>WHYT01017915.1:60535-80871 GCA_009806455.1 Tetrax tetrax | reverse complement strand
AAAAAAAAAATATGATTCACTTCTATTAAGTTGCCTAGAGGTTAGCTGGATCACCGACACTGAAATAACAAACCAAGTGGAAAAAAAAAAAAAAAAGGACATTCAACTTACTGTCATGAAGGAAATTGGGAATTGTTTAATAAGTCATTCATTGTGTAGACACTATTATATAATTCAAACAGTAAGGCCACAAGGGCAAACCTACTAATTAGTTATCAGCTTTCCTGCAATACTTGAAGTGAAAGTTATCTTTTCCTTCAGTTTTCGTCAGGAGCAGACATGAGCTAGAGATGTTTTATTTTGATGAATGCAAGATGCTCAACATCCTCTGTCAGGAAGCCTGTTTTATTCTTGATTTCTGCAACGAGCTATATTACTGCGGAAATGTTCTGTCCTTACACATTTGTAGATAGATGGCTTTAGATAACAACAAGCTATCCGAGTGAAAGGTTAACAGAATTGTACTTTTTTTGTTATAAGTAGTGAGATTCTCATTCGCTATAGCAAATGGTTCAGAAAGATATCTGTTTATTGAGACAAAGACTCATCTGCCCTCGTAGGAGTAAGAGAAATTTCAGGAAGTTATGTGGATTAATTATCAGGAAACCACTTATTCCTTTGGCTGATGAAAAATAAAGATGAGAAAAGGAAGAAACCTGGGAAAAAACCCCTAAAGAATGTAATTTGTGTTCATTATGCTTACATCAGTTTTAGTTTCTGCTCAACTGTATTGGCTGAATTTCAGAAAACACTAAATAAGTTTGAGCATATGCTGTCTGCTTTTTTTTTATTTTCCTTTTTTTTCAAGGTAAAAGCCACAAGTTTTCTTATTGCTGATGTCTTAAATGTGAAAAGGAGGAGATTTTTATCTTCACAGTATGTACACCTTGCTTGACACATTCCTGGTAGAAGCAGCAGCTGCTTCTCACTAAATGAACTTGTCCATGAAGCACAAAACAAAGCAGAAATCCCTCTGCAATGGGGAAAACAGTATGAGAGAGGAAAAAAAAATAAATTCATTCAAACTGTGACACCTACAAAATCTGCCCTCTTCTGTGAAATCCATAACTCTTTCCTTCCAAAATGCATTGCTTCTCCTCAGACTGAAAGGAGTACATTATGCTAATTTTTACAGTATAGACAGCTCACTGAATCAATATGGATGAGACTCAAGTCAAAGTTGAAACACATGTTACGCATCTAAGATAGGGGGGTCAATTCAGTTACCCACACGTAGGTGGCTAGCATCATTTGAGATAAGGATAGCAGAGATGTCCCTGTGGAATAAGCAGGTGTGATACACTGTTGGAGGACAGGTGTAGTTTGTGAGGACAAGCATCTCAGATGGTATTAAACACCTATGCATGGACAAATGAGCTAAAACCAGAGCTATCTGAACATCTTTGACAGTGAGTGGCTGCTAAATGTTTGATACAGTTGCTCAGTGTCATCTGAGATGCTCGAGGGTATTTGTGTCTGACCTTCTGATGCTACTTTAGAAGGCCATAGATCTCCTAATGGGTTTACTTACAAAAAAAACCCTAGCACAATGGGGGTTCTGCTGAAGTGTGATCAACATTCTTTAAAACCATGCAATTAAATTAAGAGTTTCGCATGATGCCTATGGACTTCTACAGGAGCAACTGAAGAATACTCACTGTAAAATAAGTTCACAATCTATGTGGTCATGTGATAGATTAGGTAGCCATCGTACTTGCTTTTTTGTTATATACATAAGTGCTTATACATATGCATGACAGTTACAGACAATCATATGAAAGAGCAAGGAAATGTCTCTTCAAGTAATTAATAACTCCCAAGGAGAATAAAACCAAGGACACAGTAGCTCTCATAGATTCAGAAAACCTAGCCTTTTCTACAAGAAACTCTTCCTCAAATATTGACTTTGGAAATAAAAAATTACACCAGCACTGTAATCAGAAAATTAAAGCCTGAAGGAAATCTAATACATGCTTCTTATTTCTTTTTTACTCACTGTTAACAATGCCTTCTATTTTCCACTAAAAGTGCTAAGTTAATAGTACTTTACTAATAGAGTTAATTGAATAAATCTAACAAGTTTCTAAAATATTTTATGATTAAGTTAGTAAAGAACTACAGTTATCTAAAATGCCATTGGTTAACTTCCTGGTAATCAATTGATGTTGAAGAAGCTATACAAATATATTCTAGGATATTTTATAAGCATCCTGCAACTAAGCCCCTGTTTTCTGAAGGATTGCTGAGAAGTAAGGGAATAACAAGGGATTTTTAGGGATTATTTTACTGATGTGACTATTTAGATTATTTTGGACAATATTTCCATTTTAATAGAAGACTGAGTGGACTTCAACCTTTTTTCTCCTGTGTGATCTGATAGGGTGCATAATGAGTGACAAAGATTTTCCCCATCCTTTGCATCTCTAACCTCAAAAAAAGCTCTAACACAGACTGAGCTGAATTTGTTCTGTGGGGACATACCTGCCCACACACCTGACAACATCTTATTGAAATATACTGAATTACTTTGTAAAGAAATGTCAAGATTCCATTAGCTTAAACTGGTATGGTGAATGGTATTAATGGCCACTTTAAGCCACTGATTAGTTTTACATTTTTACAGGCTTTCCCCTCTCCCCACTCCCAATGCACACATCCCTGTCCCTATGTAAGGATAAAGAAAAAGAAAAAGATATTAGGGTACTTGTTTCAGTTCTATAGTTCACTCTACACTTCTCACAAACAGAAATACATAAAATTAGTTGAAAACTACACATTGTTAGGGTCCTGTGGTATGTTAGTTATAAGAAACTCTACTAAAGATAATTAACCCAAAAGTTTAAAGCTAGAAACAAACATATGAAATAATCATAAAGTAAAATACCTTTATAGGTGAATAAACAACTAATTACTTGTACATAAATTGTAATGAATTTTTTGTACAGCTGTTTGTTTCAAACTTACTTTCAATATATTCAAAATAATTTGGATGTAAGGTCTCCTGAGGGAATGATAAGACTTAATAAATGGAATTATTTGTCAGAGAGAGCTTGTATTGAGGTCTGACATTTCATCAGAGAGCCAGATTAACTTCTAACAAAAAAGAAATGGACAGGAGCGTGCACTAAAGTACGTGGCAACAATGACAGAAAATTGCAGATAGACATACATTAGACTACCATTCAAAACTTCAAAGGAGACATACATTTATTTATGGTTCAGTTTAAATATACCGAAAACTTTAAGGGGGAGGGGGTTTACATTAGTGTAGAACAAGAAAGGAATTAAAATTGATTGCTGCCTGCAGAATGAGTTAGAGGATAAAGCGATTACATCTGTGTTTTATACACCATAGCTAATACTGAGGAGGACAACAAGTATAGCAAGAAGGTGGTGTCTGCTCACTCTGATTGCATTTAGAGGCAGTGATGAATGAACAGTGTATACAGTGTTTCTCTTTGGATGGGAAAATCATCTTAGATCATTGTTATTTGTTCTGTGGACACCTGGAGAATAGGTCAAAACAAAGTCATCCACTAACTCTTCTACTGCAAGTACAGAATGTCATTTCTACTTCCATATATAGCTTTGATCCTTGGCTCGAACACTCTTGTGAAATGAAACAAAACTTTATTTTTTTTAAATGTCACTAAAAAATGCCAGTCCCTCAACCCAATTTTCTTTCTTTCCGTTCCAGCACAAAGTATAGATCCAAACAAGACTTACTATTCAAAGATATCCAGCCTCAAAACAGACCCTCATACTTCCTGTTAACCAGATAATACACCCAATCTGGACAGTACCCTTAATTTTGCTGCTCAAGCTAGCAGCAAAGTCCCAGCCGCAGCTGCCATTATGATGTATTCATGGGGCATAGTAAAATCCCCTAGTAAGGATTTTTCTAAATAATAAAGAAGAAGTGTGAAGTGCAATGTTTTCCATTCAAAGACAGCATCACAGAAAGTTGTGCTGATAGTGATGAAGAAATAAGTAGCTGACATAAACTTCTTTAACATTTAGAACAATACAAAATTTGCTTTTCATTAAGATTTTTGAAAAGCAGTGCCTCATGCTGGAAAAGGACGTTTTCATTAAACACAGTTGCCACAGTTAAGGTACACAAAACCAATAACCTAAACCTAAGTGAAATATTATCAGTATGATCAATACCATCAAGAAGCTTCCTCAATGACTTGGTCATTCCTTTTCTTCCTATGCACCCCAACCCAATGCATATGTGAAGTTTGTGATAAGGGTTTTTCATCTGATGCCGTGACATTCAATTCTCTGAATCAGTCTTTGAAAAGAAAATGAAAACCACATTCAAGGCTTCTGTAGATTTTATTAACCTGTCTATTATGTGTAGAGTCTGTTCTGTCAATTAGCATTTACTAGATGCAGACAGTTCTGGGAAAAAAACATATTCTTGCTATAATGAGCAAAATCTTCCAAGAGGATTTATTTCTTTATCACTTGTGGGAGAAGAGAAATGGTGAGGGAGAGGAGCTGCTGAAGGCAACATACAGGGGTAAGGGACCATGCAGAGGTACTGCCTAGTTCTGGTTTGTTGCCTGCCATAGTTGCTACTCAGTAACATGCATACTTCTGGTTTGATATACTATGACTCGTTTCTTCCTAGCTCAGTAGAATGTGCAGCCTTCCAGCTGAGAACTGCAGCAGAATGGCCTCAGCAGCCAGTGCAAGATGCTGACAACAAATGTTGAATTTAGGCCTTCATAAACTAGGAGTCCTCTCTAAGTGGGACCTACAAGAGTTCAGACTGTTTTTACATAATTTTCTCCTTTTTTTTTTTCTGTTGATTTGTCATAGGTGGGTGATTGTTTTCATATCCTGTGTTTTTCCTTCATTATCAGACCTAAATCTTTGCAGCATCTTTCCATGAAAATATAAAAAGCAATAATAACAACAGCAGTGAAAATTAGGTTGGATGTCCCATAGTGAATTTACTATTAGCATAGACATTGCCTCAAAACTGTCAATGACTGCTGAAAAAAAAAAAAAGTCAACAATAATATAGTAAGAAAAAAAGAACTCCCAAATGAGAGTCACTGTCTTCTTTTCCTTAGAGAGAAAAATCTATACAATCTTAGGAGACTGTAACCAAATAGGGATTAAACAAAAAAGCAAAAGGAAGACTATAGTAAACCCGGGCAGCAGAGACTACATAAATGAGCCTAGCAGGGAGTTCTCTGACATGATTCTCCACAAGGAACCTATGGAACCCCTAAATCTTTCTTCATCTTGGAACTCAATTATAAAATTCATTTCCTTCTCTGAACAATTGCATTCTTTGTGTAGATCTACAGAGCTTCTTAAGGCAGACCTACAAAATGTACTCAGATTATGAAACTCTGAACTAGAAGGTGTCATTCTACCAGAATATAAGAATCTTGGACTCTGGAAAGACACTGCTTTTATATCACATTGCATTTTTCCAGTGATTTCCTGCACTTAAATTTTTATGATTCACAAGTTATTATTTAATCTGTTTCATAGTTGCTTACCATTCATTTTCTTGCTAGCTATCTTTCTGCACTAGAGGTATAAAATGCCTTTTTACAAGTATTTACTTGTAGTCCTCGGTTGAAATTACTTGCAACTTATTTTTCAATTTTATCTACACATTCTTTTCATATTTGGGGTTCAGAGGTTATGGAATACCTCATCTTGTCAGTATAAGCATTTCAAGTTTTGTTTCTCCCTTGAATATGGAAATTTACATTACTTGCATTCTTACTGACTGATCAGCAATTTCTGTCATATTCCTTGCCATCTTTTTTGGAAAAATAAGGTAGAGCATTTGATGCTACTGCCTTATTTAGATTAGATCTTTTCTCAACATTTTTATGTGTAGCTGTCTTAGTTTTCTCTACTCTTACTGTTTTTTTTTTTTTTTTTTTTTTTTTGTTTGCTTCTTTTCCCTATCCATTTTTCTCCTTTTCTTTCTATCCTGCAGTGGAAATTCTTATTTCTTTAGTTTATTGTTCAACCTGACTTTATTATTAGTTAGATATTTTACTTGTTTGGGTTTGATTTTAACATAGTTTTCAACCAGAACAATTGCAATCCATTTTGTGAAATACCATGGCTAATACTTACCTTCTGTTTAGTTTTGATGTTGTTGGGTTTTTTTGTGTGTGTGTTTCTTGGTTTTTTTTTTTTTTTGTTGTTGTTGTTAGTATCCTTAAGTTTTTATTTTCCTGCATATCTAGTTTCTGTGTTTCTATTTAAATCAGAATTTGCACGACTTCACCGACTAGGTTAAAATTCCAGGGGTTTTTTTTGAGTCAGCATGAATCCTAAAATGTTATTTGTTGAGTTATGTAAGCAGAGTCTGTTATTTGAGAAGAGTAATCTCTTCATGTCTGAATATAAAACATCCTGAAATGCTTCTGCTAGTAACAGTTCCTGAGGTACAAGTCAATCCTCAAAGATTTTACCACTTTTTTTTTTCCCCTCTCTTGCAGAAGTAATGTGATTTTCTGAAATTCCGTTCCAGTGTAAGTCTTCTTTTTATATCCTAGGCATAATCAGTCTCAATTCACATCAGTAAGAATTTGATGTTATCATTCTTCCAATAGGAAGAATCTTCTTCCTTACCACAAAAAAAAAAGCAACAATCTGGTTTTTGCATTCTTTTTCAAAGGCAAATTCAGATTGTGTGATTCTTTGCAGATTAGGCAGTCCAGAGGAGATCACAAAGGAAAGAATGAATGTTAGTCTTAACATTTATGTGCTTTAATATTTCAGGGAAGTCATTTCAAAGACACCATCTTGATATTAT
This sequence comes from Tetrax tetrax, assembly GCA_009806455.1. Lineage (NCBI taxonomy): Eukaryota > Metazoa > Chordata > Aves > Otidiformes > Otididae > Tetrax > Tetrax tetrax. The sequence continues at coordinate 74,066 of WHYT01017915.1, read as the reverse complement.
GTTTAAATTGACTGATGAGACGAAGTCTGTCATTTTTTGGATATCAGGTTACAAATATATTTCATAAAAGCATAATGCCTTCTAAAATTACTAAACCAAAAATAGCCTAAGATTTTGAAGTACTGCAGCCTGTGTAAAGATGTCTATACTATCCTGGAGAAATTAACAAAATGATTAAATGTTATGTTGTATAAATTTTTTACAAAGTCATCTCTGTTCTTCTGGCTCAGAGCTGAGAGACCTCTATAAATCTAATGGAACATAGAGTTCAGAATTAAACGTTGTCATTAGTTGACCATCTTACATAAAGTTGAGTGATGCACAAAAACCTCACAGTTCTCCTGAAGTCAATAATTTAGAGATAACTTGGAATTTAAAATCTTCATGTTCCCTTGATGTAAACACTCCTGTGGAATCAAATTTAGTTAAAATGTGTAAGTAGTCAAGATATGTAAATGTAATCTGTATACGTAAATGCAAAAGTGATGATAGGGAGGATACAGATATGCAGCATGGCTGCTTTTGGTTGAACCCTGTTCTAAAGTCTTATTAACCACAACTACAGCAAACTTCACTATATGTCATGTGTTACAAATTACAAATTCCATGAGATTATATAAACAAGCCTACCACGTCTGAATATTTAGGGATGTTCATGCTAGCTAATATTTTAATAATTAAAGGAAATGCACACAGGAAGTAGAAATAAAAATTTCATTGATTTTCTGCCTTGAAAAGTTTTAATTGTTTATTTCAAATTATTTTCTCAAAGGAGAGTGAAGTCTCAGGAAAATAATTTTCTAGATTTCATCACTTTTTAATCAGATGTGTTATGTATTTCATTTTCTGCTATTATGCTCTCAAGTTTTGATGCTCTGAAAAAGTAACTGATTGTAATAATTTTATAAAATATTTCAGTCTGTTAGACCACAAAATTCAGTGCAAAGAATATTTTATCAGGTAAATTTATAAAAATATCTTGGATATGTTAGACCAAAAGTAAATGCAAAATTTAGCAATCCATACAAATGTTGACTAAGCCTTTGAAGTCACTATATATTTTTCTACTGATTAAAAACCAACCAAACAAACACAAAAAATAAAAAAAACCTAAATAAGTATTTTGTTTCCTTTTATGGATATATTCACTATTGCCTATGTCCTGGGCCATAACCCTTCAGAGTTCTATTTCTCATGGAAGCTTTGCTAGTATTTTTAAAGTATATATTGCCTTTAGTACCTTGCCTAGAAAGACCACATCAGATATCATTCCCCTGATTACCATGTGTGGCTTTGGAGAAATGAGACTTTGAAACTAGCTCTGTCCCAAACTGATATTTAAATGTTTACAGAGAAGAAAAAAAAAATAAATGCAGTAACAAAGTGAGATGTAACAGAGTAAGGAGTAGAACTGCACGTGAACACATCTAATGAACAGTTTCTAAGAATTTATAATGTGTTCTATGACCAAAAATGGAAGAATGTAACATTGCTATTGTACTTTGCAGCTGAAGCAGTGAAACATTGAGAAATTAAGGGCTGAATTGAAGGTTTTAAATGTTGTACTTTCTACTGATTTTCAGAAGAGTCTGCTTAAGCCACACTCACTTCATGAATCTTGATCAGATAGACAAGATGAAATTATGGCTGACCTGCTGAGCCCTGCAACAGAGAAAGAAATTCTGGACATATTTAGAAGCAGAATTTAGATATTTGGGGAATATTTGTGGCTAACTTATTAGAGTTTCTAAGGATGTATTTTGTGGATTTATTTGTTTAATTTCCACAACAGAATTATTATACTCCTTTGTAGATTTCAACCTAAGAAACTTTTCCAAGGTTAGACAGGATGTTTGTGGCAAGCCAGGAATCCCTTGGGTCCAAAATCAATGCATTAACCACAATGTTGCCTTCTGTCACTAGAAGTCATACTCAGATACTGTGTCTTGCAAGCTGCTTTAATTACCACAACTGCTTACATAAACATTAGAGTGTGGAGAACATTCTGATTATTGCATGCAACATCTGCAGTTAATTTTGATATGCATTTACAGGTCATCACGTTGTGCAAGATTTGCTAATACTAAATAACTTCTCTACATCTCTGCTCAAACAAATAGACTAGTCAAAATCGAGCCTTCACTATTTATGCTTCAATGATGTTAGAAGCTTTACAAAGTCATTAGTGTCTACCTGACATTACCTGCTAAATATTCATAAATGTCAACAAACACCTTTCTTCTTCTGATTATGTCTTGGAATACCATCTATTTCTCTGGCTTGAGTGAAATAAACTAGTACAATATTTCTGATTTTTGTATCAGTATGATTTGGGATAATTTTGTAAGTGAAAATTAAATAGTGAAGTACAAAAACATCTAATAAGACTTTTTTTTTCAATTTTAAATTTGCTGCAGTGTTATTAAAACCAGGCTATTTTAATGATTACGTTCTGAATAACTGAAGCATTTCCTTTGGATTCAGTATCTCCTCTTCATCTCACTTCTGCTTTTGTTTAAATCCTCCCTACTCCAAATATGTTCAGAAATCATTTTACCAACGCCTTTATGTTAATATGTTAACTTAATCCATTTTATAGCAGCCTAGCGATCCATGTTATTCTGATTATTTATACTGAAAATACTGTATTTGACTGAAAACTTATGGCTAGTTCTCCTGGTTTTATTTGGGGGGGGTGGGGGCGTAGGGGCAGGGCTGGTGCTACAGTGACAGCTTCTGTACGAAGCTTTTAGAAGTTGTTTCCCCTTTGCCCAGTGGACTCGGCCAGGCCTAGGGCAAACTCACTGCTGGCCAGGGTCGAGCCAATTGGTAGTAGAATGTTCCCTGGTAACGCCTCTGTGATAATGTATTTAAGAAGGGGAAAGAAGGTGTGAAGACGCTGAGCAGGGGCAGAGGGGGGAAGGCATGAGCCTTGTGGGCCTTGCAGGCCTCACCCTCTGGCCTTTGTCTGGGCAGCTGCCTGGGCCCGACTCAGCCCAGCCCAGCTGCAAGAAGTACAGAGATGTGAAGAGAACCTGAGAGGCGTCTGCCTGCCAATTGTGAAGAATTTCTTACGAGAGGAACGTCTGCAGACGCCAAGGTCAGTGAAGAAGAAGGGGGAGGAGTAATGTTGCTCCCAGCAGAGATTCCCTTGCAGGCTGTGGTGATGACCATGGTGGAGCAGGTTGTCCCCCTGCAGCCCATGGAGGTCCAAGGAGGAGAAGAGATCCACCTGCAGTCCATGGAGGACCCCATGCTGGGGCAGGTGGATGCCTGCAGGAGGCTGTGTCCCATGAAGGGACTGCTCTGGGGCAGCCGTTCTGGAGGGACTGCACCCCATGGAAAAAATGAGCCATGACAGAGCAGTTCATGGAGGACTGTAGCACGTGGGAGGGACCTCACGAAGGAGCAGGGGAGGAATGCGAGGAGTTCTTCCCCTGAGCAGGAAGGAGCGGTGTAAAGCAACAAGTGATGAACTGACCGTAACCCCATTCCCTCTTCCCTCCATGCCACTCAGGGCAGGGAGGAGGTAGAGATAAGGTAGGTTAAGCCCGGGAAGAGGGAGTGGTGGGGGGAAGTTATCTTGTTCTTTTTATTGTTATCCTACTTCAGTTTTAATAATAAATAGTTTTCCCCAAGTTGAGTCTGTTTTGCCCATAACGGTAACTTTAAGGTTCTCTCCCTGTTCTTATCTTAAACCTTGAGCTTTTTTTCTTAAATTATGTCTCCCTATTCTCTCGGAGGGTGGGAGGAGTAAGAGAGAGACTGCGTAGTTTGGTCCCAAGTGGGACTAAACCACAAGACTAGTAAGTAATAAAGCAGGATTTTCTCACATCTTGAATAAAATGATAATTAAACATTCTGAGCAGGTTTTTTTTTGTTTGGTTGGGGTTTTTTTGTTTGGTTTTTTAAGTTACAGTGTTCAGGAAATACATTGTTTTGCTTTACATGATCTGCTATCATGCATGTTAAGTAAATGCCTATGAAAAGAATCAAAAATCTGTCACTTTTACATGATAAAACATTTTAGACCTTCAAAATATCAAGCTTGATATGCTTATAGCATCCCTAGGGTGCCTAGTCCTGAAGAAACTATAGGAAAAAAAAAAAAACAAACCCCTTAATCTTGGAAGTGCCGACAGCCTCTACAGATATCATAGCTAAGAAATTCAGGATCCAGTGTTCCTAGTGATTGAAACTAGTCTTCCTTATTTTTGTATGTTTGGCCTCACATATCAGTCCAGATTCTAAAGAGTGTGAAGCGTATTCGGAGGCTGCTAGTCTATTTCCTTCCTTTCCCTACCAGATTTACTTCACTTAGAATTAAGATTTCATTTGGAAGTGGAAGAAAGGTCTTTGTTTAACCACAAAGTTAGATCATAAATCATATGGGATGTGAGGAAATCTCTTCATTGTCTCCTAAGAACTCTTTAGATGCATCCTGCCACAGAGATTTTTGAAGACCCGGTGCTAGCTGTGTTTATTAATGAAAATTCTTTATCTTAGTTAAGGTTGTGAATGATACGATACAACATATCTTGAAATTTGTCATTGAAAGCCTAATCCAAAAGACTTTCAGATAACTGCTAAACCACATTAAAATACAGGCTAGCAGTTTCTACATGCACAATCTGGTAGTTTTTTTCCCATATTCTTTTCAGTTTTGAACACTGACAGGACATTCCGTTGTGGATTAGTTAGCAACCTTTTTAGGAGAAGATTTTGACACAAATTAAGTGTATGGTTTTACTTGAAAAAAATAGAACTATTTATTTACTCGTTCAGTGGGAGATTCTAAGTCCAAACAGATCGGCAGTTTCTAGGACATTTCTCCTTTTATGACATCAGATGGAGTTGACAGCTTCTCACTGATCACTTAGTGCAAATGGCATTCTGCCACAACTACTAAACCTAGATAAAGATTTCTAACTCTAGGGTGCTCTGAGGATAAAATGAGGCTTTTAAAGCTGTAAGTAATTAGCTGAAATGTTTATAAAAGAAAGAAAAGTAAGTGTACTGAACTTCTTTTAACTGAAGTATTTACATTTTCTGACTGACAAAGCTCTTTAATATATTTTTGTGTGGGTGTACCAGCTGTTCTATATGTAAAGTTATACTAAGACTTCTCAGTGACTGTTAACTATTACAGAAATGCTTCCTTGAAAGGAACTATGCTTTATCACATAAAGTCTGTCTATCAGAAAGATTTTTTGTTTTGTTTTATGTTTTTAATGCATAGTGTAGTTTTCACACTGTCTAACTTCAGGTACCTCATTTACATGCTTAAATTGGAAAGCTATCTCCTCCTGTGAAATCAGATTTGTTAAGCTCACTTCTGCCTACTTAAGTCAGACACTTGATAGAAATCAGCCATTAACTACAAACAACTATGAGAGGAACTAAGTGTGTAGGTGGAAGTATCTCAGCTTTATGTAAATCTTAACGTACCATATGTATATATATATGGCATAATTTTAAAAGTTTGTTAGCATTTATAAGTAACGAAAGCATTGTAATAAGGAAAATTGTAATTGCATAATATAATATGCAAAAAAAATAAAGTGGACTTGAGAAGAATCCTGTGTAGGCTGTACTGAGTCAAAGAACACAGAGAATAGGCCTAGTACCTTTGGAATTTGCACAAGAGGCCTGGAAGATTGAGTATATACTGCCTAATCACCTAGCCTCTGAGGCTGTATCAATTATTTTTAACAAAAGATGGTCAGGGATCAGTCCTGTTCCAGAGGCCACAAGAGCACCAACTGACTGGGGAGAGCCAACTGAAGCAGTCCAAACGACAGCCAAGGAGACACATAATGATAAAGCATTGTGGGTGATTATGTCTTGATCAAGTACATGAGCTTCTCTCTGTCTCTTTCATTTAGCAGTATTGATATGCTCTGAGAGACTTACAGTGAGATTCTTAGTTGCCTATTTGATATTCAACATTGAATAGAGGCTTAAAATCATAGAATAGCTAGGGTAGGACCGCTATCAGGTTTTCCCGGAGTCTCCTCTTCTCCAGGCTGAACAGCCCCAACTCTCTCAGCCTGTCCTCATACGAAAGGTGCTCCAGCCCTCTGATCATCTTCGTGGCCCTCCTCTGGACCCTCTCCAACTGGTCCATGTCCTTCTGATGTTGGGAGCTCCAGAACTGGACACAGTACTCCAGGTGGGGTCTTGGGAGAGCAGAGTAGAGGGGCAGAATCACCTCCCTCGACCTGCTGGCCATGTTTCTTTTGATGAAGCTCAGGATGCGCTTGACTTTCTGGGCTGCAAACGTGCATTACTGGCTCATGCTGAGCTTCTCATCCTCTAGCACACCCAAGTCCTTCTCTTCAGGGCTGCTCTCGATCCATTCTCCACCCAGCCTGTATTTGTGCTTGGGATAGCCCTGATCCATGTGCAGGACCTTGCACTTGGCCTGGTTGAACTTCATGAAGTCTGCATGGGCCCACCTCTCCAGCCTGTCCTGGTCCCTCTGGATGGCATCCCTTCCCTCCAGCCTGTTGATCACACCACACAACTTGGCGTCATCAACAAACTTGTTGAGGGTGCACTCTATCCCAGTGTTCATGCCACCAACAAAGATGTTGAACAGGGCCAGTCCCAATACCAGTCCCTGAGGAACGCCACTCGTCAACGGTCTCTACTTGGACATTGAGCCGTTGACCACCACTCTCTGAGTGCAGCCATCCAACCAACTCCTTATCCACAGAGTGGTCTGTCCATCAAACCTATGCCTCTCTAGTTTAGAGAGAAGGATGCTGTGCGGGACAGTGTCAAATGCCTTGTACAAGTCCAGGTAGATGACATCAGTTTCTCATCCCTTGTCCACCAATGCTGTAGCACCATCATAGAAGGCCACCAGATTGGTCAGTTATGATTTGCTCTTAGTGAAGCTGTGTTGTCTGTGACCAATTAGCTCCTTATTTTCCATGTGCCTTAGCATTGTTTCCACCAGAATCTGGTCCACGACCTTGCCAGGCACAGAGGTGCAACTGATTAGTCTGTAGATCCCCAGATTTTCCTTGTTGCCATCTTTAAAAAAAAGGGGGTTATGTTGCCACTTTCCCAGTCAGTGGGAACCTCACCGGACCACCACACGGCTTGCTAAATGCTTGGTAGTACTGGAGCCACGGAGTTACCGGAGTTTTTGCAACCTCTGGGTCACAAGAAAGTTCTTCATTTTCTGTGTCATTAACATTTTTTTCATTTATCATAGAATCATAGAATCATAGAATGGTTACAGTTGGCAGGGACCTTCAAAGGTCATCTAGTCCAACCCCCCTGCAAGGAGCAGGGACATCCCTGACTAGATCAGGTTGCTCAGAGCCTCATCCAACCTGGCCTTGAACGTTTCCAGGGATGGGTCATCCACCACCTCTCTGGGCAACCTGTTCCAGTGTTCTAATATCTTATCTAAATCTACCTCCCTCTATTTTAAAACCGTTATCCCTAGTCCTATTACAACAGGCCCTATTGAAGAGTCTCTCCCTGAAGTAGATAGCTTCAAAATGAGAGATGGAAATAATAAGCAAAAGAAGAGACAGATACTGCAATGTCTCTCATGAGGCTTCTCTTCTCCGGTTGGGCTCTGTTTGGCCCTATTGGCCTAGAGAAGAGAAAGTTTGGTGGAGACCTTGTTGCTATCTAAACTACATGGTAAAGGATTCATAAAAGACAGAGTCAAACTTTTCTCAGAGATGCATAACAGTAGGACTAGAGGCAACAAACCCAAGCTGGAACATAGGACATTTCCATTAACTTGCCTAGCTGTACTATAAATATTAATAGCCCCTGTAGTTTCCTGTATAATTATTTGAATCCTGAATGGATACATAGTAAAGGACTGAAAGGATTGCTGATGAAAATGGTGGGAAATATAGTACAAATTGATTCAAGTAATTCTAACCCAAGTTTCATTTATTCTGAATGGATAAACAATAATTTCAGAGGTTTTAGCAATGAAGTCTCAGATATTCATCATCCTATAATATCTGCAGAAGTACTGGATTCATCCAGAATGCATAGAAGGCTGATGATGTTGTACAAGACATTTTAATAGTGGGTAAAGAGCAGATTAAAATTAAAACACTTTTATTGAAATGAGGGGGGATAAAGAGCAGATTAAAATTAACACATTTTGTTTAAGTTAAAAGCCTCATTGACTCAGCTAACTGTAAGATCTTTCTTTCCCTGGGTTTTCTGAAGACAAAGGCTCTCTAATCAGCCAAGGAGCTTGGCTGCTTCTGTGTTAAAACGAGATGGGAAAGAATGGCATGTCACAACTCCCTAAGCTCCCATCTGAAGGCTGGTTTCCACACCAAGGAGCATTTTGGTTGCGTGGCCTCTTCTTCTTGGCTCCTAACCTTCTTTCTTTAGTAAAGTTTAAATTAGGAATCTTATTTCCCTGAAGGAAAAGGAGGCTCATGGCAATCAAAGGTTGACCTGGGAATTGCTATCCTAGGACCAAGTGTGTTATATAAGTATCATTTTTCACTATTTGCTACATGCACTCATGAGAAAGGATGAAGAACCTATTCTGGGTTTTTATGCTGCTTTGAATCCACTCGTTTCATGTAATTACTCATGATTCATCTACATGTAAGTAACACAAGGATCTTTTACTTGCTGCTTGCTAAATACAAAGTACTAATACTTGTCCCATAATTTTTTTTTTTTTTTAATTACACCTGTCAATACATATATGTTATATGGAATAAAGCTCTTTGAAAACATTCCTATATGTCCTGAAATCTTTTTCTCTTTCAGCTCCACACCTTCATTGTTAATTTAACTATAAAAAAGATACAGATAAATTGTGTCTTTTCCTATTTAAACTATCGTATCATAGAATCATAGAATCGTTAGGGTTGGAAGGGACCTTTAAAGGTCATCTGGTCCAACCTCCCTGCAAGAAGCAAGGACATCTCCAACTAAATCAGGTTGCTCAGAGCCTCATCCAACCCAGACTTGAAAGTTTCTAAGGATGTGGCATCAACCACCTCTCTGGGCAACCTGTTCCAGTGTTCCATCACTCTCATTGTAAAAATTTTCCTTATGTGCAGTCAGAATCTACCTCCCTCTATTTTAAAACTGTTACCCCATGTTCTATTACAATATAAGCCCTGCGAAAGACTTTCTCCCCATTTTTCTTATAAGCCCCCTTTAGATACTGGAAGGCTGCTATAAGGTCTCCCCACAGCCTCCTTTTCTCCAGACTGAAAGCCTCAACTCTCTCTGCCTGTCTTCTAAGGAGAGGTAAGCATCATGCTTAATAGCTGAAGTCAGCAAGCTTTATATATATATAAATACATATATATAAATAACTATTTTAAAAGGGCTTTCTTTGAATATCCTTTGTGTCATTCATTTGAGAATGACAGACTAAAGAGAAAAGGCTAAAATTTTCAAAGGATTTTTATTATTTGTTTGAAAAAAAAAGTAAAAAAAAAAAGAAAAAATATGTATGTATAGGTCACAGGAAAACGGCAGTATTTTACTTGGTGAAGATTAATTCACTTATCTGGAGTAACACCTATGTCATTGGGACTTATGCAGTAAATTACTTACAAATAATTTGGATCAGTAATTACTGAAACAGAGCTGTCCTTCTAGCATTTGAATGTACTGAAGTCATCACTATACTTATATTAATGATACTCTAAGGCTTATATTGGTGATATGCTACTGATTTTAGATTATATTTATTCATGTATGTCTGATACTTTCCTGAGGAAAAAGAGACTTTACCTGATATTAGTCTGAGGACTGAAATGCAAGGTTTCCATACAGCTTTACCCTAGTTTATCTGATTTTTTTTTTTTTCTTACAGTCTGGATCTGAATATACAATATGAAAACTGATGTATTCTGTTACATTCACTTAAATAGAGCACAGGAATCTGGGTAGTCTCTCTGGATTCTTTTTCACCTAACTTTTCTGTTCACAATAGAAGTGAAAGGAAAGCTGGAAATCGTTTCACAGTTGAAAAATCATGCATGACTCAGCTGTCACTACTCCCTCCACAGTGCATCACTTCCAAAAGAGCTCAGAGAAGAGGGGGACATACCCCTTCTCAGAGACCAGAACAAGTAGAATAGGTACTGTTAGAGCCAATGCAAACAGAACTTGATAACCCGAGAAGTCAGTAGTTATGCTGACACCTACATTGCTCCTGATAAATAAAGAAGGCTTCGAATCTAACCATGCCTCAAAAGCAAGTGGCACAAACTGGCTCACATTCATACTGCATAGGAGCTCCTCCCTCCCTCCCCTGAGAGCAGATTAATAGCTGAGCAGAGTGCTCAGAGTGAGAAAGTGTCCAGCGTCTGAGCTCACATCCTGCCTTTCTGCCACAGTAGTGTAGATATTCTCAGGGAGTGTGGAGTTGGAGTCAAAATTTTAAGGAAAGACTAAAGATCCACATCCTAACTGGAATCTGAGCAAAGGATCTGAAAAAAAAAAAAGACAGAACTACTTAGAGAAAGATGAAATACAGACCACTCAGGGTTTGTATACTCTCCAGAAATTGATGCACCTTATCTGCATTGTTCAGGCAGAAGCTTTCGGGAGGTAACCAGTGTAGAAGTCTTCGTACTGTACAACTCACTGGCTGGAATACACGACCTTCCTTGTGCAGTCTGTTTCTACAGTGTTTTGTAGGCTAGCATACATTCAGGTGTCCAAATACGTGAAAATCTCACACCACATTTTCATTTGCAAGTTTCTGATTATTTTTTTTCAGACACATGTTAAAAATCCCATAGCACTTTGGGATTTGGCCAGCTTTTCTTATCTAAATTAATACCATCACAGAGTTAATTAACACCAATATAAATATTCACAGCTGTTTGTATGATAGATCTGAATCCAAAATGCTGTGTTTGCATAAGCTGTTACATTACAGGCATATAATTTATTATTTTCTTAAGGCGGATGCAAGTTAAAAAATGTGAAATGAAGAAAAACAACTGATACTTATTTTACTTGCGTTATTATTAGTATAACTGCTCATCATCTATCATTAATGAGAAGATTTTCACAAATACACACACAAAAAAAAAGAAGTACCATTTTTATTTATTGTATATACATGAAGGAACATTGTTGCTGTTATTATTTAAAATACGGCTTGCAGATTACACTTTAAAAATGTTCCAAAACACTTAAGCGTTCTTTAAGAGAAGAACAACTAGAAAAAATGAACAACAACAGAAAAAAAAACCAAACCAAGAATAACCACTCTCTGGACTATCCCTAGGACTTTAAACAAAAAAAAAAAAATAACAACCTTAGCGAAAACTTTACAATTATGTCAAGCTTAAAAGGTGCAAAATTTCTAGTCCCATCAATATAATATTTTTTTTTCTGATTTTGTCATATTAAGAAGTCACTTTCTAAAACTACGTACAGTTAAATATAAACTGAGGAATTAGTCAATGATTTTTTGAGAGGAAATATTTCAAATATGGGGGGGGGAGGGTGTGTTAGAATTCTGGGAATCATTCTAAACCTGACATAGAATTTCTCAATATGTTCCTTAATTAACAAAAGAATTTTTTTCCTGAGTTAGCATTAGTGATGGTGATTGCCATCAAATAAACAGAGTCATGTAAATATAAAGTGGTCTTTAGACTCTGTGAAAAAATAAAGGTAAACATTCATTTTCTTCATGTGAAGCAATGTGGCTTTGAGATAAAGCATTACTCTTGCTATTTCAAGGATATTTCTGTTGTCAGTAGAGAAAATACTGAATCTATTTACTTAAAGTCTTTGGCAATCGGAAAATGAGAAGTAATACTGTGGAACAATAAGAATACAAGGGCTTTAGCCAATAAGGAAGGAAAAGCAAACAACTCTTCTAATTTAAAAGCAGTAGGGGAAAGGGTAATTTCAAACTGTAATGGCATTTACTAGAAAGCACACCAGCTGAAAAGCAGAATTAGAAGTACAAAACAAAACAAACTATAACAAAAGAATAATATTGAGATGGAAAACCCAAACTCTCAGAAACTTGCTTTTTTAAAGATAGACTTAGTGTATTTAATTTTTATCTTAGTGGGCTTTCCTATAATGCTTATACCTCTAGAATCTGAATGATTTAAGAATTTATTCATCTTCATACACTCTATAGTGAAGGAGAGATTATCTTAGATTAGGAACTTAGATGGAGACGGAAAAGATACACTGATATCGGAGGATCCAACTTGATTCATGTGAGTCTTTATTTTTAAGGCAAATCAGCTACCTATAGGAATTTATGTTCACAGCACAGATCCATTTGCTTTAATTGCAGCTCTGAGTACTTACTGTAGTGAAAATGAGATTCTAGGGTGTCAGTCTGTGCATCAATAAAAAAAGCCTAACAAATGCCAATTTTGCTTTAAGGGCATAGAAAGTTGGTGACAGGATAAGTAAAGGATCCAGTTCTTTGGCACACTAATAAAATATCTTAACCATAGAATCTTTGTTTTTCTCCCCTTGGAAATTTTTACTCATATAACTTACCATACCTTCAGGTAATTTGGTGGAAGTTTTGGGGATTCTTTTACTGCTTTGTTACATTGACAGTAACACAAGTGTATTCTATACAGTAAATAGAATAAAATTCCTGCCAAAAGCATGATTAAACTTCCTGTATTGATGTGAATCTTAAATCATGCTCTTTATGGACAACATTATATTCTTTTCTTAATTTGTATTTGCCATCTGACTGCTTGATTTTTGACCATTAAAAATCTTTGAACATGAATTTTTGATGTGCAACACTCTTCTTTGTTAAAAGGTTAATCAAAATCAATGCTGTAAGTTGTGTACTTTGTTACTGCAACCAAAATCTCTCATCCTCTGCCACTTGAGCTGATTGAATAGCTAAGAACATAAAGTGTGATATCTGAACCAACACTTTCCCTCAAACATTGGAGGAAATTATAGTTTTGACAAGACAGATTCTATTCCCTCATTTTCTTCAGATACACCTGTCTAAACTGCCTGTTTCTCAATACTCTATCTTTATAATCTGAATTTTCATTCCAGCCTTATCCTTCTAATGCGGACATTCCAACCATCACCTCCCAATACACGTTTATTCTGATGTCTCACAACTGTAAATACTACTGTCTTTTTTTCAGTAGTCCTCATTCTGATATTGCCCCAGAAGTCCCTACTTGATATTCTTTGTTCAAGCGACTCTTATTCTTGATATCTTGCTCTTCATACAATCTATCTTCCCTACCTTCCTCCATTTGCTGCTGTCGTAGTTTAGCCCCAGTTGGGACCGGACTATGCAGTCTCTCTCTCACTCCCCCCACGCTCCAAGAGAATAGGGAAAGATAATATAAGAAAAAAGGCTTGAGGTTTGGGATAAGGACAGGGAGAAATCCTTAAAGTTACCATTATGGACAAAACAGAATCAACCGGGGGAAAAACTATTCATTTATTACTAAAAAACAGCAGGATAATGAGACAGAGAACAAGATAACCTCCTCCCACCCCTCCCTCTTTCCAGGCTTAACACTATCTCTAC
>WHYT01017915.1:15743-34730 GCA_009806455.1 Tetrax tetrax | reverse complement strand
AATATCCATCTCCTCAACTCTTCTGAGTCCCATCTACCTGAATGTGCAGTGGCCATGGAAAGGCAAGCCATGGAGCTTCTTTCCTCAACAGTTCTGAAGAAAGCATAAAGTACTAGTGGGTATACTGGGTGGTGAAGAAAGAGAAAATATATGGTACTACCACAATGCTATTAAGAAACACAATTTATTCCCCCCAAAACCTCCATACAGCATTAGAACTTTTAGAAAAAAATATTAACAAAGGCAATACTTACAATTCTTATTTCTTGCCATGGACATCATTGAACAAATTTAGACTATATCTAGATTACAAGGAGTACATGGACTGTGTAATCTGGTGAGGGAGTGACACTCATTCAGCCTAGATAAGAAGTGGCTTGAGGAGAACTAATAGCAGCCGTGCAATATTTGAGAGTAGGTTATGGAGATAAAGCCAGAGTCTTTACTGAAATGCAGAGCAGGACAAAGAGGGGAAAATGATGATAAATTCAGACAGGTGAGGTCTTGAACAAGTGTAAGGAAAAAAGATCATTATGAGGATAATTAAGCATAGAAACAGGTTGCCCGGAGAGAGGCTGTGAAGTCTCTGTTCTTGTAGGTTTTCAAGACTCGACAGTACAAGAGCCTTGAAAAACTTGGCCTGAATTCAGCATTGGCCCCCTCTGAGCAAGAGGTAGAACTGGCTGACCAACAGATTCCTTCCAGACTGAGTGATTCTTTGATTACTCGTATAGATGAACAAAAGAAATAAGTAATATTCCGCTGTCTGTTTAAAAGATGTTTGACACTCATAGATTTACAATCTTTTCCAGAGTAAAGAAGCACAAAAAAAAGAGACCATAAAAGATCTCTTTTTTTTTTTTTTTTTCCTCACTATCTCGTTCTTTCTAATAGGCAGCCCTGAAATGCTGACATAAACTGATAACATTCTATATGGAAGTCATTTTGCTTCCATGGGATACCTACTTATCTTGAAATTTTATCCCAGATGTGGATTAAACTGATGATTTGAAATCAGGAACATATGACTTTAGGTATAATGGAGGTGTAGGAATTTCTTTTAATCAAATATGTAAAAAGGTACCTGGAGCTTGTTCAAAACAGAAGAATTAAAAAGAAAAAAAGAAGGTGTCTTTAAACCAAAGTGGATGAACAACTTCCTTGAGAAACAGAAATCAGATTTATAAAGAAGTAAGCATCTTCTAATTATATTTGCTAACTAAAAGGTCAAAGGGATAATCTGTTTAGTCGAAGCCTGGAATCTGAGACAGCAAAGAGGGGTAAAAGAAGTGCTTCTAATGAAAACATTAGTACATTCTTGGAGTTATCCTAAACTATGTTTCTTTTTCTCTGAGTTTCAATTAATGACATGAGATTCCAAGGTCTTCACAACATTTCGCTTTGTAGTCCTAGTGTCAATAGTAAATAGAATCACAGGCTAGATGAAGTTGCAGCAAATTCTGGACATTGTCTAATCCGTCTGCCTTTCTCAGGGCAGAATCATGTACAGCAGGTTGCTCAGGGCCATGTCCTGTTGAGTTTTTAATATCTCCAAGGATATAGATTCCACAGTCTTCCTGGGAAATCTGTTCCACTGTTTGACCACATTACTGAAAAAAAAAGTTTTCCCTTATGATTAAATGCATTTTTTTTTCTATGTCAATTTGTATCTCCTCTTTCTTGTCCTGTCTCTGAGTACCACCGAGAAGAGTCTGTCTCCACCTTCTTTACTTTCCCCCATTTATGCACATGGATAAGATGCATGGAGGCTTGTCAATGTGATGCCCATTTACAAGAAGGACTGGAAAGAGGATCTGAGGAACCATAGGCCTGATAGCCTGACCTTGGTACTGAGGAAGATTATAGAACAGTTCACGTGAGTGCGCTCACCAGGCATGTGCAGGACAACCAGGGGATCAGGTCCAGTCAGCATGGGATCATGAAAGGCAGGTCCTGCTTGACCAACCTAATCTCCTTCTATGACCATGTGACCATCTAGTTAATCAGGGATAGGCTGTGGATATTACCTACCTGGACTTTAGTAAAGTCTTTGAAACTGTCTCCCACAGCATTCTCCTAGAGAGGCTGGCAATTCATGGCTTAGAAGAGGTGTACTCTTCACTGGGTAAAAAAAAATTGACTGGATGGTCGAGCCCAGAGAGTGGTGGTGAATGGAGTTAAATCCAGTTGGTGGCCAGTCACAAGCAGTGTTCCCCAGAGCTCAATTTTTGGGGCCAATCTTGTTTAATATCTTTACCAATGATCTGGAAGAGGGGATTGAGTGCACCCTCAGTAAGTTTACAGATGACACCAAACTGGGCAGGAGTGTTGATCTGCTCGAGGGTAGGAAGGCTCTGCAGAGGAATTTGGACAGGCTGGACCAATGGGCCAAGGTGAACTGTATGAGGTTCAACAAGGTCAAGTGCTGGGTCCTGCACTTGGGTCACAAGAAGCCCATGCAACACTACAGGTTTGGGGAAGAGTGGCTGGAAAGATGCCTGGTAGAAAAGGACCTGGGGGTGTTGGTTGACAGCCTGCTGAACATGAGTCAGCAGTGTGCCCAGGTGGCCAAGAAGGCCAACAGCATCTTGGCTTGTATCAGGAACAGTGTGGTCAGCAGGAGTAGGAAGTGATTGTGCCCCTGTACTTGGCACTGGTGAGGTTGCACCTCAAATACTGTGTTCAGTTTTGAATCCCTCAGTACAAGAAGGATGTTGAGTTGCTGAAGCATTTCCAGAGAAGGGCAACAAAGCTGGTGATGGGTCTGGAGAACAAGTCTTATGAGGAGCAGCTGAGGGAACTGTTTAATCTAGAGAAGAGGAGGCTGAAGGGAGACCTCATAGCTCTCTACGACTACCTGAAAGGAGGTTGTAGGGAGGCAAGTGTTGGTCTCTTCTCCCAAAGAACTTGTGATAGGTCAAGAGGAAATGGCCTCAAGTTGAATTAGGAGACGTTTAGGTTGGATATTAGGAAAATTTCTTTATTGAAAGAGTGGTGAAGCATTGGAACAGGCTGCTCAAGGAAGTGGTAGAGTCACTATTACTGGAGGTGTTCAAAAAACATATAGACATGGCACATTGGGACATGGTTTAGTAGGCATGGTGGTGTTGGGTTGACAGTTGGACTTGATGATCTTGGAGGTCTTTTCCAACCTTAATGATTCTATTCTATTTGCCATGAGATGATAGGTGCAAGAATAATCAAATATTTTAACAGTGGATACATTTCAATATCAGAGTAGAATCATCAATTTCTAATGTTATTACTAAACACTAACAAGAAAATATTATCTTTATTCCAGCTAAAGAAAACTACTACCACTGCATGGATGTTGCACTAATTCTTAAGATATTAAATAGGAGTCACCAGATGGTGCTGTAACACCTAATTTTATGAAGTCCTTTGTCTGAACAAACAAGAGACTCTCTCTTCAGCCACAGGAGAAACTACATTCTTTCTAGATCAATGATGCACTTCATTTTAGGGAGAGCTCTTGCAAGAAACTAAATTATATACTTTGTAACTTGGTTTTGTTCAACAGTAATTTTGGTTGAGATCAGTGAATTTTATATATTTGGGCTGAGAATCCTAGAACAGATTAATTTTCTGCATGCGATGTATCTCTGTAAGAAGAAAAGTAAGTGCTGTAAAATTAACACCTTAGGAATATAATGTAAACTGCTAATACTGCTAATTTCATTCTCAAGAATGGCTATCCCTTGGCAGAAGGCTAACAGTTTGACCATGATATATTAAAAAAAAAAAAAATATATATATTTTTCATCCCTGTTTACTTATACAACAAATAAAACTTTCAAATTTTGGAGCACTTTGACACTGGTCTTGGATAGTTGCAAAAGAAACACTGAAACCCATGAAGAATTACATACGCTTCTGAATTTATTGCATCTGACACTTCACACATTTTAATCTATTTTAATCTATTATTAGCCATCTGTGTAAATCTAAAAATTTTTTTTGACAAAGACCAAATTACTGATTTACGTATTTACAGCAGTTTACTTTTTATCCCTCAGCTAATCGTTTTAGATCTACATTTCACTATATCAATGCATTTACATTTTTACCACTCATGAAATCAAACATTTTGGTTCTGAATAAAGTTCTGTACTCTGGAGTTCTGCCATCCATTTTCTAGCATTATATTAACATTATACAATAAATCTCATAAAGTCAGAAAATAGTTGGAGCTTTTTGTCTTAGTTTTTACACTTTCAATCTCAAATTATCAATATGACATAAATACATATTCTCTTTTGAGATATGGTAATGATACTAGTTTATAGTGTGATGATTGTACAATAATTTTACATTTGTATTGGTCTATCAGTCAAACAGGAAAGTGATGTGATTTAGAAAAACCTTGAAAAACAAAAAACTTGATGGAAAATGTATCACCAGGGTTGTACAGCTGTTCTGCAAACTCAAATCTTACAAAGGAAATAATTTTTTTTCTATAAGAACTTGTAAAAGATCTTGAAAGTATTTGTCTGCACATGAAAAGACTATGTTGTATCAATCTCCTAAAACCAATTATACTTGGGAGAATTATTTCTAACAGTTACATTTGGGAACAATGTCTGTCAGGAACTCTAGAATTAGTCCAAATATATAGTTACAATCTTTCAAAGTACAGAAGATACAGAAGAAAGAATCATAAAACATTATTTAGTGCCTCATTGTCTTCATCAGTATTTTAAAAGTTAGTTCCTCACTTTTTCATTCACCACTGGAAGATCTGAATTTGTGAATGTCAAATTATATTGAATTAGTCCTCAAGGATGAGATTCACCTCAGAATATGTCCTAGTGAGTCTAAGCCTCGGCTTACTCTTTACTTGAAACACACAGTTAGACAAATGTCAAGGGAAAATTCTTCAGTTCTATCTTACAGAAGTCAGGCACATTCCTTATTAGTAAATCAAGATGATTATTTTGCAGTTTGCATGAACAAGTCTTCTCTCATCAAGGCCATATTTAGAGGTAAGTTGTGTTTAGTACCAGATATGTTTTTTTTATTTCTTCATTCTATCTCCTTCTTTGGATGAAGACAGCTAAATTTGATTTTTACTGTCACTATGAAACAAGAATAGCAAGATGAACTAGGCACCAAGGAGCTGCAAAGATGCAGAAATACCGCACATGCAAACATTCAGGATGAATCTGGTCACTTAAACATAGAAGTATGACTTGTCTTGCTAGATTACTACAAATGAAGCATGATTGATTGATTATACCCTGTTATAACAGGTTCCCTCAGAGCAAAGGAGTTAATTTAGATAAATACAAAGTAATAATACACTTAGGAAAATGTATTATCAATGGGATGTAGAAGACTAGCTAGTTCTGTTTAGGAAACTGATAGTGCTGCAGACCTCACAGCTGCATGATACTGCAAAAAAAAAAAGTGTTTTCTGTATATGACTCATACAGTAGAGAAAGTAATGCAGTCTTAGTAACTTTCAACCCTGAAGAAAATTTTGTGATTATCATCTTAAAATTTAGTAAGAGTTAAAAATAAATAGATAAAATAAAATAACTCTTCCTAAGATAATAATCTATGATACATTAATGTCCTCTTATATTTACCAGAAAAAAGTGTCAAAACCAAAATTTACTGTGTGTTGACTGAGATACAATAGATGTCTGTGAATGAGTTAAAGAATAATTTAAATACTGCAACTGACGTCATCTACTTGGACTTCTGCAAAGCATTTGACACTGTCCCGCATGACATCCTTGTCTCTGAAATGGAGAGACATGAATTTGACAGACAAGATACTCAATGGATAAGGAATTGGCTGGATGGCTATACTCAAAGAGTTGTATTTCAAGATGGTAGTCATTTCACCTCTCCAAGACATTTAACTCACACCTAAGGTTTTTTGAATATTCATATATTTATATCATTAAGATTCTGAAAGAAGTCTTTAGGCAGTAGAACCTCAGCCCCTTCTCCAGGCTCATTAGCTAATGTTGTGGTTTTGTTTAGTGAGGGGGGCCTAAGGTGGTAGGTACAACAGCTATGTATACTAATTATGCAGATTTAGATGCATAAAGATCCTCCTTGTTGGTTTAAATATCGATCTCACACATGGACAAGATTCACCTCCTTGACTGTGTCTGATATCCTTTAAGGCATTACATAATTCATTTATTTCGTGACGGCTCCCTATAATTTCTCGAAAGCTCTTAAATCTAAATTGACTCCAGATAGTAACTGCCTTTCTCAAACAATCCACGTCTGAAAGGTGATGAATAAGCATAGAAACCCATGTGGGACTGCTGTTTCCTGTCTAAGCCAAAGAACTTGTCTCTGCCTTAAGAGTACCTGTACCAGGGCTAGTATTGGAATGTGATGCTCACTGTTTTGCTTGCATAACCACCACATTAACCCATGTGGTATTGTGGTAAATAATGAGTAATCTCTCACCCTCAATAAGGGATCTAGACCAGTAATAGTGATTATATTGTATACCATGGTTTTGTTCTGGAAAACAATATACTATGTTTTCATTTTCATCAAAGCCTTTATAGGGGTATTGTTCTTTACAGGCTACCATCCGTTCTGAAATTTCATGGTTCATGTTTGCAATACAGTTATCATCAGACATTCTCATACAGATACGTGGAGGAGAAGAGAATGTAGCAGACAAAATATAAGAGTATCTTGTTTAGGCTGGAGTCTGCCCAGCCTTTCATTCTTGGATTAGCAGACTAAAATATTTTTTGCTGGGAAATGCAAAGGGTTTGAATAAAATTTGTATGACAAATAGAAGACTGCTATATATTTTAGAGTAATTATGATTTGTCAAATTAGTTTAGACAGCCTAAGTGAATCAGTCTTAATTAAGGTTGTGGTTTATCCCATTTAAATGCAACTATGAAATTAAGATTCTAGTCTAAACCAACCAGCTAAAATAATTGATGGAAGGAGAGAGGCACTTTAAGGAGATCTCCAATGAAAACGTCCAAATAAGTATAGATGCTATTTCCCCCCAACAGCTCACTATCTGGTAAGGCTGTTAGTTAACTTGTCTGGAGTGAGACTCGCAGCAGAAGACATTCATGGCACCTCCCTCTCCTTAGTAGCTATATAGGGCGAAGAAGTACTTAAGTATGAGTGATTTACCGGGCTTCAGTGTTGGAACAATTCCATCAGAGGCACAGTATAATCAAATCCCAGTGAGTAAAGTTAGGACTAGGAACTGGGCGAATTGAAACATTATTTTCAATGCAAATTGAAACATTATTTTCAATATCTTACAAATATTATTTATTTGACCTATAACAAACCATTTAGAGTTATATCTCTATTTTCTGACATCCCATTAATAAAGAATGTCTTGTGTAAGCTTGCTGGTCACCACTACTCTAAGGACTGTTTTTGTCATCCCTACTTCACAAGTTTTTTCTGTACTTTTGCTGTATTAATTTGGTTGTGGCTTTTTGCATTGAATTGTATTATCCTGTTTTAATTTTTTTCACTAGCAGTTGTCAGCAGAAAGCATGCAATGACTACTGAAAAAACAAAGGATTTAAAATAGATATATTAAATCTAAGAAAAATGAGGTCATTATATCATATTACTCTTCTCCTACAACTAATTTTGCCCGATTAAGGGAGTAACTTTTCTTTTACTGATGTTTAAGCTCAATAAGAACAACCACAGTAAGATAACGTCACCACAGTGGGTCTTGTGAGGATGCTGTGCAGTCTAGGGGCTACCTAGGGGCTGGGAGCTGGAGCCTGTCCCACCCCTCAGACAGGAGCAGGGCAGCCAGGAGCACTGGGGAAGCCACAGCCCCAGGCATCAGGCACCTCCTCGGGGACAGGGTTGGGCCAAGACCAGACCAGGACATCGGCTCAAAGGTGAGCCCTGCTTGGCATGATCCATGGCTGAGCAGGGAAGGTCAGGGCAGGGAGGGGCTGTGGGGAGCTGGAGACCAGCCCTGTTGCAGTGTCACTCCAGCAGTGGCTGATGGCCCCAAGGGGCTGACATGGAGTACAGGGCCATGGACAGGGTAGGGGGAGACCTAAGGAGGCTGGTCAGGGAGAGTCAGGCCTGTTAGTGCCTGCAGGGCTCTGACAGTGATATTTGTTCTGTAGACATCGAATATTTTGTCTACAGGTGGGGGTCAAAACACCTGACATAGATCTGAAAGTTTTCTGTATAGTAATTTACTATCTAGTTAAAACAGCTAACAGCAGTTATTTAGTCTTTTCTAAAACAAAATAATGGCATAAATGTTTAAGCTAAGAAATGATCCAGGTGTTCATGTCATTTGAAATGCTCTGGGACATTTTTTTTCTGGCCCAACACTGAAGATATAGGATGATTAAGGTCTCCTTACATCACATCTGCCCTATATATTTGGATGTCTTGAACCTTCTGGGCACCACATGTGTCAACTGAAGCCTAGTCTTACATAAAAGAACCAAATCCCTACAGACTCTGCTGTCCATATTGATTAGATCTTCCTTGACTACTTGTAAACATGTAGCTTATGTAGCAAGGTCTGGGCATCAATTCAGTTGCCTAAACATAGGTGTTTAGTGCCATTCGAAATTACCTATGGTGTCTGAGATGTCCATATGGTTTTGGTGGCTACAAAACAGGGAGACTAATACCCTTTGGTAGTGGAACCAAAAGCCATACAATTTCTACCAGCATGTTTCAAATGGTTACTTTCTTCAGCTACTACTGATGTCTTAATAAAATTATAGATAATATTGTAATTATACCAATTATAATATTTTCCTTATTTGTCTTAGGGCACCATTACTGAGTCATTAAAATTCTCAGCTCTTTTTCTATCACTGCTATGTAATCTGCTGTTTCCTAGCCTATATTTTTGGAGATTTTTTTTCTACCTAACTGTAGGACTTTGGACACAGACTTAAAAAAACCATTGTCTTTATCATGCTATTTTTCCAATTTTTTACTGTCATTTTCAATTCTAATCTTGTCTTCCTATTGAATTGTCCAAATAATTATTAATAAATAGTATTGACTGCTGAGTAGAGCCCTGCAAAACCTCATACAATACATCCTAGCTATTTGGCAAGGTTCATTAATAATAACTCACATTAAAAGCCTTTGTAAAAAAAGGTCAAGAGCTTCTACTTTATCTACAAGTTTCACTACTTTATCACAGGAAAAAAACAAGATAATTGTTTGACAGGATTTGTTCTTAACATGTTGCTGTTATTTACTTCCTTGTTATCATCTGTACAGTTACAAACATCTCATTTGATTATTTTTCTGGTACTTTTCTGGAAAATTAAATTGACCAGCTGGTCAATATTTATTCCCTTCTCACCTGTTTCCCTACTCTTTTCCATTTCAAAGATAGACATCTTTGTCTTTTTTGTTTTGTTTTGTGTTCTTGGTCTTTAGGACTTCATCCATCTTTCATGAGTTCACAAAGATAAATCCTGACAGTGTATCTCTAAAGCAGACATTCAGCAAATGCCTTTAAGTGTTATGATACACAGCATTGCGCTGCCTGAGACTTGGAAACTTTGTTCTAAAAATGAAATTCGAAGTAATGAGATAACCATCTAAAGGGTGATATTTGTAGAAGAGTAGAAATGGAATTCACAGCAGTTTGCATCCTCAGTGCTGAGTATATATACTATGCAAAGAAATTAGTTTATTTTGGATCCTTACTATTACAAGATCTCCACTCTCACTATTTAGAAACTAAGTTCATTTGGATTCAAGAGCTGAAATACCTTTTAAAGTTGTAAACATTGATAATAATACTAATACTACTGCTAAAAGTAATAAAAATAAAAAAACTTCTTTCCTTTTCCAGGGAAGTGAGCTAATGCCTAAATTATTAAACAAAGAAAGTACCAGTAGCTTTAGGCAATGGAATAAGCACAGTCTAAACATGACTTGAAACTTGTACATTTCTGAGAACTTTAAAAAAAAAAAAAAAAAGATAGTTTCTTCCTGAATCTTTATATTTTCTCTAATATCACTTCTCAGTTTATTTTCTTGTTCTTACCTGACTCTTTACCTCTTTAGAGCTGGTATGAGTTGGACTGGTTATCTGCCTATCACTAGCAATTTTAATGAAAAAGTTCGGTCTTGGTATTGTTCGCTGAGGAATTTGTCTACAAAATGATGCAACAGTTCTTTTTTGCCTTTTTTTTTCTTATATAGTTAAATAAGATTTTTCTTAGTAACAATGCTGATGGTATATTATTTTATGCATTAATCTTTTGATTTTTCAATCTACAGGTTTGTCCTACTCTTTTATATTTGTCCTTTGTCATCTGATCTAGTTGCCATTTTTGGTATATCTCTTTAAGATTAGGTTAGTGAAAGACTCATGTTTAAGAGAAATTATCTTCTCCTTTATTTACTGTCCTTCTCACACACACATGTGAATTTCTATTTTGAAATTCTCTGGCTTTAGGATCCAGCTATTACATAAAGTACAAAAGAAACATTATAAAACATAGTAATATCTGCAGTAATACATATTTTAAAACTATGTTACTGTATGTAGGGTGTGTACCAGCTGTGGAGAAAGGACATAGTAAATAGCTGTGAAAAAAGGTTTTTTTTTTTTTTTTTAATGGAAAAATATGAAAATTAGTGAAATTATAGTGATATAGCACTCTAGTAGTGATACAGGTCAAAATTTTTGTATGAGTGTGCTTTCAAGAGATAAATCAACTGATTTATGAAACTGCTCATACTTGTTAGCCATTAGAATGGTTATAGAGGTAGCTATCTTTATGCTAGAACACCAATTTGTGTCTGTTCCTGTGTTTAATTCTGTAATCACTGACAACCTATGACCCTATTTCCTAGTTCTCTTTTAGCTCTTCTCTTTAACTCTTGATCAGTTTTAATTCTCTGCTCCTGATACTGATTCCTGACCTTGAACCTACCTTTTTACAGAGGAACCTACATTTACAGTCTTTGTTCTTCCCAGAGTTCTTTCCCCTGTTTCTCAGTATTGTGCCAGACTTCTTACAGCTCCAGAGTTACTAAATGTTTATACAATTTTGCGAGGGTTATGAGGGCTACCATTTTTTTTTTTTTTTATTAATAGCCACATAAAAAAAGGTCTTCTTACACAATCTTAGTTATTTGGATTTTGTTTCCATGTTGTGGTGTCACTGAACAGCAATAACCACGAGATTCTCTTATAATATTTTTGTGTGCCACTTTTCACAATATAGCACTAAAGTTCTTTAGATCACGACTTTCATAAAATGTCTTCCATGTATTTGTTATTTTTTTTTTGTACTTTATTTTCTATTCAACACTACAGAAAACATCTATAAGTTCATTAGATCTTTATCTGTGAAAAGAAATATGTATAACAGGAATAACTTCTCTGTGGAGACATTCTAAACAATTTGAATTTAATTCTAGTTAATGACTAGCAGTGGGATTAATTTTCGTGTTGTGGATTCATTTCTGTATGCAGGAAACAGAATTTCAGTACAGCTTACATGTAGCAGTGATCATAACTTACAAAGTTCTGTCATATTCAGTGGCTGTTTAAAGTTTGATTCATTCTAACAATAGGTATCCAGTGCCATATGAGATAGCCTAGTGTATCTGTGACATACATACGTGATTGACAAAAACTGCTTAGGAGTTACGGAAGATATGTGTCACAGTGGATAGGAAGCTGAAAACCCAATGGGGTGTCTCTAAACATGACAATTAACAGACTGAAGCAAATACAGTTCATATGACAATGTCAATATTTAAACTCCTAAATGTAGGCATCTACACCCTGATGCTACAAAGATCTGAGTAGAGGTATATGTGTTCATTCTCCTGATCCTCAGCTAATACCACATTTCTCTGATAAAACTTGTATGACAGAAATACAGCACCTCAGAAACTCTGTAATATTAAATGATGCTGCTTCTTATTGTTTCCATCACCACGGGCCAGATTAGAACCCATTTGATTAATACAAAGACTCATAGAACAACTTTCAATTGCCAAAATTCTGGTGTCCTTTTGTATGTTCTGGGATACCTTACCTAGCCTGTGATGTTCCAGAAAGTTTTGGGTTTCCTATAAGGCCTACACCGTATCTACTAGCCCAGTATTTTTTAAACTCCAACTACGCCCTATGAAATAAAAGTAAGTGCCTATCTTTCGGCAACCGGACTGAACCTTAGTGAGACTTACATTCAACCGAAAAATGTATCCAGAATTACTGTTCAGAAGCCTTATTTGTATTTACAGGGAGCAGCTGCAAATGCAACTTGGGAACTATGAGTTAAAATGGCCTAATAAGAAGGGAATTGACCTCAACCTCTCAAAGCAGATGGAATAATGAAACCTGACCTGCTATCCCAAATCAAATCAGTGCACCAGTAAATTCAGTAGTTGTCAAAATCTGAGACTTCAAGGACAGGTGGAAAGCTTCCTATCACCCATATAATTGGAAACTGCTACACTATACAGAAAAAGAAAAAAAAACATCTTCCCTGGTCATCACAATGAGCTGGTTAGCTTTTGAGAGGTGTGAAAACAATTCCTTGGTTTTTAACTCGTTTTGGTATATTTTTGGTTCATGTTATACAATCATTCATGGGGGTTTTTTTGCAGACTAGAATTCTCTACACAATTGTATTGATTTCATAACAGTTTTAAATAGCTCTTATGGAATGCTTCACGAAAGAAATCATTGCTATTTTCATCTCGTTTTTTTAAACATAGATATTTGCTAAACTCAGGCAACAAAAAAATTCTAAAAATAAAATTTGGACATTCTGAACATTCATGCAACATAAATTTTCACTAACACTTTGATACTCTTATCATGTTTCCATATTTATCTACCAAAATTTCTCTGCTTAAAAATCAGAAAAATGGAAGGAATGAAGAGCTTCCAACATTTCTTTTAAAATCTAAATCTTAGTATTTAAAATTATTAGACTCTTACTTTTTTTTTCCAATTAAACTATGACATTACATTTTGATTTAAACTAATTGTTGTTTAATTTAGCAGTAGTATCATAAGCCATCACAAAAATTTTTTCAGAACCTTCTTCTCTTGGATATATATGAAAATGATGCAACCTCAATTACACATGAAAAAAAATAGTGTCTAATTCAGTATTGAAACAGAAGAACAGGGAGATGGAAATGCATCTGCTGATCTGACTAAAATCACCACCCAAAACATGCAGTATAACTAAGATTCTTTTTTTTTTAATGATAAGTTTAACACCTATACATTCTGTTTGTATAGTAACCTTATCCTAGCTTATAATAACTGTCTGGTGGCATTGCCCCATTTTCTATGTTAAAAGGTTGACTGCAGTTTGACCTCTAGCAATCGATAAGAGAGCAAATTGCCTGTTTCCTCTACTGGAGAAGTTTGAGGGCACTTGGAGAAAGGTGATTCAGACTCAGTTTGTTATCAGAAAATTTAATTTTATTGTCTGTAATTTTTCTGTGAAATATTTCCCCAAATACTGAAACAATGTTAGATCTATTTTTTTCTTATATCCATAATTTAGACTAATAAATTGCTATTTCCAAACGCTAGACTAATCTAATACTGTTACTACTGGAATTAGAGGTTAGTTTGATTGAGAGGAATAGAGGGTAGGGAGGACATTTTAGAGATCTGTTCAAGCTCAGAAAAAAATATAAAAAAGAACTATTATTCACAGCTGCTTTTTGATGCAGCTGCTTTTGTGCAAACAGAAGAATAAATAATTTTGGCCAGTATCATGGTGTAATATATTTTGAAGTGTTTTGAGAAAAAAAAGTCTCATTTAAGGAAAGGAGAGAGGAAAAAAGATAAAACATACTGAATAAAAATAAAGAAGCAAACATCCTAAAACTTTCACACAAATTGAAAGAAAGCTAAAAATCTGCTTGCAAGCATGAGATAAGCACATATTCTTATTTCTGTACACTAAGTCACTAAAAAAAAATAATTTTGTCTTGGAAACATATTCTGTCCTCTTACCATTTATTTCATTATTATGAAGGTTGGTATTTCATGACGAAATTTTATGCAACTCAGTATGTGTTCATAGCAATGCACTTTCAGCTTTCCTTACATAAGTTTTTCACTTATAAAAAGGTGATAGTTTTAGTCACTTGCAGCTATATAAAAACATTTTTCTGTTATAACAGTGTTTCAGGAACTGAAATGAAATGTTAGTGCTCCAGAATATTTTAAAATTAATTCAAAATTTTATGTTAAAATTCAAATTTGAAATTATTTCTAGAATAGATAATGATTTTTTTTTGGTAGGAACTGTAGTGCAGTAGCTTCATACTTTGGTGGGTCATAGGAGCTGAAACAGTCTATACATATATAATTTTGTGTTCAAGTGATCAAAGGTAGCTTCCTGTCAGATCATATTGAAACATGATATCTTATTTTCTAGATCAAACTATGTCTGTAATGTAATGAAAATATTTATTTTGGCTTCAAATATTGCTTAAATTAAATGGCAGTTTGTTGAAGTTATCTGCAAAAAAAAAAATGATGTCCCTGTATTTTAATCATCTATTCAACAATAAACTAGAAAGCATAAATGTACACATATGAAAACAGCAGGTATCCTTCATGAACAGCTTTTCAGTTGATTAGACTAAAGTAATAGGTTTCTTTTTCTAATATTTTAGTGGCAAAAGTGTTTTGGAATTCTGGTAGCAGAGCAATCTAGGGAGAAAGAATTATTTAGAGGACATGCTAGAACATTTACCTATGTCTAAAATTAAAAATAAAATGGTTTAGAGCATGTTTTCTAAACTTGAGACAAATGAGCACATCGTGACTCTGTTTATTCAGCTAAGCACTTTTTTTTTTTTTTTTTTTAGCCTACCCTGCCCTACAATTGGGCACTCTGATGATTAGGAATGGTCCATGGCCTGTACTGACCTCAGAATTTTCCTCAGTTGTTCATCTAGAAAGTTATTTGGCTTGATCGAAACTGTAGCAGGGATGACTCTAACAATACAATAGTACAGATAATCATAGCCCTGTGACTACCACAATTAATGTTCCTTGGCACAGCTTAATTTATAAGTTGTGCTGGTTTTGTGTACTGGGGCTACTCCCCACTATGCACTAGGGAAAGGGGGAATGATGTGGAGATAATTTTGAATGAAATTAAGCCCAGTAAGAGGGGAGGGAAGGGGAGAGGTTTTGGTTTTTTTTCTCTCTCATTGTCCAGCTTAGGTTTTATTATTAATAAATCGAAATATTTTTCCCCAAGTCGAGCCTGTTTTGCCTGTAACAGTAACTTGAATGATCCCTTCATGTTCTTATCTCAAACCTTGAGCTTGTTATATTCCCTCTCCATCAATCCTTTGGATGACAGCGAGAGCGAGTGAGAAACTGCGTAGTTTGGTCCCCATAAGGGCTAAGCTATGACATAAGCATAAATGTAAACATTGAGAATTGCTTGACAATTTTTTTTGTCTTCTGCTTTCCTTAAGCATTAACAGTTTTTGTGAATTCTGAAGTCCTAAATGTTTCTTCCACCCCAATTCCATTCTCAGTGGTAAACACAAAGATGTTTCACAAATGCAAAGATGATGTTTGGTCCCAATTTCATTGCTAAGTTCCATAAAGTATGTTTCTTTTTAACTGCTCAGTACTACAGCATATAGGATTATCTTTGGGCACACAACAGTGCCCGAACCAGAGAGGTAAACAGAGAACAGGAAGAATGACACTAAATAGCTTTTTGAAGAAGCCTGGAACTTGAAATGCTCAAATTCACTACAGACACGAGTAAGTCTTTAGTGAAGGAACTGGAAATTATACAATTATCACAAAATTAATAGCTGCAAAGGGGATTTTTTTTTTTGTGTAGGGAAAGTGGTAGACCACATACTGCAAGAACTGGTCATTCAGGCATTATCAGGACCATTGCTGTCCCTCTGAGATCAGTACAAATATGTTAGGAGTGATGATTCAGGATTAGATTCAAAACTGTATCCAAAACTCAACAGCTGGCCATTCTCTCTATAATAAAATGAAGTAAACCCTTATATTTTGGCTTGGTCAAAATCTGAATCCAAATATTGTTATTTTTGCTCTCCTCTGATTTCCATATAATCAATTTGGATATCATTACAAGCTAAGAGATTCCCATAGTCTGTTGCTGTCCCTTTTCTAAGTTTAGTGCTTCTTTACCATTGCTCTGTATAAAAAACTATGGGAGCTCAGGTGACCCCCAGCATATCACAAAACACCTCCACCATTGTTAATCTAGACTGGTAAATTAACTGAATGTACTGTATGTAACTGCAAGACTAACACAACTCAATGGATGCAAAGAAACATTGTACTGGCGTCTGGCTCTGAGAGGATTTGTAGTCACATATTTTAAAATCTGAGGTATTGTCATACAGTGTGCAGTGTAGAAAATGGATATCTGTTATTAAAAAAAAAATATTTCCAAGATTAGCATCCTTTTAATAAGTGGAGGCAATTTCATTGCTGTTTCCTTATATGCTATCTTAAACAAACTGGATTTGACTGTTGTGTGGGACTGTGGCATCAGAGAATCCTCATAGCTGTAATACTCAGTATTATTCACAGAACCTAATCAATTCTCCTCTAAATTATATCTTCAAGAATTATTTACACTAAAACAGACTGGGCAAAACTTATCAAAACAGATTTTTTTTTTTTTCCCCACTTTATATTAATTCACGTTGTAGAAAGATGATGGGTAAAAGAGAATCTGATTCAGAGTTAACCAGACAGTCATATACAGTCAATATTTCAGCATTTACCCATTTAATATCCAGATACTGAATTGTCCAATAATGTGACTGCCTTCTTAATTATCCTTTGCTTCCCTCTGGCTGTATTGCTAATGTGTTTTGGGTCATTATCAAATTAAATACTCCAAAGTGATAAAAGAAACTGGCTTGTGTGGCATTTACAATGACATACCCTAAACTTTGAATTACTTGACACTGTGTGCTCCTACCTTTCATTTACTTTATGCTACATACTCTGGCCTTGATACTTTTTTAATAAACTGAACAGTATACCCATTTTTTTTCCTAAATAAAAATGTGAAAAATCAATGTGGTGAGGACACAGTCCCTGTGATAAACAGGCAAACGTATAAATAAATAAATAAATAATAAGGTTGGAGAGAAACTTTCTTGTGGGATACAGCTAGACTATTTTATATTATTTTGGTATAATATATACAACAGGTTATAACAGAGACAAGAAGCTACAAATATGTTAAGTGCACAGTGCTGGAGCCAGTAACACATTTTTGTTGTTAAAGCATATTTCTCCTGAGAAAGAAAATATTTAGGATGTTTATGGGTGTGTAACATTCTTGTGTGATTCACTGAACTACTTTCCGGTTACTGAATGAAAGGTCTTTTTGCTATCTGAAGAGCAGTGAACTTCAAATATCTCTGTACTACCAGCACTAGATTTGTTATCAGTAGAAAGGTGGCATAACTTGCAGCATCATCATCTGTTTTCAGGAAACCCTACTGCCTTGAGACAGTGATAACCAAGGGCAGAAGCTTCTCAGGTGGGTTTAAGTACTGGGAGGACAGCGCTCTCTACCATGGACTTAGGACCAAGAACGCAAAGAGAGAGAAAACGACTAACAATCCTGAACAAGGCTTACTTTTTTAAAAACGAGAGCTAGTGCCTGTTCTTAACTATGGATTTCTTATATCTAAAGCTGAACAGTTGTATTTGTTCTCCTTCAGGGCTCATGAATCTTGCATTCTTGACTACTCAGTGACAGAACTTCAACATGAGGTGAAAAGGGTATCCCCATTTTCTTTTCTCCTTCTTATTTCCTTCTCTCCTCCCTCATGTTTCTGTGGTGATCAGGATACACTAATGGGAAAAAAAAAAATGATTTTTAGTTTGAAATTCTTTAGATTAAGGGTATTGAACTCAAATCTCCCAAGTGATTTCTTTAACCGAGAGTCTGTCATACAACACATGAGCAATGCCTCCCCTCATCACCTTTTTCTGACAGCTGTGTTTTAAAGACAAAGCAGTTGAAACTGTTTTATAAGTGGCTCAGTAAGTGTCAGGCACACTCAAAGTACAAGTTTCGGACCTTCAGTCCTATTATTTGGTCTTCTTAGGTAACTTACGAATTCCATCAGGAGTTAGTTGAGGGCTATGCCTACTCAAGAGGAGATGAGAGTAGTCGTAGGCATATGCAAAAATGGAATTTCAGGCAATTAGGAAAATTTTAGGTCAAACATAGTTAGGCTAGTAAATTTAGCTGGTTGCTGAGTGTGAATATTTTAAATGACAATTATACCATGAAGTATGTAAACTCTACCCACATGTTTTTAAAGAAGCCTATATTTTCCTCATTGTATGTACTTCAATCTAGTTTATACTATAATACCAGAGTTACTTTGATCATCTGCCTTTCTTAATCTCTGTTTCTGAAATAGGGAGTTTCTTTTTATTTATTGAAAATAGTATGCTACTTTTCCTTTTACTCCTAATATAAATTTCATCCCTTTTTCTGGATCACAGTAGATATAAATTTGGTGTAAGTAATATACCAGTCTAACTCTATATTTTTAAACTCCATAGGCTGAATTTTTACTGGCTTATATCTGAAGACACTAATATCTGGGCAAGTGTTATCATTAGTACAATACATCTTCATAACTGGAAAAAATAGAGAATTAAACTATTGATGGTTTGTCTTGTTACTTAGGCCTATGTTGTAGTGCAGCCCCGATTGGGACCAGACTATGCAGTCTCTCTCTCACTCCCCCCACCCTCCGAGAGAATAGGGACAGATATTATAAGAGAAATGGCTCGAGGTTTGAGATAAGGACAGGGAGAAATCCTTAAAGTTACCGTTACAAGCAAAACAAACTCGATTTATGAAAAACTATTCATTTATTACTAAAACCAGCAAGATAAAGAGACAGAGAACACTTTTCTCATTTGTCAAAAAAAAAAAAAAAAAAAAA
>WHYT01017915.1:0-15723 GCA_009806455.1 Tetrax tetrax | reverse complement strand
TGCTAATAAGGTTATAGGTCATAAAATTTAAGAATCTAGCTCTCACAGCTGCTTGGGAACAACTTTACTCATGATAAAATACACATGAGATGTTAGTTTCAGTTTTGTTCGCCAATTGTTAGTGTAAGTGGGGAAAATCTGACAGAACAGAACATTCAAAGTAGAGCTACTAAGATCACAGAGTGTTTAACTCTGATTTTCAGAATCCAGTGTTAAAGAAAGCAAAGTAGGAACAAACTCATATAACTTAAGTCAATCAAAAAAAGCAGAAGGCTACTCTAATTAGTAATTCAGATTCCCTCTCACTGTAATAAAGAAATACCTTTTCATGTTGGGATGAGTTGGTGTCTGCGAGTGTGGGGGTTTTTTTTGTTTGGTTTTTTTTTTAATTTTTTTTTTCTATTGACTACCAAGGCATTTTAGACATCAGTGTTAGACTGAATATCTAACTTCAGACAAGTCAATTTAGGTGAGACAAATCTCAGGTTGGTTGACTGAGTGGGTAAGAAAAGCTTAACAGCATGTGGCTAGAGGTCATTTACAAGATGTCCTGTTACAATTTTGTGGTTGTGAGTTACAAAATATTATTACATTGATTGATCTGCCTGACACAATTGTGAAAATGAGTTAAGTTTTTGTAGAGAAAGAAATAAATCCAAAAGATACAATTCCATCTCCTCTATTCCAATACACTTCTGATTGACTATACTGAGAAATACAATGGCATGAAAGGTGTAGAACTATAGTGTATGTAAAATTTATCTTCAGTTTACATCATAAATAAGAAAATTCTTCAAAAGTTTCGGTAGAGGAAATTTGTTTTCCCCCTGTCTGTTTTCAGTAACAGCAAAACCAAGCAGAACGAGGACAGAAGTATACCTCCAACTTCCCCCAGCTTTCCTTTTCCAAGAGTCATGTTTATTGCCTACAAATAAACAGACTTGCAGTTACTTGCAGTAACTGAAAGACAATTATTTATTTTCCTGTGTTTGTGTCTGTTTCATTTGCTGAATGCAGGATTTCACAAGGTTTGAAGATTATAGAATACACTTACAAACTCCTTTTTTTTTTTGCCTATTGAAATGGATAAAACTGTGACTGTGAATTCAAGCTTAGTGCAAACTTAAGCTATTTTAGTGATCTCAGATTGCACTTTAGTAGAGTAAAATAACACATACCAAATTATCTCATCTATTTTGTTACAAACTAGCTAACAGTTTTACTTGCTAATACAGGTTACTTAATAATTAAACTAGATTCAGCTCTTGATTAAGACACTAAAATTTTGGTATCTACATGTGAGCTGTATGTACAAACTCCAATTGGAGCTGAATATCTGCACCTCAATACAGCTGCTAAATAGATATATGGTCTTGTTTATCTTCCGTGGATATTGATCTAGAAGTTAGAATGGAATGGATAGAATAGAATCAAATAGAATCATTAAGGTTGGAAAAGACCTCTAAGATCATCAAGTCCAATCCAACACCATCATGCCTACTAAACCATGTCTCAAAGTACCATGTCTACACATTCTTTGAACACGGCCAGGGATGGTGACTCCAACACTTCCCTAGTGTTCCAATGCTTCATCACTTGAAATGGTAGACTGTTCCAATGCTTCATCACTCTTTCAGTAAAGAAACTTTTTCCTAATATCCAATCTAAACCTCTCCTAACTCAACTTGAGGCCATTTCCTCTCGTCCTGTCACTGGATACTTGAGAAAAGAGACCAGCACCTACTTCACTACAACCTCCTTTCGGGTACTTGCTGAAGGTCTCCCTTCAGCCTCCTCTTCTCTAAACTGAACAATCCCAGCCACTCCTCATAAGATTTGTTCTCCAGACCGTTCACCAGCTTTGTGTCCCTTCTCTGGACACACTGAGGACCTCAATGTCCTTCTTGTACTGAGGGTGAGGGACTCAAAACTGAACACAGTATTTGAGGTGCAGCCTCACCAGTGCCAAGTACAGGGGCACAATCACTTCCCTACTCCTGCTGACCACACTGTTCCTGATATAAGCCAAGATGCTGTTGGCCTTCTTGGCCACCTGGGCACGCTGTTGACTCATATTCAGCCAGCTGTCAACCAGCACCCCAAGCTCCTTTCCACCAGGTGTCTTTCCAGCCACTCTTCCCCAAACCTGTAGTGTTGCATGGGCTTCTTGTGACCCAAGTGCAGGACCCAGCACTTGACCTTGTTGAACCTCATACAGTTCACCTTGGCCCATTGGTCCAGCCTGTCCAAATTCCTCTGCAGAGCCTTCCTACCCTCGAGCAGATCAACACTCCTGCCCAGTTTGGTGTCATCTGTAAACTTACTGAGGGTGCACTCAATCCCCTCTTCCAGATCATTGGTAAAGATATTAAACAAGATTGGCCCCCAAAATTGAGCTCTGGGGAACACTGCTTGTGACTGGCCACCAACTGGATTTAACTCCATTCACCACCACTCTGGGCTCAACCATTCACCCAGTTTTTAACCCTGTGAAGAGTACAGCTATCTAAGTCATTGGCTGCTCATGAGGCTTACAAACTCATGTAAGTGAGTCTGTAAGCCTTCCATCACATCAGTTCCATGAGGATGTCTTTGACACCTTAAAGCATCTCAAATGATACTAGAAACATATGATCAAGCAATGGAATTGAGTCTCTATTTAATGGAGTCTGGAGTGCTTTTAAACATCCTAAAGTGTTATCTTTCTATAATCAAACCCCAGTTTTAATACAGCATTATGGCATAATCTTGGCTTATGCACCTGAGAAAATTGCTAAACTGTGGGAAAGACTTGTGACAAAACTACATAGACTAGAGCCAGGGAAAAATTCAAAAAGTGTAACTACAGACAAGGTAAGAGAGAATGAGTCAAGGATTCTACAGGAGTAATAGTCAAGGAAAATCTTAAGGGGAGAAATTAAAAGAAAAAAGTAGCTTTTTAGTCTTAGTTATCTATTATATAATATTAGGCAACAAACATCTTACACTTTTAAGTTTTATAATAATTGTGTCATCTGTATCCATCTGTAGTAATCCTACAGTTATTTGTTATTCTTGTTCTGGTTCTCCCGCTGCCTAGTCTTTTCATTTTCTACTCCAAACACTTAAGTCTCCTAATGAAAGAGCAATCTGTTTTTCTGTCAAGGTTTTATAGTACACAAAATAATTTTTAAAACCCCATAAAGATACAATTGTAAAATATATACTGGCATCCTTCCCTCCACTACTAGAAACAAGGATACTTGTGGTATTTATTATGTAATCCATGGCAACAAATTTTTGATGTAACACTGAAACAAGCCTGGGTTCTGAAGTCTTTCAAAATGGTCTTGAACTAATGTGTTCTGGACATCTTATTTCCAATGAGTAAACAAGAATTTTCTCAAAATATATACAGAGGAATTAAGATACAGTGTAGTGATGCTAAAGTGAAATATATGAAGCTATTTTCAGATGAAGAGGAAAAAAGAGGTTATCTGGGTTTGAACTCCCTCCTACATTTGTGTCATGAAACTAAAGCATCTATGTGTAATTTTACCTCACTTGAACATAGTCAGAAAAGGAATTAAAATAAGCCTTTTTAACTGGAAGGTTATACAGAGAAATAGCCATCAGGAATTCAACCCAAAGAGTGTGTTAAATTACCTAAAAAAATATTCTACCCTCTTTCAAGGCTTATCCTAAATAATTTGAGAACAGAGATGACATTTAAAAGCAGAAGAGAAGGTGGGCAGGAAGATCAGAGCAGAAAAGATGAATTTCTTGTGCTGCAGTGTAACACCATCATTTTTCTTAATTATTCTTGACATTTCACCTATTATTCTGTGAGCTCCCTCAGAGCACAGAGGGGAAAAAATGCCAGTTGCCTTTCAGAATGAAATGTGAAGAGGTACTCACTGTCGAATTTTATGGCTGGAGTCTACCCTTTGATACACAGAATCATAGCACCACCTATCTGGTAAAACTACCTATCATGTTTGCAGATGTGCAACCCAGGGCAGAATCTACAAAATGCTGTGTCTGATGTGTATTTGTGTGGAAGAAAATCACTAGACTAAACTTAATTTTATGGTAAAAGAGGAAAACATATGGTAAAGAAAAATAATACTTAAGTGTTGAATTAATCTTCTAATAACTTTTTTTTTTTAAAATTTGTAGGCCAAAATAAAGGATGTGTATCTGTATAGGTCATTTCAACTCAAAATATTCCCTAAAACCCAGGACCAATGTTATAGAGTAATATCTATCTATCATAATGAATGAAACATTAATTTCCTCAGCTCCTCCAGGGTGTTGCTGTAAAACAAGGATTAAGAACTGTTCATCGGAACCAATGTGAAAAGGACGTAGAGATTATGCTAAGAAATCTACAGTTTTCTTAGAAATAAAGAAAACAAAGCAGAAAACTCAATCAAACCACTAGCAGTATAAAATTTATCTTCTTAATAAGGACACTTTCATGTCTCTGGTTTTTTTGTACTTTAATTTCTGTAGTTCAGTGAATCATGAAGTATACGTAAGAAATAAATTACTAGCCCACAAAATTCCACCAAACAAGATGATCACTGATCTTAAAAAAAAAAATTAAAATCCTATTTAATAAGGATTATACAATTAGAAGTATATTCTTGTGAATTAAGAAACAGAAGTCACAGAAAATTTCAAAAGACAAAGCACATATCTGCTAGAAGGCCATCATCCATGTCAGCATATATATTTAGCTGTCTATTTGTGTATTTGCTTATTTAAAGGAATAGTGATCTCTTCATAAAATTACAGGCTCAAAATGAAAATCTATTTATTCATAGGAAACTTCTTGAAAGTTTTATATATTTTCCAGGTAAACAATTCTTCCTTACATCTTTCCCATGTCTAATGAGATTCACGTATTTAAGATAATAAAACTATATTAATTGAAATCTGAAACTTGGACTTGTGCAAAGCTTTTAACACTGTCCCGCACGACATTCTTCTCTCTAAACTAGAGAGACATGGGTTTGATGGATGGACCACCAGAGTGGTGGTCAACGGCTCGATGTCCAAGTAGAGACTGGTCACAAGTGGCATCCTTCAAGGGTCTGTGCTGGGCCCGGCCCTGTTCAACATCTTTGTCAGCGACATGGACAGTGGGATGAGAGAGCACCCTCAGCAAGTTCGCCGATGACACCAAGCTGTGTTGTGCCGTCAACACGCTGGAAGGGAGGGATGCCATCCAGAGCCAACCTCATGAAGTTCAACCAGGCCAAGTGCAAGGTCCTGCATCTGGGTCGTGGCAATCCCAGGCACAAATACAGGCTGGGTGGAGAATGGATCAAGAGCAGCCCTGAGAAAAAGGACTTGGGAGTGCTGGTGGGTGAGAAGCTGAACATGGGCCGGCAATGCGCTCTTGCTGCCCAGAAGGCCAGCTGCATTCTGGGCTGCATCAAGAGGAGTGTAGCCAGCAGGTCAAGGGAGGTGATTCTGCCCCTCTACTCTGCTCTCCTGAGACCCCACCTGGAGTACTGTGTCCAGTTCTGGAGCCCCCAACATAAGAAGGACATGGACCAGTTGGAGAAGGTCCAGAGGAGGGCCACAAAGATGATCAGAGGGCTGGAGCACCTTTCTTATGAGGACAGGCTGAGAGAGTTGGGGCTGTTCAGCCTAGAGAAGAGGAGGCTCCGGGGAGACCTGATAGCAGTCTTCCAATACCTCAAGGGAGCCTACAGGAAAGATGGGGAGAGGCTGTTCAGTAGGGCCTGTTGTGATATGTCAAGGGGGTAATGGTTTTTAAATAGAGGGAGGTAGATTTAGATTGGATATTAGGAAAAAATTTTTCACAATGCGAGTTGTAGAACACTGGAAGAGGTTGCCCAGAGAGGTGGTGGATGCCCCATCCCAGGAAACGTTCAAGGCCAGGCTGGATGAGGCTCTGAGCAACCTGATCTATTCGGGGATGTCCCTGCTCCTTGCAGGGGGGTTGGACTAGATGACCTTTGAAGGTCCCTTCCAACTCTAACCATTCTATGATTCTATGATTCTATGAAATATATAGAATCTCAGTTCTCTCCCCTCTAGGAAAATTCATCCTGGGGAGAAAAAAAAATCTTCCATGTCAATTCACTATGAAAAGTGAATTGTCTAGTACTGTTTTAATCCCTGTTCCTGTAAATTCTGCCTTCATCTTCAATGGTAGGAATTGCCTTGATCTTCAGTAGTCCTAACAACCAGTGCTAAAAGAGAAAAAAAGAAACCACAGCTGTCACTGCCTACTGGATATTCATATATTTAAGGAGGCGTACTTGCAAAACTGTAAGCACAAGACTTCTTGTTCATAATCCTCCCACAGCTGTGAAGGGAGACAGGGAATGATAGATGTGAGCTCATTTCCCATAAAACAGGAGAAACTAAGTCCCAGGTGAGCTGTCAGAACTAGAACCATATCCACAGTTGCATGCCTTCCTCCTTTTTTTTTTTCCAGGAGGACGTTGTTACTTATTGTGACACTTCGGTAGAACTTTGTACTTTTAGTACAACTATATAACTTAGCACTTGTACAGTGTTAACAATGTACTGAAGCCAGGATGTAGGTAAGTAGAATCTTGTAAAGAGGTTCTGTCACAGCATCAACCACCAGCACATTACACTTGTGTAGTGTCAAAGGGTCTGGGATGCCCTGGATGAATGCTAAGTGCCTAATTTGAGCATACAACTGAGAACACAACATGAGTGTTCCCTTGCATATCTGTATTATTATCCTAAGAAATTACCTATAAAATTGTGGATACATAGCCATGGAGTTTTGTGTCATCTACCTTGGTGTAGCTTCTAGGAAAAGGTCCTTCAATTCTTGTTGCCATTCCTCAGAAACTAGTATAATAGGAAATATACAGAATAAATGTTATTTATTGACTGGTTTGTGGACAAAATAAGCACTTGGAATTAGATTAAAATATGCTGAAAATTTATTGTTGGATAGTTTTTAACCTATTAAGAACAGAATACTGCGAATATTCGATCAGACCTCAGATCTCTTTAGTCTGCTTTCTGTAAATAAAGTATAGGTAAGAATTTGTGCCAGGACAAGCATAAATATACTTAGATTCTGACAATTTGTAGCCCAGGAATCTCCTGAGCAAGAAGCTATTTCTTCATAATTTCATCTTTTGAAGGAATGTTAATTTTTAACACGTGATCTTACAGAAAAGAATTCCATACCTATTACACAGTGTTTCTTTTTTTTTTTTTTTTCAAGTTGTCTTGTAGTGAAAGTAATTTTGAAGCTGACTAGAGTAAATAAAACACCTGAGAAATATATGTTAGGTATCTACTTTCAGATGAGATGAACAGCACTGTAGATTTACTGGTTAATCTCCATTGATCTAACAGTTAATTTAGATGCCTATGTTGTAGAAATATAAAATTTGGTCTTAAGATGCTATGCTTTTTCTCTGTGTAAAATTAAACAATAATAATAATAATAATACGCTGAATCATAATATTTAATGCAAAGTTATTCTTAAAGAATGATTAAACTTTGAATTTTGGTATTTAGAGGAATTTCTGAGCCTTAGAAATTTAGAGAAGGCACTAATGGGAGACAGACTACTCCATGTCTTCCTACTATGTTTTACATCTCCCAGCTGAAGCTGGTTGTTTCTGCTGCTGAAGCAGATGGTCCCAGGGCTAGACGTCCTATAGTGATTCTTATTAACTGGATGCCTTCTGGTCACAACTCTTCTTACACATTGTGGAAATCTGGACGTTTAATTTCTTTGTGCCTGATTGCTTGCCACTATTAAAGGAAATAACTACATTTCATATCTTCATTAAATATGAAATTTAATCAATGCATACAAAGTGCTCCTGTTGTACTCACTAGAATGTATTGCCTGAAGTTGTCCTCAAAAATACAACAATTTAAATCAAAACTAGTTTGAGGGAATATATTTCTTTACATGCATGAGTTAATAAAAAAAATAAATCTATTCATGTCTAAATTACCAGTAATTAATATGCAGCTATAAAATAATCAGTTCTCTGAGATCTTTTTTTTTAGAGGATTAGTTTTTAATGAGCTGCATACATTCTCGATGTTTGGAAAAAGGTGAAAAAAAAAAAGATTCCAGCCATTTCATTACACTCTGTTGGGCTGCTATTTCTGAGACAGTTGTAGATGTGCATATGCAGAATGATCACTGAGAAATATTAGACTAATAGATACTACAGGTGAAAAATGTCAGCTGATCCAGTCTGCAATAGTGTTAGGCAGGATTCTCTCTCTCCTCTCTAAGGTGTTAATTCACCTAGAATAAAAAGGAAAATAATCCAAAGTGGATTTCTTTGTTACTTTCAAATAGCCTGACTGTTCCTGTTTCTTCACTGGAAGAGAGTGACTCCATACTGTGAACTGATGTCTTTTAAATATATTAGATTCTGAGTAAGTTTAACACAGAGGACTTCATTCTTACTTTAGAACCATGGGTGCACACTACAACTTATCTTGTAAAAATCATACATTGTAGTTTTACATACATGTCTAGGGTCACCCAACAGAGGCTGGATTCAAGGTCTAAAAAGGTAATTTCCTACCAGATTAAAAAAGCTGTAATATCTGACAAGGAAGGAACTTTATACTGTTGAAGATGTGTACTCCATGTAATGAGAAAAATAAGATAATTATGACAGCTTGTCCTTCATGTCCTTCAACAGAAAATAATCTGACATAAACTTTTAACCAAAGCATGACATAGAAAATTCAGATGCTCCATTTAATCTGTTTTCTATGTTTTATTAATTTTTAAATTATTGGATATCTGCATTTTTTCATAGCAAAGCATTATAACTTGAGGGGGTTTTGCCTCAGGCAAAGAACTACTGTTTGATTTGTCTTCTGCACTTGTCTTGCTTTAACAATAAGAATTTTTTTCCAGAGAAGTGCAAAGCTATGTTTGACCCTACAGGGAAAAAGTTTTCTTTTTTCAAGAAATGTGTACAAAGTACTTAATAAGTTATGTCACTCAGTTTTACTGTATAATATTTTTTCAGTGACTACAGTTAACTTTCTGGATCCCTAGATGCCAACATTTTAATAAAAACAAGACATTTTCAACAAAATGTCAGTAGCAAAGTGATCAAAGTGCTATGGGAGCAGTTTGGCAACACTTTCCAAAACATTCACTTAAAACGCATTTATTGAAGCTGAACTGCCTTTATCAGCCTGATCAGAGCTCCATAAAAAGCATGCATGATTCAACTGCCTTTCCAAGCTTTAAAAAAATATCACTTTGATATATGCCTCACAAGTACAGCACAATAGTTTTCATGCTCACGTTTGTTAAGATTTAGTGCAGCCATTAAAGAAGAGAAGGGCTCTTTGGTGGCAATTCTCAGACATACCAAATATCCCAAAGCACAACCTTCTACAAATCAGAGATTAAGGTACTGACAAAAATTTCCACTTGATTGCAGTTTTTCCCCCTTAAACTTATATCAGGAGTGACTATCTTTTCGATCAATTTCTGAGGGAGGTGATTTTTTTTTTTTTTCTCTCTGAGAAAAATATCAACTGAGAGATAAAATGTGACATTTTATGTGTCTTGTCCAGAAGTCAGTCGATTTATTTAAAAAACTTTGTGTGTGCCTGACCTATATGAAGTTTGTGACATGCTTCTTGTCAAGTATTGATCACTTAAGACTTTACTGTTTGCTAACTGCAATGTAGCAAATAATCTGTTTTTATTTAGTTTTGTGGCTTTGAATTCTTATCATCACCCAGCTGATTTCTCTGGGACCTATTAGATTCTTGCTTCAACTGTATAAATGGGCTATGGAAATTAAGTCTGCTACAGCACCTTTCCAGGGCAAACAGCCTTTGTTCTCCATCAGTTCACACTGCAAGTGGTTTGCATGCAAATAGATACATTTGGAAGCAGAAGATGCCATCAATCTTTATGACTTTCTGATACACACCACTTCACCTCTACCTCTTGTAAAGGATGGTTGAGCAATCATGTTGTCCTCCTTGAATGATGTAAAATTTTCTTGTTCTGCTCACCTCAGCATTTTGTACACATCATTGCTGGACATATATGAAAGATGGGACTTTTGTCAGGTCTCTGCTTGGTGTCTTTCAGATGGCATTCCAATCTGCCAGACCTTCCTCTCTGTAAACGCTTATGTTATATTGTCATCCTTTTCATTGTTTCTAACTTCAGGATGAAGAGATGAGTATATCTTATTTTCTTGATGTACCCAGACTATTTTTTTTTTTACAGACTCAAAATATTAACAAGACATTATTCCTAGGGTCACTGGCAAATCTTGTATGGAGATGAGAAAAGAGAGAGTCAAATGAGACAAAAAAGCTCATATTTTAGGATATTTGTATATATCTTACCAGAGTAATAAGATAATCTTCAATAGAGGATTTAGATCCTTCCTCGTTCCGATATGGGTATATTACCATCATAGGATGTTATATGATGGAGTTTCTGAAGCTGCCACCCAAGTACTTTGCAATGCAATGGTTCATTTTACATAGATTTTAAATGTAATGAACTGAATGATATTTCAGGCTTCTACTCAGCATTAATTATACACAGGTGTCTGCAACAGATTTTTTGACTAAATCTTAGAATCTACAGGTGCCTTTAAACATCTGTTTGAACTAGAGTGGGGAAAAATGTACCAGCCGTTGATTTGAAATTCATCAATCATGATGAATGTGTTTACTATGGCAAGACCTAGCAGTACCAGACAGAAATTCAATCTCATTTGTCAGATTAAACAAAAAAAAAAAAAAAAAAATCTATACTCTACAATAAGAATAGAGCAAAACGTACACACTCAATATAAAATATGTGATTTTAAAAATTCCTACTCAGTGTCCCTCTAACTCTCTGCCTGTCTATATTTCAGAGACTCCCCATCTCTTTACTTTAAATTTTTAAAACATTTGCAGTTATTTCTTTGTACATGTCTAGAACTGTTCCAGTCTTATTACAGCTCAGCAATTCAGAGATAACTTTGTACCTAAGCTCTATCAAAGCAAGAAATTCCTCCTCCAAAATATCACTGTGTTTCATACGAAAATAATTCTGGCTATTAACTTAACATAGTGACAAAAGTGAGCTGCTAACAAATATTGTTCAGATATTATTTTCATTAAACTAAGCTGGAAGTTTTTTTCTGTAAGGATGAGGCAGTTAAAGTGCTGCCCAGATGGTAGAAGAGGCAAATTCATCTATTTCCCTCACCTAAAATTGCTCAAAAAGACCCAGATCTCATATGGGAACAGGCTAATCATCTGGGTATATCTGTTTTATCTAGGGAGTGATAGGGAAATCCTAATGGGAGAGGAAAAGTCTTGAATTGTGATTCCTATTCTAAACAGTTACTCTGAAATTTACTTGCAAAGTCCCAAACAAAAAGTTTCTGTAACTTTATTCTGTATTGTGTAACAATATTTCTGTAACAGGTACCTTATTTCCTCTCTCTCCTGTTTCAGGAGACACCCTACACACTCCCACACAAAATCGTGCTCTTACTCTACTTCAACAAATCTTGCTTTCTTTTTTGCAAAGTTGAATAACTTCAGCAGAAGAGTAGGAAGATGCTAACCACACAGTGAGGCCTATAAACTGCTGAAACTCTTCTG
Source organism: Tetrax tetrax (assembly GCA_009806455.1). Lineage (NCBI taxonomy): Eukaryota > Metazoa > Chordata > Aves > Otidiformes > Otididae > Tetrax > Tetrax tetrax. The sequence goes on along the minus strand of WHYT01017915.1, from coordinate 4,088 downwards.
GAGAAAAGGAATTAAATCTAATTCTCTCTGTATATGCGGCCGTTGGGTGAAAAGAAAGTAATCCTTTCAGTTTTGGATATGATTTTAAAGAAAGTACAAGTGGAAATCAACTGACTGAGGAGTTCTACCTCAGCAAGTGTTTTGGAAGCTCTCAAAGTGCTTAGCAGCTGAGCATTGAGTTGCTAAATTCTGGCAAGAAACAAAAGTCTGCATTCTTAGGTTTGCAACTATACTAAAAAAAAAATCTAAGCATTGCTAGTGACTTTTCTCACGCTTTGCCTGGGTGATGGATCTGGTGTAGCTTGACTCACTTCCTTGCAAACTTCTTCCACCCCTAGGTGCTACAGTACCTATTGGGAATGTTTGCTGGCCTGTGCTATGCAATAAACAATGCCTGAAGAAATGCCTGGAGAAATGTCTGAAATAAAAAACTATGCAAGAGAGCATGTTAACAAACAGATATCATAGATAACCAGGCACCAGGGCTAGAGCTTGTGTTGTGACCTTGATAGATTTACTAGCCTAGTTCCAGCAACTCCAGATTCTAGTTAAGTGCAAGAGTAATTAAAAAAGTCTTGTAGTGGTTGCTTCTTCCATAATGTCTCTCTCTTCAGCATTTTCTATGATATATGTTTCAAGCCCTGTTGAACTCATATTTCACCTCTTTGAGAATGGGAACACTAACCGGCTTTTCTCATCTACTCGACTGCCCTATATCATAAAGCTTAAGGAACTCAGAATATCAGAGATTACTGACCTTTTGTCAAATACAGTTGAAATTAAACTTTGTCTTTAAAAGCATTGGAGGATGACAGACAAATAGACATAACATACACACATATCAACTTTACTAATGCAATCTTAGATTGACTAGGAAATAAGGTTAATATCAAACAAAAACATACCAAAATTAGGATTTTTTTTTTTTAAAGGAGTAACTCATCTTCTCTTTAGATACTTATATCAAGCTGTATGCCGACTGACTCCATCTGACACCTGGCTATTGCTTTCTTGATGTCCGGTGCTTAACTTCCAGCTCCTACTGCCTTTCACCTGAGCTGAATTTTGCTCTCCTGGCACCTGGAAATCCCGACTCCTAGAATGTTGATTAAAAAGCATTAGAACTCTTAGAATTCTTTTGACTAGAAATAAAACTAGCAAATTAAAGAGTTAAGTGTTTCCTCAGCAAAGGAATATATATTTCTCCTGGTGATTTGAAAAATACATTCTAAAGTATTATTTATGCAGTATTTCACCACCACAGAGTTAAAGTCCAAGGTACTGTCACTACATTTGTATCAGAAAAAAAGCTTCAAGAAATGTAAAAAATAAACTCAGGGAGGATTGTAAATCAAAAGCAGAACTTTAGGCTTTATTCTCATAAACAACACCATTAGCGATAGTAATGCTGCAACAGAGGAAAATCTTAATTATATGAGACAGATTCTAGTTATTTTTTTTGCAGTAAATTGACATAATAACAAGGAATTCACAATGACAAATAATACATGGGAGAAAGAAAGCCTTCATTAACCTGCTGATTTTTCCCAGTGAAGCTTATTTTTTTTAACTCTAAAATGACATATACATAGAGTTATGCTCCTAACCTTGCCAAGGTGTTCCTCTGCCTTGGTCTTGTGAAGTGTTGTGATACATAAACCTAAATTCAGTTGAGATTGAGAAATTATTCTTCATTTGGCTCTGTTCCCCAAGACAGCTGTTAGCATTGGCATTCTCAAATATGCCTGACACAAGCACTCAGAAAATGTGTAGCAGTCTCCAAATTTATGCAGATGTCCAGATGCTAGAGTGCTGATTGAGACACGGATGATGTAGGTTCAGATCCACAATTCTTCCTGAAAGTAGGAAGTTCAAATCTTAATTTCCTGATTCCATTCAAAAGACATTAACCCTGAGGATATTTGCTTCTGCTGCAAAAGGTCACAGTCTACCTCTGTTACTGAAATCATACTTCAATTCACAAGAATAATTTGGTGAGAAGAACATACACAAACCAGTGTACTTCATAAATCCAGTAGATTAACAGGATGTGAGTATTACTAGGAACATGTATTTTGTATAATATAATAGTGTTTATAGTGGGTGAAGAGATTAGATAATTTACAGATACTTTACCCATAATAATGCTCTCTCTTTCTGCTTTGCTGTTTTGTTTATGAATAACAGCATATCTTCATCAAGTAGCCTAGATATTATGGTGCAATTTGGAATACAGATTTGTGTCTATCCCAGCAAAATGTATTCAACTTTATAAGTAAATTTTACATAACGGAACATGTTATTTAACCTTTTCTTTTAAGAACTGAGCCATTTGACCCTTCAGTGAGAAGCTATAGCTACTTTCCTTCAAAAAAAAGGAGTGGAAGAAGACAGACACCAAGGCATGTTCAAAGTCAAAAGCATGAAGCATGTTTCAAGATACATCCTGCGCTGAATGTTTCCTACTGGCCATGGCAGAGCATGTCTTGGATGAATCATGTTCTAAGATGTCTTTTTCTATGTTTATATTAGTAAATTAAACAGTTCCAGGGAATCTTCATATGCTCTGGAACTTCAGTGTCTATTTCTTTAATATTATTTTTTATTTTTATAGTGGTCCTTGGCAGTTTGACTCAGGTCAATTAGCACTCTCCAAAATAATTCCTGGGCATGGAACAGGAGTTATCACATGCTGTAGACATTCTTAATTATAATTTTGGATCTGGTTGCCTATTTCAAAGAGTGAAAGAATTTAATGGTCTGGACATACACGCAAGGACTGATTTAATGCCTGTCAGCCTCCATGTCAACCATTGGTTCTGGACACATTTTATTTATCAGTGTAGATACAGCTTAAAGCTACTAATGTACTGTATAGGGTACACAGATTTTTTATTTCTACTGCTTTACCTGTCAGGTCCTAAGCAAATCTTTGCTTGTGATCTCCTTTGAATCTAATTCTAAGAAAATTGCCCAAATTTACCCAAGATGTCCATTTGTAGATAAAAGAAGTGAAGACAGATTAGGTTGAGATTAAGTCCTACTTTTTAATGAAGAAACCGTCTGCCTTTTTGTTTTTTAGCACAAGGTGTGCAGGAGGAGAAAGACTTTAGTGGATGGGAAATGGAAAATTATTTCATACTAAAGAGACTATTATAAAAATTAGCAATATAAAATGATCTGAAAGGGACAAATGAAGCATTCAGAATGAAAAAGATTAGTAAACAAACATGGAGTATTGCTATGGAGAATTTCATGAAGACTATATATGAATGTGATAAGAAGATGATGAAAAATTTAGAGGACAAGAAGTTAGTGTTGGTTTTCCAGAACAGAGTGATGCATTTAACTTTGATACTTTGAAAAAAAAATGGGCAAAAGGTGGTGGAGAGGTTGTATGCAAGGAGGCTAAAGCTGTCAAGACAATAGATAACAAATATATAGACCAGTGTATTGGCTGGAAGAACAAGAACAGGAGAGAGATGCTGTACATGGCAGAATGAGTGACAATACTTTGACAGAGCTAGCTAAATAATGGAAGTGTTCATCTGGCTGTTATTGGAGCTTAAATAAACAAGAACTAATATCAGTGTGCTTTCCTTTATACAAAAAGTCTTCCATGCACGGTGGCAGTGTCAGTCAGTTCTGTCAGCCTCTCTGTGTGTATAAGTGTATGCCAATCACCTAGTCAACAAATGCAAAGTTGTAATTCTGAAAAGAAAGTATTGAATTTAAAATCTCTCTTTCTTATGCATGTACACCCAAGCATGTATATATACAGATTCTGTAAAACACTTCTATCATAGTAGCATTTTTTTTCTTGACATGCAATTTTTTTTACTATGGAAAAGAAAGAAGTAAAAATGAAATTTTGGAAACCAAGTATACAAAAAGAGATCACTCAATTAGTTTAGTTACTAATCTATTTTGTGCTAATTTCATCCTCATAGTGTCGTGTTTATTCGAAAACTTGAATTCTAATATTTGCTGCTTCTTCTTTGTTTTTGTTTTGTTTTGTTTGGTTGGTTTTGGTTTTGTTTTTTTTTTTTATTTGGTTTTGGGTTGTTTGGATTTTTTTTTTTTTTTTT
>WHYT01017913.1:583886-597620 GCA_009806455.1 Tetrax tetrax | reverse complement strand
CGGAGGCAGACTCCTCCCAGTGTTGAGCAGTGTTCCCAAGGGCTTTCTTGCACACTGGATACGATTTCAAAAAGCACTCACAGGACTTGCAACCAGCAAACAAAGTCCAATGTTGCCAGCCTGCCTGAAGAGAGCCAGGCACTCTGGACTCTGATAAATAACCGGCCTGGACCAGCCCTCTCGCTGCACGTGAGGGCCTAACCTCAGCACGTCGTGTCTCAAAGAGCTTCATAAACCTACCGGAAAGCACGGGAGTTTGTTATACCACGTTACAGCCAAGAAAGGGTTTGTACTGTATGTGATGGGCAATAAGGCATTGACAAATGCAGTTCATGAGATTTTTTTTTTCACCAGAGAAACTGAGAAGACACTTTAATAAGAAAAGAAAGCATGAAGGAGTGCAACTTCCTTTCATGAAGATATTCTCATGAAGGAATGAAACTCCATTATGCATATTTTGGCAGAAAACGCTTGGTGGGATTGCTCTTCTCTCTGCTCGCAGTTGTCAAAACACTAACAACAACAGCATGCACTGCTGCCTCCAGCCTTGGGCATCAGCACTTGCTCAGAGAACCTCAGTCTGTGAAAGCTCTGTAAGCAAGGGGGAGGAAAAAAATAAAAATCCAAGACTCCCACATCACTAATAGAAAATAAGCCACAGCATTATCTCAGCCCATTGTGACATAACGATCTCAAGAGCTCCTGGCACCATCCAGTTACACAGCTATGCTATGGCTCTAGAAGAGTGATGTTTCAGAGTTTTAATTATTACTTGGAAAATTTTAGGTTCAGCAACATCCATGACAGTCGGATACGTCACCGTCAATTGGGATCTTTATGGAGAACTGGCTCTGGGGATCTTCTCTGCCATGGATGCCGGTTCGCTGCTCCTCATGCACTTCACTGACAACATCTGGGCATGCTACGCCGGTTACCTCGTGTTCAAAGCCTGCTATATGCTCCTCATAACAATAGCCATGTGAGTATAAGACATAACTGCTTTAATTAAATTTATTTCAATCCCTAAGTGTCACATTTTAAAATGTATCAACATTTTACGGAACGTTTCCCTAGAAATAAGAATTTTAAACAGGTCGTGACAGTAGCACATTATTTCTAGCTTATATAAAACTATGCTTAAAATTATATGACCTAAACCTTACAAGTTACTCTAAGTCAGAAACTACCTTACTGTGCCTTTAGCTTTTCAATGATCTACGTACAAATATTCTCCACGTGACCAAGGGAACACCCACAGGTCTTTATTTGGCAAAAACAGCCAATCAAGTAAAGGATAGGTAGGATGCAAAGTACCCAAGCCAGAAAAACAAAGGATTTCTGCCCAAGTGAAGCTGTTAAAGCTTAAAGGCCAAGACTGACAAGGATTTATCCACTGCAGAATCCGCTGTGCACATGGAATTGTTCCCGTCAGCACACTGCACGCGCCCTTGCTCTCCACAGTTCAGCTCACCTTCATTTCCAGGTTTCAGATCGCCGTCAGCCTAAGCGTGGAGCGTTACGCGCTGATGTTTGGCTTCAACAACTTCGTCGCGCTGGTGATCCAGACCATTATAACTGTTGTTGTGGTAGATTCAAAAGGTCTGGGACTGGATATCAGCACCCAGGTAAGCTGGATTTCCTCACACTGCTCTCTGTTCCCCCGCTCTTCCCAAAAGCGCGTTCCAGGCCAAGGTTGGCCTTTGGGAAGATACGAGGTGATGCGCTACCTGAGGACGGTTATTCACTTGAAAAACAGATTCATTTAAATGGGTCTGGCAGCAGCCACCACAACCGACTTGTCCTCTCACCCTGCCAGTTTGACATTTCTGCAGTAACTTAAAGCAGGAAGCAAGCCAAAAGGCAGCCTACGGGTCTGTCATTAGGGTAACTCTAACTTACAGTTTTCATTGGATGCACCTCTAAGTTACCACAGTTCTGAAAATTAACTAATCCTATGATTCTCCACTAAATTTCTCTACTGAATGAGGGCTTTAGCTTTCATCTTTTCGGAGGTGAGCCAGAGAGTGCAGGGCAGCTGTCCTCCTCCCTTACTGAGGCAGGGAGGGGAAGCAAATCACAGAGCATTCTCTTCCCCTCCTCTTACAGTACAAAATCAAGCAGCCAGACTTCTTGAATCCTTTCAAGATGCGATCATTTTGGGGCACAGGTGACAGGGAAGTGAAGGGACACCCCTTAATTTATTACCTAACCACAGTTTTTGACTCTTCCTCCTTCTTCTTCCCCACCTCCATCTCCCAGTTTCTCATTTATGGCAGCTACTTCACATTCATCTCTGGGATTTTCCTGATCAGGAGCATATACACCGTTATCTCCCTCAAATGCAAAAGTACCAGTGTGGCTGGTGAAAGCGTGGATCATTAGCAACGGAGGCACAAAAAGAACGGTTGCAAGCAACAGTGCAGAAGGCTGCATCATCCGAACAACGAATGAGGAGAAACGTAATGCTCCAGGCCGGTCAGTGGTGAATCAGCCTGTTTGTGAGCCCACACCATAAAGAGCTTCGTCAGCAGGATGCTGTGTTCCGCCTGTTTTCTTCACCAGCAGTCTAATGCAACCTTCTATTTCACCTCAGCTTGAGTGATCTGACACCAAAAATTCTATTAACACTCAATGAGCACAACAAGCAAGCACATACAGATGCCTGAACCTCACAGCAGAAGATCTTAGAGAACTCTGCCTTTGGACTTCCACTTCCGCTAAGTATTTCAATTAAAGGCAATTTAATCACAGCCATAAGACCTTCAAACACTCCTAGGGAATCTGAAGAAGCAGTTGCCTCCTAGCAGCAAGATGATCCATCGGAAAGCTTGCCACAGAAGCCTTTTGAAAGCTCAGGGCTTTTTCAAACTGGAAGTTGTGATGTGCATTGTTAAGGCAAGTTAACAAACAGCAATAAACCAGGCTTATTTTCCAAGAGATGCTACTTCTGTAAGTTGGGAAGTGGATTACTACAGTGCTACACAGCACAGCAATACCACCAACTTTCAATTACAAATGGCCACATGCAGTCATTTCCGATTCCACGCAGGCAGCGCGCTCCTCAAACGTGAAGTTACAGGACCGTCAGGCAAACGTTATCAGCCACAGATAAACGGCTGCTGACGCCGCGACAGCCTTACGGTGAGCTTGTTGAAGATGCAGATACACCAACCCTCCCTTCAAGTGTCGGTCTTGAAAAGCACACGCGTTCTGTCTGACAACTGCCATGACCATGCACACCTAGTTTTGGAAGCAGAAAATCTCCTAAGTTAACTTATTTTTAAGCCATGGGGAGACAATTCCATTTCTATACAAGGCAGTCTTACTTAAATAACACAACTGATGGATACTTAGGTACAGCTAAAGCTAATGAGGGAATGTCCTTTTAACCGTGTTCAAGAACATCCACTTTGGAGTCACCTGTATGGGACAGCAGCAAATTCCTTTCTGTTCCTTCACCACAAGTTACAGATGTGCCAAGAGTCAGAAGTAACTGATGTTTCCCTCAGTTCAGCTCACAAGGAAGTAAAAAAAATCATTAATTCCTATTAAAATATACTTTTTAAAGCGGCTTGAGCTTGCCTTTACACCCTAGTAAGTTTTCCCTTCAGGAAAGCAGAATACTCACCTCATATTTACAGTTCTCTTTCAGGAATTCCAACTAAATTGGGTCCTTTTCAAATCTCTTTCTTGTCAGCATTTTTTTCACCACAGCGCTTGGGAGCCTGCAGGCATTAAATAACTTTGAACTGCAGTACCTGGGCATCGCGTCGGCCTTTCAGAACTTGGGAGGCACCTCTTACAGCACCTTCTTAACCGCCTAAAAGCTGACATATTGAGATTAAAAGTATTAAAATCTAGAAGGTCTCCAAATTAATTTCAGTATAAGAGGCCTACAGTTTTCAAGTGAAGTGCTTTGATGCTAAAGCAGAGAGGATACTGAAAAGCTAGCAAAAGCATCGCTTTTTGGCAATTGCATGAGCAATCGCGTGAACAACTGCAGGGATTCCTACGACAAAACCCATTTATAATCACATGGGTGAAGAGATCATTTTGTAAATACAGCTATTTTTAAAACTTGATCAACAAAACAGCTATGGTGTCGGTTTCTGCTTGATATAAAGGAGACTCCAAACAATACAAGATCTTCAGCTACTTGCCTGGAGTTTGATCAACTTAAAATTGCTCTGAACATACACTAAACAGATGTGGTTGTGCCTAATAAAGTTGCCAACCTTTTATCTGCATTCCAGCTAGTTACAAAAAATAAGGTATTCTGCTATTTCTGCAGCATAATCTAAACCTCTGTCTTGCGTACCTAAATGAATTTCAGTATCGCTTAGCAGTCACCAGCTTCATTTGGAACCATTTCAACAGATGCTGACCTCATTAGCCCTTGCCCAAAGCTTAATTTACATCAATTCAGGTGAAGAGAGCAAAGGATTGTTTCCCTTCCATGAGGCTGTTCGTCTCCTCATTTGGTTGATTTGCTCCAGCTCCCTGCAAAAAGCATATTTAAGCATTCAGTAAGTCCTTCTGAACCCCCTGCGCTTACGTGTTACTATCCCCAGAGAGGTAAGGTCAACAACCAAGAACCACAGCTATTGATGCTAAAACACGGTGGTGAGAGCAAGGGCATCACTAACTGGAAGTCAAAAGCACTGGCATAAGAGTTTCTACAAGCAGTGGGCAAGTCTTTCAGCTCCCCAAGAAATAAGCACATCTAACATTCAGGCAAGTACACGTGCAATACCTTACCTTCATGAATTTTCACATTTGTCTCAAATGGGCTTGCACATCCTTTTCTCAAAAAAAAAAAAAATCTGATCTTATTTATTCCTGTTATCTTGAAAGCTGTAGAATTTTATTCTCCAGTTTTTCAGAAACCTGTTTTAATCTTTTTTTTTTTTTTATTCACAATACATTTTCATTATTTGCTTAGTTCCAGCATTACCACTGCACTTAGGCCAGGTTCTCTCTGTTTAAAACACCATCCCCAACTACTCAGATGCAGTTAAAGTTTTCTTGAACCTTCTTATTAATACAGACTAGAAAAGACAATTTTTTTTTTCCCCTCTAGAAATTCCATTCTAGTATGGCAGGAAACATTCTAGTAGACAAGATTTCTCCAGTAACTTCCCTCCTCAGTGTCCAGTGTCCTTCATGACACAGGTACTCCGACAAAACGACCCGAGTTCACCTAGCGTTTTCCTGTTCGACAGGTCACTACACTTGAGCTAGAACAGCAAGCTTAATCACAAGGACACATAGAAAGATATCCAAGCAAGTTTTCAGCTTAACTCACCTTTAAGCGCATTGCTTTTGGGAACTCATCTGTGTATGAGACTCATGCTACATACATTGGAACCCAATAAAGTGTTACTGCACAGAAATAATGCTACACATGTGGTTTTTTCTAATATTTATTTTTTTTTTCACCTGCAAACTGTAGCAAAACATGATCAGCTTTATTATGCAGACAGGTATCCCTCTAACATTAGAGATTTAGGCATGTATAAATAGAAGAGCTCTTAGGAAAGGAAAACATTTTGAGAAATGAACAAACCTTCAATTTAACTTCATGACCTCCAATACCAATGGTTAAAATGACGTAGCTCATTCATTCCAAGAGATACAACAGCACCTTAAAGTGGCTGATCTATTTCCCAGTAACATTTTTCACATAACAATGTGTTAAAGTTACAAATACTGATATGCACAAATAGCTATTTTCTAAGAAAAATATGTACAGTACTGCAGCATAATGAATGTGGTATCTGCAATAACTTATTAGCCAATTTTAATATACATGATACCGCTACTTTGTACCTGCCAGTCCGCAGGTTCAAGGATGTTACCACAGCCCTCTGTTTTGCACATTATTACCTGGTGGGGGGTTGATTTTCTTGGGTTTTGTGTATTTTTTTAATTTTTTTTTTCTTTTAAAGGTACACAATGCAGGCTTTTATTTTTACTTCTTAAAGACTTCTTTTGTGTTTAAAGCTAATATCAGTGAAACAAGACAACAGTGCAAGAGGCGCAGAGATGTTATGTGACCACGTAAGAGTTCTTTTGGGTAAAGTGTCTATAAGGCTATAAGAAAGGATTGGTTGATGAGCTTCCTGTTGGAAATTGTCCTGTTGGTGCTCCAGCCTGGGGGAAAATGAAAAGAGAAATAAGATTTTTTTTTTTTCCATTATTGTAAATCACAAATGCAGGCTATAAAAAAGGAAAACTATCTATTTGGAAATATTTCTGGTTTACGTTGCAGTCTTTTTGTGGTTCTCTGATGGAAGAACAAAAAAAAAAAAAAAAAAAAAAAAAAAAAAAAAGAAACAAACCACAAACTTTGTGTCTCTAAATTCAGTGTTACAGATTACACCTCCCCCAGACATTCAGAGGTTATTAATATCATGCAACAACTCACCATAAAAGGGTTACTAGATACTCCAACAGCTGCAACTTGTCCAAAAGGAGTTACTACAGGCTTTGCCTGTCCAAACGCAGCAAAACCTGCTCCTTGGAAAGATAAGTGAGAAATATTAACACTAGTAACCAATCTGCAAAGAGTTCTTTGCCGCAGCTCCCACATGAAAATAAGCGGAAGCCCGGACTTCACAATCAGCAGGATGGATCCTACTTAAAGGCTATCAGGAATGTCAGTGTTAAAAAAAAAATACAGCTGGGCTTTTTATTTGTTTTATATAGTTCAGCTAATCAATTTCTGATTTCTACATATGCACTTTTCTCAATGTTATTTTATCATTTGAATTTAGGAAGAAAGTTCCTTCCAATTTTCTCCTGCTTGTGTTCTATAAAGTTAGGCCAAGTGTTTTAATCGTTTGCAGACACTCCAAAAATGAAGACAAAACAATCCTTCTTGCACAAAAACCCCTTAACCCTGGTAACAATTGCAATTTTAGTATCAAATTATGCCAAAATCAGTTATGTGGCTGCACACAGCCAAGTGAGAAAGCTCAAGTAGAGAGCCAAACCGGAGCGCGCTAAGCCCTCATCAGTATTATTATCGAGTTCATACAGAAATAAAGAGGCACCCATCACTGCTAGCTTACAGACAGATCCTTTCCTCCACATTTCTCATTTAAACCAGATCAAAGACGCGCAGACCTACCGTTTGGCTGCTGAGCAAAAGCAGTCTGTTGAGGGAAAGCTGCCTGGGTTGGGAACGTGGGCTGCTGGAAGTTGCCACTAAAACTAGTAGGAAGACTGTAGGAGGCAGGAGTTCCAAATCCTGCAGGCATGCTCATGGATGCAGTACCAAATGTTGCTGCTGGTAGGCAAAAAATAACATGCAATTATTTGTAAGAAACGACTTATTTCATGAGAAAAATTACTATAATGCCATGTTAAGAAAAGTCTCCTAATGCCTCAGTGACCATACAGAAGCTGAACCTAACTTCCACAGCCCCTGAACTGAGTGATTAGCCTGGATCACCACCAACTAGGTGCATAATTTACTTTTTGCACCGTAAAAATGAACGGAATAATTTAAAATTTACTAGATCCAGTGCTTTCAGATATACTTCCCAAAAAGGAAATTATTTTTTATTTTCTCTACGTTATCATGTACTTCTCCCACTGGTTTTCTGGTAAAAGTCTGTACAGATCAGAAGCAAGCATTTTCAGGCAGCATCAGCCCCTCTGTTTTTCTCCTCCTGTGAAAGGCATGAAAGGATTTTCCTACTTCAAGCTGCATTACAGGAAGTTACAAATAAAAAAAAAATAATAAAAAAAAAAATCATAAGGGATACATGCATCCCATCTCCCATCCTTAATGTCAGTTTAAAGGAAATCACCACCATGCACATTATTTGCACACGAAGTTCCTACTGCAAATGCTCTTACTGTTGAGGCAAGACTTAAAACAAAAAAGCCCAAACAAAACTTTTCATCTGATTCTCTGCTGAACATTTCAAGTGAAGGGCGCACAGCTCATATGCAATTTCACACGCCTTCAGTGAATAAAGAGGAGCACATCAAGTGCAAAATTGTAGTAACAAAACCATTATTCAGTCTTTTGGGAGTTACTGGTACAAATACAGACACCAGGCATTTTATTCTAGTTAAACATTAGACAGGACTTTTCTTTTGAAACATTACAAGTTTGATTTTATGCAAGCTCAACTGTTAAAAAAAAAATCAATATATTTAATTAATATAGCTTAATTACCAGTTGAAAACCTTACCCTAAAAGTATTCAAGGGCAAGACGTTACACATACATAAAGTGTTGACGAAGTACGCGCAAAACCAAGGTACTAACATTGCTGTCAAGTTACCGTTAGCGGAGGAGCTAGTCAACAGGAAAACTTGCTAAAACAGCAAACAAAAACACAACAAAATGAGCAGTGACTCGGGATATCCCAAAAGGCAAAGCTACTGTTGGTAGAAACTTAAGAGTCGCTCAACTATTGTGCCCACGGAGGGTGTCGATAATGGTTTTGTTTTAGTTGCGTAATAGGTTGTCCAGGTACGGCTCTTCTCTCCCTCGCCCGGGTGCCAAATGCCCACACCCACTCCGTTTGCAAAAAAAAACGGAAACTCTTCCGAAACCCTACGCGCAGAGAACCAGATAGCTATCAATAAGCTCTCACAAGCAAGAACAATGAGCCACAAGAAACTCGATACCGAATGTGGCCACCTACCAAAGTGAGCCTGAGGAAATATGTGAGAGTGCATTGCTCCCGAGAGGCCTTATGGAAGCCACAAAGAGACCAGACAATGTCAAATCATTTATACGCTCTTCAACAGTCATTTCTTAGTTACATATATATACAAAAAATAAATATACACACGGATATGTACCAAGCTGTTCGTCCTTGGCTTAATCTATTGCTGGTCATGCTAAGAAAACCATCAGAAGTAAGTGCTACAAAACATCTCCCAATGTAATAAACGGCAGCGTTTTCGTGCAGGAAGAAAGCTCAGCATAAAAGGACAAGCTGCAAGGTTACACCTGACACTGAAAGGGGCAGAATATTATCTTTAATTATTATAGCCATTCTCTCTCCTCTAGCACGTAACCTCAGCACAGGCGCCAAAGGGCTGGCAGCTTAGGAGGCGGAAAGAGAGCGCTGCTGTATCAAAACAAGTTTAGATAAAGAGGCTGAAAGTTCTTCACAATTCTCCAAAATAGCACAGTTAGGAGTGAGATTAAAATAAGAAAAAATATATTTTGGGTATTTGGGTATTAATTTACCTGCCTAATATCTCAAAATGGACTTAAAACAGAATCCATTTTAGCAGAAGACATCAATTTGATAATTTTTTTTTTTTAAACTCACCTGATCAGTTTAATTCCACCTACCTAAAACTTTGAGCAAAGCACAACTCAACGTTAAAATGCACACATCAGCAGATTTAAATCTGTGGAGGCCCAGTTAAATAAAAGTGCCAAAATCTAGCAGTGTCTTTGGAGAGGAAAATGAGCATAATCTAGCAGTCATCCACAGCTTTTAAAGAAAAGCACAAGTTTGCTTTTTAAGAAAGTAATTAAGTTTTTGTCTATGGAATTATAGTTCTACGGAATCTCCCTTCAGAAAATTTATGTAATTCAGTGTAAAGATTGTACTTAAACATATGCTGTGCTGTTACGAAAGAGAAAAATGAAGGACACCACCAGTGCACTGAATAAGGGGACTGATGAGGAGCCAACGGTCTAGAAGCCCTGTCTTTCCTCGTTCTAGCTCCAGCCCTTTGGCTCTGAGGAGTTGCAGGACTTTGCAATAAAGACAGAAATTTTAAAAGCAAGTGTAGCAACTTAGCAGCAGGGCTTTCAAGGTCCCTGATTTCAGTGCTATGAAGCATGTTCCAAAGCCAAGGTTCTAGTCTTGAAAGGTACCCAACTGGTAATGCACCAACTATACAAATAGCTTACGTAGTATTAGAAGACCTTAAAACAGATATTTTGATATTTTTCATGGCCACCATCTTAGGACTGGGCCAGAAACAAGAAAGTGATGTTCTCAGCTCAATAAAAAAAACATTATTCACCTCAAAAACAAAAGTTGATTTCTGCAGGCTATTCATCAATATCGTACTCTGCACTGAACAAACACACAACACATCAAGTAGACTAGACACAGGCAATACAGAAAACCTTCAAGGAACAAATTACACAGCTATGAAAAAAAAGGATCAACGCCAGTCTTGAAAGAAAGTGTCTCAAACTCCTACCTGTTGCTCCTCGGCTATTGGTCTGGAATGGATTTGTTGAAGGTGCCACTGGGGCAACAGGGGCAGCTACAAATGGATTTGTGGAAGGTGTTGCTGAAAAAGTAAACACATTTAATTTAATAAAGCCTTTAAAACTAGCCAATCGGACTCACATTAAGTTTATACAGCATACATAAATATCTAAAATTACATGAAAAATTAGGAATTTATAATAAAATGCATCACAACAACAGTACTTTTTTGGCATCCTTCAGTAACTTCAACACCATTAGTGTCAAAGTAGAGCACTACCAACTACAAATGAGTAAGATGTCTGCTCACAGCCCACAAAAGGTGTTTGGAACACCCGCATACCTCCAAAGGGAGCAGGCACACTCGAAGATGCAGGCTGTGTCTGTGCAGTAGCAGCCACGGGTACTGTTCCAAAAGCGTTGCTGAAAGGAATTCACACATTCAGTGAGGTCAGAATCGCTTGTTTAATAAATAAAACACAACTTGCAATTACTGTTGGCATGTAAAAGACCAGAAAAGGAATGCTCAGGTGCAGTTTGAAAACTGCAATACAATTCCCTGATGGCAGGAACTGAGCCCCAAGGAACAGCTGCCATCGCCTGCAGCAGGAGAAAGAACATCGAACAGAGGGCATCAGCGTAAAGATTGCAAAGCAGAAGCTTTAAGGGCACGTGCAATACCAAGCAGAGCTATAACAGGCACGTGGTATTTATTTCTTATTTTAATAATCTAAAAAAAGAAGTGGTTGGCATCATTTACATTCTGAATATCCGAGTATCTGAATTGTTTTGCCAGGGATGACGGTATGATTTCCAGTATGCATGCAAATATTCTGTACAGGAAAGCGTTACCGTCTAACAGGTTTATTAACTAGTGACTAGAAAGGCGCAGAGAACATTCTCCTGTCAGAAAACATTCTTAATTTCATCTTGTAATACCCTATCAGACAGTACTGCTACTATTTAAAACAAAGGATGTGGTTTCAGCAGTACCTCTAAACTCATTCAAGGCTTCCCCATTTAGGTAAGAAATAAAATGTGAGAACAACTTTGAGCTACTTTTCTGCGTATTGCTGAAATCGGTGTAGAACTAAGTACCTGCTGACATTACTGGTGGAAGTATATGCGTTACTAGAGGTTGCTGTGGAGCTGAAGACGCTGTCTAATTCTGCTAGAGCCGCATACTTGTCTGAAGATGCACTTGACTGATTTGGGGCTGACAAGGCAGGACCCGCAGATGCCGACACTGCTGTACTGAAGCCACTTCCTTGCTCACCACCACCTAGAAAGAAACCAGATGAAAAGCAATGAAGATGGTTTCGCTTTCTGCCCTGCCAACGCTGAGAGCTACACGGAAGTTCATGAAGAGTTTAAGTTTCAGACTTAAAAATTAAATATGCACTAGGGCATACAGGAAAACAAGTGTTTAGCAAGCCATTAGCTATTGGCAAAGTGTTATGCATCTACAGATATCCTGCAGTTCCAAAGAGCCTCTGGTTTCCCTGGAAAATCATGACTCAAGATGACCGTCATCTTCAACTAGAAAATGTAACACCACACATCCTCAAACAATCCATTTCAGAACAAAGCTACAGATTACAAACCAACACAAGTTTTTAGACACCATTTGAGAAGAAAAGTTACAGAATAACTAATGTTTTATCCTTAACTTAAGATCAACTACATCAAAGTATCACTGCTACTAATTTGAAAAAAAAATTAAGCCAAATCTTTTTGTGGCAGAGAGGTAGGAAAGCCACTCTGGCAGTTCTCTGCAACAACCATAGCTCTCCATTCAAGAGCCTTCACTATAGGTTTTAGTACAAATACAATATATCTAAAAAATATTTAAATGTATTTTTGTGGTCACAATAATAATTATTTAGATATTTCTACTCAAGAGTTATTCATCTTGATAGGAATTAGGTTCCCTAAAAGCAGTCTTCTGATGATGTCCTTTTGGGGTGCTGTTAAGGCATAAAACTTGTATCTCACAAATCAAGGGTACGCTGAAGTGAAGTTCTACTGACAACTTAAAGAAAGGCCATTTTGAACACGTTATTACTTTGACAAGTACAGCTATCCTTGTGGTAAGCGTACACACGCGGAATGAGCACGTCAAAGAATAAAGTTTAGTACCTTGCCCTGCGCTGAAGATATTATCTAAATTAGCAAGAGCCGCGTATTTGTCAGCTGACTGGAGATTTGGCTTATTCACTGCAGCTTTACTGGCTGCAGCTGCTGTCGCGTTGCTCTGAGAAGCGCTGAAGACTCCAAAATCAGCACTGGAGGATTTGGGGAAGTTATCAAAGTGAGCAAAGTTAGCATTCGCTGATCCAGCGCTTCCACCTGGAACAAACGAAGTTAAACACGATCAACACTGCAAAGCTCTCCAACCGTAACGGATGGCACAATAACCCCACCTCTTTGTGGTTACATGAAGCAACGCGTTCCCCCGCCCCATCCCACACGTTAAAGACCCTTTCCCATTTCCTTCAAAGTTACATCGGGTCATCAGAAGAAAAAAAAAAAAAAAAATTTAAAAATATTTTTCAGTTTGCAGAACAGGGATGAAAAACCCCAAACTTAACAGCTTAAATTGCAGTCACAATTTGATCTTCAAAAACCATATGCTATTTATTAGCTGTTAATGTAATTTTAACAATAATATTTTTTCTAGAAAATAGAAAAATAAGTATTTGTCTGAATCCTTTATATTCAAAATACAGAAGCTTTGTTTTCCTGTCACATGTGTCTAATGAACGGCTACTACTTGCATTTACTTAATGGTCCAATGTTTAACCATTTCAGATGTCAGTCATCATTCTAAGCAAAACACTGTGCCTAGAAATTCCAAAGTAGTATGATTTCATGCCAAGGTTTAGAGAAACAGTTTGGCTCTCTGTTCTCAGAGTTTTAGACTACATCCAATCAGGAAAGAGGTGAGAGGGAAGACACAACACAGCTCTTTTTATACCACGTCTCTGCTGATGTCAGAGATACATAAAATCAATTTTTAAAATCTGACTTCGGTCCACACAACGGAACTTCACTTAAAATACGAAACCATGAGCTTCCGTCTCTTCGGTGTCCAGACAATTTAATCTAGGCAGGTCACGTACTTAAATGCGAATGAGATGTCCCATTGTGTAACAGCTGGTGGAGGATTCCACTCATACCACAGAACACACAACTTTCTGACAGCACGATCAATAAATTAACACATATGCAACAGCAGGGACGAAAATGCTACACTACAATGGCATAAAATGAAGCAAGCTGAGTTTTCCACTGTGTGGAACTTACTGTGTACAGCCTGGAGAGGAAAAGCTGAAGTAAATTCACCAAAACTGCAGCTAGATGAAAGCGTTCTGAACGCTGGACAGCCAGAAATTGTGTGTGGGTTAAAGTTAACATAAGAAGGGAAAAAGAAAATTTGAAAAAAAGTTTAAAACGACACCACACTCAAAAGAAAAAAAAAAAAAAAAAAAAAAAAAAAAAAAAAAAAAAAAAAAAAAAAAAAAAAA
>WHYT01017913.1:560461-583866 GCA_009806455.1 Tetrax tetrax | reverse complement strand
AATCAGACTTCTGAGTAGCATTAGGAAAAAAAAAAAAAAAAAAAACAAAACAAATGAAAATCAACACCAAACAGAAGGAATTCATTTTGAGTTTCCCCAGAGCTTCAGATGGCTTGGTTGCATTAAAGCAGGCAGATGCAAGAAATAAACTCAAGTACCTTCCGACACAAAGGTAAGGATTATTTCAATTATGTATTAATCAAAAGTGCTAGGAGTTCTACCTGTATTTTGGGGCTGAAAAGAAGACTGACTTGCTGTGGGGAAACCTCCAAAATTACTCGAGCCACTAGACTGTCCAAATGCATCAAAGTTTGCAAAACCTGCATTTGCAGAGTTCTGCGCTGTAAATTGCAAAGGAACAAAACATGTTAATGGATATGGGAAATAAAACACAAAAACAGATGTATTAACTGAATTCATGGTCATGACAGCCTCCGCGGGTTACGTCCTACCCTGTAATTTCTTTTTACGTAAAAAATGATACACGATATTCTACAACTGAAAGTAGTCTTTGCACAAGCTTTCACAGATCACCTTCACAGGGCTGTCCGGTCAACGCTACTTCTCTCCTCCTCGCACACGCAGCTACTCAACCGCGTAACCCGATGAAGCGCAGCTCAGCTTAACCCTAGAGCCTTCGCAGTGGTGGCTGGTCCGGCAAAACCAGACCAAAAGCACAGAATGCCAGACGTGTACCTGTAGAACCCAAACCAGGCCACATTCTAAACGCTGGTTACCAAAACTAGAATTTGTGGACTAACTGAACATTTCCTTGGGAATGAAGATTAGGATGTATTCTTGTAACGTAGTGGCAATTTGTATTCCTCGTATACAAAGTGCTTCTTCCTTGGGGGAATTTAGTTTGGCACCACTTCGACAGTTCTGGCTAGGCTTCTACATTCATTTCGCTAGAAAATTCAGTTTTTACAAAACTAAATTACAGTACAGAAATATGGAAAATCAATACCAATGTCAAGAAGAAAGCATTCACAGAGTGTATCCACAAAATAAAATCCAAGGAAATCTCAAACAGAATTTCAGTTTTCGCCTTCCTTTCGCGCCATGCTACAGGAGAAAATAAAAGTTAACACCCATCTAATTTCAAGCAGCTGGACATTCAAACATCTATAGATTCTAGAGGAATTGCGTGCCTAATTGATAAGCTCCACAGAAACTTTTAAACACTCTTATAAGCAAAGAGTAAGAGGGGAAAAAAAAAAAAAAAAAAATGTTTTTAATCAACTGCAAACCAAACCCCTATATGCAGGTAACTTCAGTTACTATCCAAAGGCGGCCCACAAAACACTTTCTAGAGTAACAGATGGCAAAACACTGTATTTTTGGGCCAGTACTTGTTTATTCTGGAGGGATTTTGTAGACTGGGTATATACAAAACCAATAAACTAAGGCGATTGTTTAAATAGTTACTTAATAGCCAGGTAATGCCACTGCCCAAAGTGGAGCCCCTCAGCGATGCTGGTGGCACCTCTGTGGTAAAAAAAAAAAAACAAACAGGAAAAAAACAAACCATTGAGCAGCAGCTGTGAGAAAGGGGAGTGAGAAAAATGCAGGAGAAAACTCTGCAAGGTCAGTGAAAAGAAAGGAGGGCATGCTTTAGGCACTGGATCAGAGGTTCCCTGCAGCCCACAGTGAAGGCATTTTGTTTTTATTTTTCACCGACAATAAATGAAGTTAATTTTCCCCAAGTCAAGTCTGTGTTGCCCACGACAATAACCGGCAAGTGATCTCCCTGTCCTCATCTTGACTCCCAAGCTTTTGCATCATATTTTCTCCCCCCATCCTGCTGAAGAGGGGGAGCGAGAGAGCAGCGAGGTGGGCACCCGGCAGCCAGGCAAGGCCAACCCACCACAGCAGGAAAGTCAACAAGGAGAGGGGTAAGATCAACGAGAAAAGCACCAAGGTCTGTCCTAAAATTTTCACTTTTCAAGTGTGCAAGGAGAAAAAGCTGACACAAACATAGGAAAAGTAGTTTCTGTTCTTATACCATCTGTATTGGTTCAAAGAGCGTGCCACAGACTTCAACTGCAAATTCCACAGTTTGGGGATTTTTGTTGGTTTTAGATCACGAGCTTTTTAAGAGGAGTAGATTAAGAATTTATTTGCACCTTGGTTTAGAATGAAAGCAGTGCTTTCATCCTGATGCATCAACTGGATGTGGGCTACTCTGATGTTTAGTTGTTCAAATAGGATTGAGTACACTCCTAGAATCGTGACAAAATTTTTCATTTTAACCACTCACACAAACAGAATACTGTCAATAATCTCAAACGAAATCTCTTTTGGGTCTAGATTAAGAACTGGAAATATATTACAGGCCACTTTTAACAATATTATTGCATCGGCTGACACAGGGTATGGTTTGCAAGTGGGCCCATGTTAGAACAGTAGAGCTGTAAAGACTCTTCTGCAGAGTATTCAGATGTTAATCTTCCTTTATTTTATGTGGTAAAGTTTAAACCTACGTAAAAGTGGCACAAAGGTAAAAACCAGGTAAGACTTGTACCTTCCTGCAGCTGAGCAATATGTAGATCGTGTTTTTAAGAGTAGGCTGGCAATTCCAAAATTCAGTTCTCTACGCGGAAACGCGAGAACAACCCTAAGTCAAGGGACCGCGGTGGATTGCAGATTGGCATGGATTTGCAGCTGCTGTTGGGAGTGCAGGACGCGAAGCGGTACGCAAGCGAGCTGGCTAAAGCTGGCTCAGGTCCGGCAGCACCCCTGCAATCTGCGCGCGGTTTCTTCTGGGAGGTGTGCGCTACCTGGTGTGCCACGAAACGCTGCAAAACCAAAATCCTTAAAAGACAGTCCACAAAATTGAAAGTAATTCTCTAGAAGACCATCATTGTGTTGTACTATCTCACTCCTCCCGGGTAAAGCCTCTTCTCTCGTTACCCGTGATGGAGTTGTGCTGTCACTACACTCTTTAAAAACCTTTTGTGCGGGTCTTCTGTTCCATTAGTTTATAAGAAGTTGACATGCCAAAAATTTATCTTTTTTGTCACTATTACCGGTCTGTAAAGTACAGACAGAACAATTATCACCATCACCTTCCAAATCTCATCATTTTGCAGAAGTTATGGAATTTTAAATTAAATACAGACAGTAAATGTAAGGACAGCGTGTTTCCCCTTCAACATACACCATCACCCTGAGCCACCTTAGCACACCAGAAAACTCCAAAAAAAGGAGCATATCAAAAGTTGCACTTCCTGCATAATTTTCAAGCTTTACATCTAGACTTCACAGATCACAGCATAAGGTTTTTAATATTTTTTCTATCAGCTGCTGCACTCTGTTGCCCTTAATTGCAGAAGCAGTAACTTATACTGGAAGACCTTAAATTTGCTGGTGCTCTTCAGTGATTTCTTTAGTTAACCATAGTGTTCATGAAGGGAAAAAGAAAAATCCATTCCCTGAAGGCATAGCTAAAACCAAGCCCTAAAACAAGAACACCAAACCACAAACTTAGCGAAAGGAGTGCTGGACTAGAAAGCTGTGCAAGTTCTTCCGTCCTTTGCTGTAGCGTGCGATTACTAACAGGAATTACATGTTTATACAGCTCCTTAAATGAACATTTCAAATTCATTTTTGCCAAAGCTGGCGGACCGATTTACCCTCCTTGTGTTCCAAAGGGAAGAGTCTGCAACATTTCATCACTAGTTTCAGTTAACACTGAAACTGGGTTCAGTTAACACTGAAACTGGGTTCTAAAACTTAGGGAATGACCACAATGGTTAATTATTGAAGCAGAAAACTAGTCAGTACAGCTGAGTATTCCTCTCAATTTTTATTTTCAGCACTTATTTCAATCAGAAATTAACAGACTCTTCCATAAAATTATATTTACTCTTGAGTGTTCGTATAGCTTTTTATCCTTTTAAAAATTACCTAGCAGAGATGCAGTGGAATTTTACCTAGATTTGGAACGTAGCATTGAAATATTGCTTTAATGGAATTTTCATCTCCTGAAACCCACAAAGAGTAATTAAGTGTATATAAACACAGAATCATTCAGCAACAAGTTTAGAACAAATAAGAATGAGGTATCTGCAGCCTCTTCAGTAGCAGTGTACAGCACTGGCCAGTCAGCACAAGTTCACCCAGTGAAATACACCTCCCAAAAGATGCTTAACATGAAATCTTACGTTAAGGATTTTACAAAATACACAGCAACTGCAATTTTATTCTGCTATTACTGAATTCAGCCAATTATGTCACTTTTTTTTTTTTTTAAGTTAACTTTGAGAAAGCCTTAGTACTTTGCTCAGTTCCTCAAGCGCACCTTACATCCCCTCCATCACGCTTCCGCTGAGCTATTAACAATTTCAGGACTGATTGGCAAGTAGTATCTCATTCTCACTGGCTGTGCAGCATCACAGTTTCTCTTGGAAAAACTAGATGAAAAGCCCATTCAGACAAGGCAGGCAAAGGTACTTTCCCACAATTACAATGCAAGTTAGCAACAACATACTTCAGTGACCACAGAACCAACAACTTCTTTAGGACAGGCTTCTATGGCTCAAGATCTTGGGCTGAAAATGAGCCCTGAGGGCTCAATGTATTTTACTGAAGTAATTCTTTAAGAATTCAAGGCCTGCCCCCATCCTCAGTCAAGAAATATGCTCAGAGCTTGTTTATTCTTCCTGAAACTCCAGAATGCTACCCACACGGGTCGTATTCAGTTTTCAGACACACACAAAAGAGGTCATTCCTTAAACTGAGGAAGCCTTTGTTCATCTCTAACGAATTGACAGTTACTGTCAATGCATTTCACCTCCCTTCAAGACTGTCTCTGCTCTCTTTCCACGAATGCTCTTCCTAATAATTTTCAGAAAGAAAATTGAAGGTCTAATAGCAGCTTCTCCCTACGTTCTGTTACTCATCCTCTCACTCTCTAAGAATTTAAAGTTCTAGTAGTAGGCAGAAGCAGTCTAATCATGCACATACTAGAAAATACCTATAGCAGCTCCCACTTCAAAAAGTGGGAATATCAGCCTTTGGATCTTTATAAAGAAAGGTTGAAGACAAAGGAAATCTTGAGCAATACAACATTCTCTAGGCACAGAGATTACACACACGTCACGAAGAAGTTTAGACTAAAGTCATCAAAAATTCAAACTCTCTTTTTCATATTTAAGAGGGACACACTGCTCAGAATACTTACCTGTATGACTGTTGAAGTGTGCAAAATTAGCAAAGTTTGCTGTAGCAGTTGACTGAGGAGGAGCAGCAGCAAAGATATCTGAGCCAAGGTCACTGAGGAGGTCAAATTGTTTCTTTTCTTGTTGCTGCTGTCCTTGAGATCGAACTACAACAGGAGACTGCAAACAACATTTCTATTAGCTAATAAAAGGTGATATTTTACCAAACTGGCTTTTGCAAAATAATACAAGGACAGACTACACCTATTTCTTTAACAAGCCTGAAGTTTAAGATGCTGTATGGGGCACAGACCTTCCTCATACAGTGTGAGGAAGACAATCTGTTTATGGGGGCTTTTAAAGAAAGTCTGCAGATTTCCATGGATTAACAGGGCCTAGAATAATAAAGTAGCAGCATATAAGCAACTTCAAAATTATGTATTTGAAACTGCAAAGACTGTACAAACACAATTACGAGTTGTAAAACAGCTATTCACTGCATTCTGAAAAAGTCTTCCAAATTCAGTACAGAAAGAAAAATTGAATTTCATAGCAAGGCTGCAAGCTCTAAGTTTCTACTGCTTGAGTCTTAAGAGGTCCAATTCAAGAGCTACCTGTATCCTAAAGGTAAAAAAGTTTTTCAAAACCTGTCTTCCCTCCAGACTCCAAGCACACAGTGTTGTTTGGCTTTATAGAAGGGCATGCAGACACTCCCTGAAAGCCACTTGCTAAGTTACAGGATGCGCAGGAAGTAATGATGAACACTGTCCCAGGTTGCCTAGAGAGGCGGTGGATGCCCCATCCCTGGAAACATTCCAGGCCAGGTTGGCCGGGGCTCTGAGCAACCTGATCTGGTTGGAGATGTCCCTGCTCCTGGCAGGGGGGTTGGGCTGGGTGGCCTTTGAAGGTCCCTTCCCACCCAAACCACACTGTGATTCTATGAGCATGCATGCTTTGCGTCCACATGTTTACTACTACTGTCACGGTTAACAGCATGAGCCATTTTCTTGTTTTCAAATAAAAAACAAACATGAAAATATATCACATTAGGTTCGAACTGTAGAGATATTGATCCAAAAGAAATGTGTCAATCACAATGGAAAATTCTGCTTACTGAAAATAGCCATTTAAAAGAAAAAAAAAATCAACTTGGTCAATAAAAACAAACTTAATTTAGAACCTGATTTGCAAACACCTCTATACTTCAACAAAATACATAAAACAAAGTTGTCTTTAGCGATCATATTAGCTAACAGTTGCTATCACAAGAATTCTTCTGCCACTAAAGAAGTTCTGTGGTCTTCAGCCCTGTCATGACTCACCTGGCTAGGTGTGCCCTTGTTTAAGTGCAGTGCAGGTGCAGCTTCTCCCAGGAGAGATTTGAGTGGCTTCACCTCAGGTGTGCTGCTCGTACTACTAGCAGAAGACCCCGATATGGACGCGTGGACTGACGCCACCACCTTTGCTTGCTCTGGAGGAACATACCTACGTTCAAAAACAGCAATGGTTTTTACAAGTTTAATATGAAAACTCTGCTCAACGTTCAGAAGGCTCAGCGTGAGAACTGGTAGATGTCAGCTTCGCTATCAGTACTTTGCAAATACCTATTATTTAAATAGGCCAGATTTTTTTTTTTTAAATGGACTAGGATTCCAAGTCTTCAATATTTTATAGCACTTATTTAATACAAGCCACACGTCTTCCACCTCCTAATAAAAGCCTGCAAACCCCTCACTTTACAGTGGGGTTGACATCCCCTTAAGCCATTTCTGTTCCATCAATATGAACTACACACAGAGAAACTTCTGAAAATGGTTTATCTTCTCCGCTTCCTGTAGCAGCTCTTTATGAAGTCCAGAAATCACTTCACTTTACAGAGCTGTGCTATCTAGTTCAAAGAAGGAGAGCACACTCAAGAACAGGAGGATAACAGTCCATCTTCACTTCTTGTCACAGAATCTTTATAATTGTAAAGCTATCTTACCATCTTTTCTTCTCATATTTTTCCTGTAGAAATTCCTTTACTTTCTGTGGATCCCTGAAGTCTGGAATTGCTGATGATCTATCATCAAACAGGCCTAGCCAAATCTGTTTGCACACCTTATAAAAAAACAAATTAATGAGAAAAAAAAAATATGTTAATTCAAAACCTATTTAAGTTTACAACTGTTAATACATCCAACCATTAAGAAGAGCGTGGCTGCACATTTTTGGTTCCAGACTGAGCTGCTTTAACAACCGATGAGTGCACCATGTACCGGTCTAAATACTTACAGGTGAAAGACCATCTGTCACAGCAGGGCAAGCAAATCCTAGCATCCAATTTCACCATCAAATACTGCTTTTACAAAATACTTGTAAGTATGTACTCACGAAGGGGCAAAGCACCTGATTCTTACTTGTGATCTTTAAGACTCTTCTTCACCTCATTCTGCACATTCCCTTACCTGTACTTCAGGGTTTAAACTGAATTCAGTTCAGTTTCAACAGATTCCATGTGCCGTAAGCCCCAGATTGTGGCTTGTAAAGGATCTGAGGTTTAGTGTTTATGCTTATAATTACTACTTGAATACAGGAACTTTTTTTTTTAAACTGCCCTTCTTACCATGATGCAGTTTCTATGGTATCACATACATTTAATTTGAGTGAGGGTATGAGAGAAGGGAGAAAAGTACTCTTGCTCTGCTTTCGTTTTCTAATTGTGGTTGTGAGTGACCAAAAGTTGAACCAACTGCAAAATTCTCAGCATATTCAGCCTCAATTCCTGACCAAAGCAAGAGGAAAGGCCGCTGTTCTCAAAACTAAACAAGACACAGGAGTTGTCACACTGAAAATGTTTTCTTTAAGCACTTCAGACTACTCTGCAAGTAACCTGAATATGCACCCAAACAATATACCAAGCATTAGCTATCTTCTAAAAACAGACTCTGCTGTTTTAGAACAGGTTTCTTCCAGAGAAGTGGAGTCAAAAAAAAGCTTTGTTTTTATGATGCATACCCTTTCTTCCCACACCCTTTCTGAAATAGTCCTGACCATCCTTCTTACATGCCTCCTACAAATGTTGCCCTGCAACAGCATCAGGTTGTCAGCACCGTCCCCCACGACCTCCAGAGCAAGCACGCGCTCTGACAAGCAAGAACCACGTCAACCGGTCGCCCTGAAAGTTGGCAAATCAAGGTAGAAGCTGTGATACTTCCACTACGTCACCTTCCCTGGAGAGGCACTAACTTTTTGGGGAGCATTTCTTCTCTACCTGGCCAGCTAACTTCACCAAAGTTGTAGCAGCTTAGCATCTTTGGGAGCACTAGTTATCAAATGGGATAAATCTTTTAGTCATTTCAAAGACTGCTCAGCGTGAGAGAGATGAGCCAGCCAACGGCTGTATTTCATACTTGATGTCTCAGTTTTATATAGCCTGCTTGCACGTCCAACACTCCGCAGTCCTTGCTGTCACCTACCAGATAGATACAAACACCGGGAAACAGATGTAATGATCAAAGGATAGCTCTAATTCAGTTATTTAAGGACTCATCTAAAAATAAAATCAGTAGTTCCTACTACAGATAAACTCAGCTATTCAGCATTCACTCAGCAACTGTACTCCACAAAAGGGTTAATTTCAACGACTGATTCGACTTGGCAAATTTAAACAGACTTTTTTGCAGTATTTAAGGTATTTAATGTTTTTTTCATACAAAGTTAGAAGATATAAACGTAAGTCAAAAAAGTCACAAGTCTTTTCTAAAGTAATAGCCACCAGCTATTACTTTATAGGAAGCATTATTTTAATAGTAGCAATCTTTCACATAAACACTACTTTTTGCTGACAAAATTTATGAAGTCAGAACATTTATGGGTATCGCTTTAATTTCTGCAGTGGACAGTTTGATGTGGGCCAGCAGTAGTATTTCTGTTCTTAGATCTGGAAGCATAACTGCCCCAATTAGTAGTCATATGATTGCTAGGAGGAAGAGGAGTCCTGTTCATGGCTTGTTACGGAATACTCGGCAGTAGGAGTTGGCCGTGTCCGTATCCACACGGCTCTGTTCCACTCCACCCCCATCCCAACTTCAGTATTGGAAAGAACACCAGGAAATGCTGAAGAAAAGGAAAACGTGTGCCTGATTTCAGACGAGCAGAAAGACAAGTGTTAGCCCCGACGCGATCCCGCACCTAGCAGAATGCCACCCACGGCTGCACCACGATGACCAGTTTGCATCCAGCATAAGGTGGGCTAGTGACTGAACGAGGAGGTCCTCTTCCCCACCCACGTCGGGCCATTCAATTACTCCCCCTTCTCCCACCACCCAAATCAAGTCAGCTCAAACTCGGCGCAATTACCAGGCCACCAGTACCACTGAAACCTGTGCTGAAATCAGCTCACAGCAAGTCAAACCACAATCCCACCTTTCTCCCTTCCAGTTTTCTGCTTCACCTTCACCCTGAAGTCCCTAAGCATTCAGAGGGACGGGAGAGGGGAAAAAACCAAAATAAAACTCACAAAAGTACCCCCACACCAACTCCACGTCCAGTAGCCTCGAGCCTTCCCGACCACCACAAGCGATTTCCAGGAGAAATGGGAAAACAAGGACCCGTGTGACTGTAGGTCGCGTACCAGCTCTGCAGGTGGACAGCAGTTCTGCGAATACGCAGACAGGTACGAAGGAGGACTGTGCTGTCCGACCACACTGGTGGTTTAAAATTATACAAGCTTGTTAAAGGTGTCACTTCTTGCATTGCAGTGCAGTTTTTGCAAGCCTTCAGAAAGCAGACTTCCAGAAGCGTAACCTGGAGCAACGGATTTCTTCTACAAAACCAGTAACGAGTGACATACGCCTTAAGTCATTGTAAAAACTTAATTAAAACCTGCCAGGCACTCTTCACTGGTTCTCCGCTGCGAGCAGAGAGAACAGTTATTAACAACCACCAAGCAAAAAAAACCTAGACTTGGTCACCCAGGCTTCAGCAAGGAGTTCTCATTTGAACAGTCTGACAGCAGGAGCTATACAAACCCAGGTTAAAACATCTGCTTCGCCAGAGATGCATATTAAATTTCACGTACGTTTCTTTACCTAAAGAGTTCCCTAAGAAAATACAATTTCTTCAAGTCTTAAATACAGACTTTAGAAACACGAATTTTAAAGCCTTCGTATCAGACAAGAAATGATTAAAAGGCAGAGTTTTGTCTATTTCTGTACGAAGCAGCACACAATGCTTTGAACACGGGCAGCCGTCCCAAGCAGGCATTCAGAACCCAATAAAAGGCCCGTTGTCCTCCCTTGTTTGCCGTGACCTGCGTGCTCTTTCTAGCCAGACTTTTGTTACTATCATCTGACTTAACGGGGATGCACAATGCTGCATTGATTATGCTTTAAGCAGGCCCTAATACACAATTCTCAGCTAGCTACAAAAAAAAGAAAGAAAGTGGTAGTGTGCTACGCAATACCATAGGCTGAAATCAACATTGGAAATTAAAGTTTTAAATTATTATTGGCAGAGAGAGAACTGGCATTGTCATAAAATTGTTTTGTGAAGAAGTTATCCCTCCAGAGTCTTAAAAGCCACTAACAGTACTGAATCTTGCACAAAGAAAAGTTGCTGTGAGAAACGTGCATATTTTTACTGATCAGGCCATCACATTTTTTATTTAAAAGTTACTCTTATGATGAAGATGAAGGACATTTATGCTGTGCAACTTGCTGTTGAGTTACGGTGGGGAATGATCACTCAGTATTTACGTCTTTGGTAGCCTGATTATTCCCCACTGATCACAGCTTTGATGTCCACTAGCTGAAGTTGCCAGCACTTGAGATACTAAAAGATTAGTTGTAACAAAAAAATAAATAAATAAATAAATTAGTAGGTAGGTAGAAAAATCAGAACAGCATCTTTAGTTGCCAATACTTGGACGTGAGCTGCGGTTCTGTGTTCTGTGTGGCCTGGCAGCTGCCTAGGCAGACAGCAAACAAATCAACACTACTAAACACAAACTTTTCTTAAGTTTTCTAATATAAACTTACTATTTGAGGAAAAAAAAAAAAGGAGGAAAAATTCAGAACAACATGAGAAATTTGAATTTGATATCCCAAAGAGCACGCATTTCAAAACGCCTCTCTGACTACTCCATGCATAAATCGGACTTGCAGAGCTGTTTCATGACACATCTTAAGCTTCATCTTAAAATTACTCATTCCTCTGCTTTTACAGATAACACATGAAGAGCATCCCAACTCACCACAAAGTCACACAACACTACTTTTAAGGTACTGGGTCTAAAAACTCTGTGGCTTTCTGAAATCCTTCTACATCGCACCATCCTCTTGGGGATACTCTGGTTTAGCCATTTAAAATCAATATTGTTCTTTTTGCAACAGCAGCACAAATAAGCTCAAAAGCTCTGTTCATTCACCAAAAGCCTTGCTGCACTCCCCCTTTTGATAACCAAAGCTCTATTAAACAAAATGCTCTGCTTAGAGGAGGAGAGGCGGGCAAGCCGGAGCCAAGAGTAAACACTCAAGTTATGTGGAAGCCCCTAGAAACAGCGGAGCATATCCAACAATCCATAATCGTTGCCCACTGTCCCTGAAAAGTATAATTAGTCCGTGTCCCACTGGTTCACCAATGCAGCAAGGGAAAAAAAAAAAAATAAATAATAATAAAAAAGACAGCATTGAAGTCAGAATGATGAAGCGAGTGCAGCATTTGAAAGTCTACTTTTGTTGAAGGGTTGACGGAAGCGAGACTTTGAAGTTTTGCCCGCCTCTACGACACTGCGGGAGCTCCAAAGCAAAGTTGCATCTTGTCAGGTAACAATAAGTAGAAAACTAGATGCAGCAGTTAAATGCCATGAAATTTAAAAGTTCATCAGAATCATTTACAGCTGGGCTGGGAAGAACAGGACCTGTTCTCTGCCAACAGCCTCCGGTCCTGCAAGGGATGTCATTAGACATCCGGCAACTAGAGGCTGCGAAGCTCAGAACTGGATCAGTAAGTACAGCTTGAAGCAAAGAGGGAAACAGAATCACAACCACCTTCAACCTACTCACCCTGACCTAAATAAAACCCCAGGAGGCAGCAAGGCAGAAACTGTGAGTTGCCATAACTTAAATATATCTTTGAAAGGAGAAACTGGGCCAAGTGCATATTGCATGTTATGATAAAGTCTTTACCTATATTTCTTTTTACCACAGGGTTCCCTGAATCCGCACTCAGCAGCTGTTTTATTTGAGGGAAAAACCTTTTCCTAGAATGACTGCATTTACCTGTCTTGTTTTCCATACACTGTTTACATTTGTAGTCCTATGGTTTGAGTACTCATCCTTCTTTTCAGCTTTAACACGAAGGAACAAAGAACTCATCCCATTCATTGCACATCTGGTACTCCACAAACCAAAGCTGACCAGAAAGGGTTCTGCTTTAAAACCCAGCCTCACAGTAACATTCCATGCTTTCAGGAGCTCCAGGCAGGGCTCAAAGGCTAAGCAGAACATAAACATACCTATTTTCCACAAATGGTTTTGCTTTTAGGTTTGCTGTCCCGTTTGGGATTTTTTGTGTGTGGTTTTTTTACAGTATTGGGAAGGTGGGGAAGGACAGGCACACTAAAAAAAACTGCTACAAGAAAAAAACTCCACTATATCCATCAAATTTTGCAGAACGCCCGACAATCTGAGATGTCAGTTATTTCTATTCCAGTGCTACATATTTCAAGTACCAAACACCACTTTACCGTGCTATATCTACGGCACTGATACAGATCTCCAGTGTGTGTGGGAAGGCGGATATGGGAGAGACAAAGGCCTTCTGCTTACACAACACATCGAGCCACCGCACTTTAGAAACTCCTGTTAGCCCCGCCGCGCTAGTTCGGAATGATAAAAATTCAGTCAGGCCAGCAAAATTCAGTTTTTGCTCACGAAGCTGCCTTCTCTTGTACGCAGTGAAGGCAGAATGGCAAGGACAAGCACTTCAACTGGCAGTGCAGCTTCTACCGGCAGAAAAAGCACGCTCCTAGACCCACAGCTATAGGGCTCTTCTCGTTTAGACCCAGACGTACCCTTGCATAGGAAGCTTACACAAGTCAGTCTAGTTTCAAAAGCTCTAATGAGATATTACCTTGCGGGAGCCTGGTAAACGCCAAATTAGATTTCTTCTTCTCTCCCTCCCCCCCAATAAAATATCCTGTTATACACCAAACGTAATGCTGACAGTGCAAAGAACTAGAGATTACCACACAACAAAACTATGTTCCAAAACATAACACTCACCACAGGAAGACGGATTTGGAAACAGTTCCCTTATGTAAGCAAGTTATAGCTTTGTTTAGTAATTCAGCACTTCTGATGTCAATATTATTCATTAATCTCTGTAGGTTAAAAGAATTTTATACCGCCAGTATACTGATTTCAAAGACAGTTTGAGTCCAGAAGCTCTAGCTGCTCTCTTAAGCACCGCGCCCAAGCTCGTAAATCCCGCTAACGAAGACATTGTTCCGTACACAATCAGCTCACGGATCTCTGTGTCGTATTAGCAGAACCAGGGACGTACTGCAAGGACACCTGGCACGGGCAGCTCACGCTGTCAGGGCTCATCAGCTCCAGCTTAGTACCGCTCTTTCCGCTCCAGGCTTTCTAGGCCACGTTCCGTAGCAAAGGACATTCTAGGAAAGCATTTTGGTCAGCCCAGCCAGCTCTGAACCAGTCCCCTGCTGCTACTAGCTCTGCAACGGCAGGTTCTGCTGGAATCCAGAGTGTGGGAAACACAGGAAGACTGGCACAAAAACAAAATAAAGCACTGATAAGCTAATCCCAAGCAGTTGAGCCTACCCACATAGCACTGTACCCATTAGCTCAGGTAAACATGATCTTTGCCCTCAATGAACGCAGATTTTTTCCAAATACAAAACCATCCAAATCATTTTCTTCCACTATATGCATATCAGAACAGGCTATCTGGAAACATACGGCACTCTTCAAAAGTGCAGTAGAACTATGTAAGTGGATTGCCTCATAATACTATTTTTCAGATTCAGGGGAAAGCTTCTGAATAAATATTCACAGCTCTAACGGCAACACGAGAGGAGTACCACCTCCACCTTCTGCAGTGAGCTCACTGTCTACTATCACCACACGACTGAATCGGAGGCCTAATCAACCTCAGCGTTGGATTCTGAGTATTCAAACAGAACCATCTCCGTACCACACCCTCCTCTTCATCCCTAACACGAAAATACAGGGTGACAACACCTCACGCTGCTCTTCAGGAAGAGAACAAGGAGGGAGAAAATCCTACAGGACTGCTTTTATCCTTCAAAAGGACTTCAGAAGGCACTTGAGGAATGTCAGCTTGAAGGTGTCCCCACTACTGCTGCAAACGTGAGCAAACCCCAACGTCGGCACCACCAGAGTCTGAACATGAGTGAGCAATACCAATATAGATGTCTTCTAATACAGTAAAAAGATTTAAATCTTATTTGAAGCAGTAGAAACTCATCTGAAGAAAAGTTCGAGTTTCCTGTGCCAGAAAGACATTCCTTGGAGGTGTATAGACAGGGAAGGAAATGGTGTCTCTCACCTAAGAGAAGCTGCTCTGAAAAATCTCTTTCCAAAGCAGTCGCTTTGCGGAAGCCTTTCAGCAACTGAATATTTGGCCCACATGTGCCACAAAGATGGCAGTTTGCGACAACTGGGGCCAAGATACTATTTCAGAGATTAGGGTTGGCTTTGGTGTTTTTGTGGGTTGCTTTTTTGTATTAAGAGAACTTCAACATCATACAATACGCTGATCTCATAAATACTCTTTGAAGGAGAGTGGAAAACTACCTTCTCTAAGAACAACTCATCGCCTTAATAACTGCCTTATCTCAGAGAGGCTTTCTTGCTACTTTCCTTTCTATTCAGAACAAGTTCCCTATTGTACACCATGATCTACTCATCTGGAAGAAAGCAAGCCTTCTTCAGAAGCCATGTTGGAGAAAGACTGGGAGGACAAAGCAGGAATGAGAGTATTTTACAAGCTATAGAAAAATTGAAGTTAAGCATACTAGATTGCAAAAAGTTGAAGGTTTTTTAAAAATATATACAGCTGCAGAACTAAAACAACTGAGTGCTACAACACCTAAGCATTCAGTGGCTGTACTTTGTTTCACATGTCCACATTCTAAAATTGTTGGACAGTTCCATGTTTGAACTGTCATAGCTTATCACAGAAAATTTCATTTCTTAAGACACACAGAACAGCCACCTACGCTGAAGAGTAAGCTAAGCAAAGAAGGTTTTTTGTGAAGTCAGATGAACTTCACCTGCCCAATACTTTATCTTATCAGCAGGTGAGTATTCCAAAGTCCAATCCCAACAAAAGAAAGCAAAATGTTTATTTAACTACCGCAATGTACAGCAGGACAAAGTGAAAAGGTGTTTAATTAAATTTCTGACTGTTTAATACAATATAACTTCTGTTCTCTATTTAAGCACCTGTTAAATCTACCACATGCAATTACAAATATCTGTTCACCGTTAACTTAGAATTAAGGCAATGCACTGCTGCTGCCCAACAACCCAAAACTGAAATCAGGAGGACTTTCATTTATGAGGCAGCTCTTTTAATTCACTACAATACTTTAATTAGAGGAAAAAGTACTACAAACACAAAGGCCTCTGCTTTACAGTACAGCACTGCAGAGATGCGCGAACTATTTTATGTCAATAGCTAATTATGTATCAAGTAAATCATTATGACTGGCAGACTAGTCAGGTCTACAGCAAGGACAACTACACTGAGCAACTAAGTAGGGACCGCTTAAGGTTTCAGATCAGTGAAAAGAAATGAAACTGGCAGCATTCTCTAGTCACTGCAGACTCAGTGAAAAACTGGAATTAAAACAGATGTGGGGAAAGGATGGAGGGACACACACCCATTTTCCTTTACACTTGTGAAGCTTAAAGCAAAGCTGGAGTTTGCAATCTAATCTTATGGAAAGAGACTCCAACATACTGTATCTGAACGCAGGAAAGATTCTTTATTATTCTCCCTATGCAAAAACCCAGCAATATGCTATAAATATATATACACATATATGTATAGAGATAAATATGCAATGCTAAACAGCTTTAACATGCTAAAACAATTTTAAAAATAACTAGTCAAAGCCATTGAAAGTACTTTATAATGTCTGGAACCAGAGTTTAGGCCTTGTTCCAGCTCTGTCTAGAAGAATCATCCACCAACAGTCACTTCAAAAAATAACACCTATTTACCAGGACAGAAAAAAAACCCCGTTACTTCTGTTTTCACTCTTCAGCCTGACAGTTATGAATGGGCCAAGTTTAAGAAAGGTAAGTATCAGCATTTTAGCTAATGATGGGATTTGTCCCATCACGTTGACAAGACACTCTGTAGCCTACAATCAATAGTTTAGTAAAACAGAATACAGAGCCAATCAAAGGGAAATAGAGCTTTTTCTAATTCAGAACAGAAGCAAGAGCTTCCTCCAAAATCCTCAGTGCTCAAATCCAAACTTCATCGTCCAAATTGAAGACAGCAATCGCCACATCCAGGGTTCACATGCTCCATGTGTCCCTATGGAGCCAGTCCAACATTTACCTCAGATTTAGTTGCCATCTATTAAAAGATGACAGGCAGGACACGAGAACATTATGTCTTCAAAGCTGCCCCAAGCCACTCTAAACATACAGACACTTATTAGATAACAACACTTAAAGGAAAAACATTCTCCCTTTCCTTTCTCTCAAGAACCTCCAGCATTGATATACTTTCATTGAAGATGTTATTGAAAATACTAAAAGACTTTCTGACACCCACTCTGAAGAAATACAGCTGCAAGCCACAAATTTATTTTTGTCACCCTACGCTCTTTCAGGAAACACTGCTGCAGTCAGTCTCAAGGTCTGGGCTTGCAGGAAAAAAAAAAAAAAAAAAAAAAAAAAAAAAAAAAAAAAAAAAAACAAACAGATGCATCTTGCCATACACAAAAGAGACTCAATTTAGAAACACTGATCACGTGAATCTAGATTGTCAGGGTTGGGCAATAACACGTAACTTGATGATGATATGCTACCTCAGTGAAATGAGCTCTTTAGAAGCACCACTTCAAAAGACTTCTGTCTACTTTTTGCTAAAAAACCAAACAATCACATTTTCCTCAAGTAGGGTTTTAAAGTTTAACACTGAAGTGACAAAGCCACTTGATAATTCTCCAAATAATACTCACTTCATTTCCATGTTTCTGAAGAAATTCTATTTCCTGTTGCGTGAAAGTAGTCATTGAAATCGACTTCACTCTGTGGGGTGGATTCAAGCCCCGTCTAAAAGAAGAAGCAAGAAGTATTTAGTTAGCATTCAGGAAACCCGACATCATGCAGCCACTTTTAACAGTACAACCAGAAGTCAGTCAGTTTTAAACTCAGGAGCCATCTCTGTAAAACCCACTCACTTTAGTACTGCTGTACAACCCAAGGCTGGGTAAGCTCATCTCTAAATAGCACTTAGCATCCAACGTCAAACAGTCGTCAAATTGCCGGCAAATGAACCGACAGGAGTTAGCTTTAGTGCTTACAGTTGTTACTTTGCTTTAATTATAAATTTGGTTCAGATCTCCTCCAGGAATAAAAAAAAAACAAACAAAAACCAGCAACAAAAAACCTCACTGCTCTCCAATTTAAAATCCACTACTAGTGATTATTTCAAGAACACTAACTATAAACTAAATTGTTACCCAGCAAAACAGCAAGTGACAAAAAAAGAAAAAAAAATCAGATGTTCCAAATATTAACACTTTCTGCTCAACTCTTAAAGAATATTTTTAGCACTTTAAGTTTCTGAGTAAGTATGGGGGGAAAAAAAAATAAAAATTGTGCATTTAGCTTGCAAATTCACCTTGACATGTAAATTCACCCCGTACCTGTAAAATGACAATTCTGATCCGGGATTACAAAAATTGCCACATTTTTAGTTCAAAGTTGGCTACTGATTAGAACATTAAGCAGTAACATTTTAGCCCAAATTCCATTAAAAAAAAAAAAATTAAGACACTCAATGTTTGAAACACTTGGGCCATTAATTAATTGTATTTTGCCAAGAAACACAATGAACTTCAGAGTACCTTAAAACCAGAAGCCATATACAAACCTATTGGCATATGAGAATTAATTTTACAGGATGCTATTCACTTAAGCAAATTTTTCAAATCTGAGCATCTAAAATTAGCCTCCGTAGTTCAGCAAGTCAAGAAGAAGGCAGAAGTTTTAAGGTGAGAGAGGTTTCCAGACAGTTCATTCAACTCAACCATCAGCAAATTAAATGTTCAAATTACACAGTAAATTGAAATTAACAGTTTAACATCTTTCACCTAGCTCTAAATCAAATCCACATCACAAGAACAACTTACTAAAATCCTCTATTATTATCTAAGATTTTTTTTTTTTAAGTTAATACTCATTTTAGGATGATGCAACTTCAAAAAAAAAAAAATCCGTAAGAGTTCTATGCAGTTAAAATCCATTGTTTTGGAGCTGGTCCTCCTGCAGGTTTGGTTGTTTGGGTTTTGTTTGGTTTGGATTTGTTGGTTTTTGGGTTTTTTTTAAACACCCTCTTGGTCTGTGCACATGAGTAATTACATTTCGCTGGGCGACACTGTGGTATCGCTGTTGGCAATTTAAAGGCACTGCACAAATTATTTCAGCAGTATCTACTCTACGCTGATCTATTAGGGCTCTTCAAAGCTTTTACATCAGCAAACTTGTATTTTCTGTTAATTTAAGTTCTATTAAGTGGCAATGTGAAATGTACTTAAAGCACAGACCAGGTTTTGTTTAGCCTAACTAAAGACTTCCTGCACGCCTGCCTCTCTCCACTGAAGACTAACCTAGAGGTTTCCAGCTCGGGTTAGAAAGTTCCCAAATTTACACGTTGTATCTGTGACGCGGGATGAGAATTCTCCGTTCTTTCACCCTCTCCTGCTAAAGGAGGAAGACGTACCCCACTCAAAAGTGAGATCACGACACCGAAGCATCGGCTGTCTTCTGCGATGAAAGAGCGCGGGTCGCCGCATCGTGGTCCAGGAAGACTGGAAATCCCAACCGTAACTTCAACGGCCACGAATGCAAAGTTCACTGTCAAGCCGCGGTACCATACATACGAGTTATTTTTATGTTTAACGTGGCAAGGGGTGGGGGAAGCCTGTGAAAAGGCTCCTCTTAGGCTAAAGCGGTGTAAGGAGTCTGAGTGGAACAAAGAAGTCAAGACAAGAGGCTGTGCTACACAGCATAGAAACACAACCCAACACATGCGCATTATGTCCCTTGGATAAATTGCTTTCATTCTACCATTAGAACAGCTAAAACCCTTTTTTTAATGATTTCTAACCAACGTGAGTCACTTTTAATACCATTATACCCATAACCTGACTGGACTCTCCCTGAAACAGAGCAGTTGTGGGATTTACGAAGCAGAACTCGATAACCAAGCCTAAGTACTAAAGCTACTCTTGCTTCAAAATCCTAAGATATTTCATACCCTTCCTTACCTACGGAGATTACTTGATGACCCAAATGATTCACAAACAACTCATCTACATGTGGGGGAAGCTTACTGGTAGACAGCCAAGTACAATTATTCCTTCTGAGGAATTAACAAGCCTTATTTTTAATAGGAAAAACGTATCTAGCACTCACTTTGTTTCTTTCCATGTATTTGCTGTCTCAGCACCCAATCCAGATGACGCCCATCTCCCGAGAGGCCCTCAGGAGAGACGACCGATAGACTACCCTGCCATCTGCACGCACCCGGCACACCACAGCTACAGCATCCCACGCGTGGCTCCCGCTCATCACCGCTGACTTCTGTGCGCTCGGCAATGGTTGCTTTTTTTCTGGATTCTCCGTTAAACTGGCCCAAGCTTCTAGCGGCACAGCCTGTCATAGGGGCAGCTACGAGCAGAACATGAGATGTCTGCTCTTCAGAGAGCACTGTCAGAACTGCTGCTCTGGCAAACAAAGGACGCTTTAAGGCCACGGACTCCAGATTCTGAAGTCTGGCAACTGAAACATTAAACATTCAAAGCACTGTCAATGAGCGCTGAACTTTCATCACTAACATAATTTAGTAGCAAATTATGGTTGAACTTGTGATCGTTGGCAGAGCAGCCGTTCCTGCGTTCACATCAAATAAACATCGGCAAAGCTGTCTGCAAAGGCCAGGGCTGGGAGGGAAAGTAAAAGAGTGGGCTCTGCTGGAACAGAGGGTCACTTCCGTGGGAGGAACGGCGGGCAGACGGCTACTCAACACCGCTCACGTCCCCCCGTATCAGATTCTCACATCATCTCACGTCTAAGCCAGCAAAATCTCATCCCCTAAGACGCAGGAAGTTAATGAGGCAAGTCGAATACCACCATCACAGAGCAGCCCACATCCTCAGGTGTCTGGAAAACAAGCTTTAGAAAACCCACCGTCACAGCCTTCGTTATTATTTTTATTGTGGAGTTATTAGCAAAAGAGAATATAAGCAGTACTGGCCACTCCTGATACTTGTAGGCCTCCCTGGAGACTCTCCACCATCTCACAAGCTCATTTATTTTTAACAGTAAAAGGTGCGCACACACATTTAGAAGCACAGTCAAGGTTAATTTAACTGTTTTCTTAAAGAAGAAAAAAAAAAACCAAACATCCTTTCTGAACTGCATAGTATTCACTGTGGTATAGACATTTCCTTTGCTTTCCAGCCATGACACCAAGAACACATAGAGAGAACACGCGAAGCCATTTTCCAAATGTACTCCAAAGCGGGGGGAAAAGAAAAAAAAAAAAAAATTAAATTTAAAATTTCAACTAGGAATATCATAAGCAGCCGAAAGATATTCCAAGAGTTGTAAGAAACAGCATGAAAGGGCTTTAGCTTTCCCCACAGTAACCGTACATTCTAAACATTCTTTGTTGCTCCTTCCTGACACAGGCCAGAAATGCAAACATCTGAACAAGAGACTTCCTCAGTAAATTGGGAGGGAGGGAGAGGGTAGAAGGTGTGTCCCGATCATCACATCAGCAGATAATAAAGTCAAGATTGAATAAAAATTTTCTGTAGTACAAAACTTGCGAAAGCAGACTCTCAGTCAAACAGGAATATTTTCCATTTGAGAATTTAAACAGCTGGGTTTTTTATCAAAGTTAGGAGCAGGCTGGCCGGCAGCGGTAGAGAAGCGCTTGAAAGCAAAGATAGGCACAGAGAGCGGAGAAGCAAGGCGAAGAGGCGCTCGATAAGACAAAGGGACGGCTATCACCGGCAGCAGGAGGCATGGCAGCATCCAGAAACGCAGCAGACGTAGCAACCACCACAGTCCTGTGAACCAAGGGCCTCCTGTCAAACCCAAATCTCGCTGCCAACATTTCCTGTGATGCGGTTTTGCTGTAATAAAGAGAAGCCTCCCGGTTTTGTGTCACCGAAATACTTGACCTGAGATGGTGGCTCCTCTAGAGCACCTCCTCCCACTCAGGAAAGCAATGATTGTGTGTATATTTCTACATATCCTATATCCTCATCCAACACCAAAGAGCTGGACTGGGCACAGCTGTGTGATGCCAGTGTGCTTTTTTCCCCCCCACACAGAGAGAATTTAAACACGGGGGACAAGCAGAGACACTTCAAAAGGAAGCCACTATCCATGAACTTTCTCCTACGTGCAGCGTTTTGCACATCTACACTGGTAAACCCAATCCGATGGGAAAACTTAAAACCCTGGTATTACAGAAGAGGACCTGCTCTCTGCTATTCGTACTTGACAAGGCTCACCTTCAACAGCAAAGTCCGAAAAATACCCTTTTTTTGCAAAGTCACTACTTCTGTCATCTTTTAAAACGTTTAGAGTTAACTGTATCTGCAACAATACGCCTGTCTGAGATGATACCAACGTTAGCGATCGCTCTTAATGCGCTGAGCCACCTTTCTGAAGGAGACTTGTTACCGCACTGGTATTTTAACCTTGCTTTGGGCACTTCATACTTGAAAAAACTGGTTTACATTACTCTAAGACTACTTCCTGCAGCAGAGTAGAGAAGATGTATTAAAACAAGAAGCGATGCAAGTCATTCCCATACAAACAAGACGAAGTAAGATCATTAGAGCCTTACAGCAAAGCAAGTATTACGAGGTAGAAGGCAAGTAGCCATTAGGAACTACAGAAGCAGCAGGACTTCTACGCTCATTTGCCATTATGTGGTTTCTTCCAAAGCAATTTCCCCCCACTGTGGAATTCTACAGTGAAAAGCATTTGGAAACAAACAAGTTGCATGAAGGACTACTATGAGAGAAGTGTTAAAAATAAGCTTCCCGTTATGAAACGGACATGATCCATCTCTACACCAAGTCTCATCGCTAACAAAAATATCCCACTGGCCAGGTTCTAGGGTGTTAACCAATACCTACGCTCCTGCACACACAATTTATGAAAGCATTTCCAAGTCAAGAAGAAAGAAGGAGCCCAAGTTCACTTCTGAAGAAAGCTGGAGGTCCTCTTAGCAGTCCTTTACTCCAGCTTTAAGTGCAGGTGTTACTAGCTGTAACAACTAAAAATGCTGTTTGTGGTTTCTTTTCTAGCAACACAAAACCCCCTGCATATCAAAAATGAAAGAGCTATTTGCATTTTATTAGAACACAAGTACAGGAACAACTGTTCTTCAGGAGAAGTCTCCCTCCTTTAAACATGTTAACATCCAAACGATGGCCAACTTAACAGCAAGTGACAGCTGTCCCCTGCTTACTGGCTGTTCCCCTGCACGCACATCCTTTCCGTTACTGTAAATTGGACTATGGACTTCAGGAGCCCATACCTCCCCGCCAACAGATGAAATGAACAAAATCCTCCCCAATCCACGCTAAACACCTCAGCAGCACTCGTGATATATCTGCCTATTTAGGCCTTCAAGCCTTAAAAATAAAGGGAAATATTATCACAGAGCAGTTTTATCGTGCTGTCAGTTTAACTAGTAAGAACACGTGCAACCATTAAACAAGCTCTGTGCAGTAGCTTAAAATAGTTTCACATGCCAGCACAAATAACAGTTTGCTAACAGAGCAAACAACAGCCAGAGCAGGCTGATTAAGTAACATGTGTATGTCAAAAACTAGAGTCTCTTCTCAGTTCCACAACCTGAATGTATTTTCTGTATTTGCGTCAAAAGCCTGTTCAGAAATCTACACAAAGAAGAAAAAAAAAAAAAAAAAAAAAAAAAAAA
>WHYT01017913.1:535902-549199 GCA_009806455.1 Tetrax tetrax | reverse complement strand
CGAAGCCGGCGGCGGCGGCGGCGCCAGGCCCGGGGCGGCTGAATGACGGAGCCCGGGCGGAACCTGCGCGACACCTTTATGAGATCAGAGATGGCGGCGGCGGAGCGGCGCGGCCCCGAGCGCCCGCCGCCGGCAGCGCCCCCTCGCGCGCGGGAGGGCCCCCGCCGCGGG
Source organism: Tetrax tetrax (assembly GCA_009806455.1). Lineage (NCBI taxonomy): Eukaryota > Metazoa > Chordata > Aves > Otidiformes > Otididae > Tetrax > Tetrax tetrax. The sequence continues at coordinate 549,028 of WHYT01017913.1, read as the reverse complement.
CACCGCCGGGCTGCGGCCTGCGGGTGTGCCCCCCCCCCCTCAGCCCCCGGGGTTTTGGGGGGGGAAAACCGTGAAACACCGCCTTCCCCGGGACCCCCGGCGGGTCCTCGGCCGCCGCAGGCCCCGCTGCGGTGCTTGGCGAGCGCTGAGCCGCGCGGTTTTCAGGAGGCAGCCGGATCTGCGGGGAGAACGCGGGGCTCCCGCCGCTTCGTCCCGGCGGTGGACGGCGCCCGAAGCAGCGGTGTCCTGCGGAGCGCAAAATACTTTTTAAAAAAAAAAATCAATCTACTTCATAATTTGATTATTCGATTTGCAAAACTGCCTGGCGACACTTTTATAAGGTTAAATGGTTCCCAGTGCTGTGTATTTAGGCTCAGGCCTTGCGCTTCTGACATCAACACCTACGCTAGCGCTGACATTCATATTTCTATTTTCCTCATAATTTTGGTTAAGAACATCCCAGACTTGGTGCTCAACACCGGCTTTCCTCCTCAGACTTCTCTGGATGTGCTAATTTACCTGAGCTGATCCTTAAGTTTTCAACCCAGAGTATCTGGGTTTAGAAACCCCACTGATCTCAGGTTTTTCTTCTAGGATTGGCAGGAGCCATTTTTTGTGAAAAATATTCCAGCCTTATAAGGACCAAATTCTCACGGCTTCCTCTACTTTTTCACTTCTCTCTGAAATGCTGGTATTCTCGTTATTCCGAAGGTTTCCTTCTTTTTGCCTTCTCCAAAACATGCTAACATTGGAGATTTGCAAAGGCCATAAATGGCCTCAAGTAGATGACCTCAGTTTAGGGGGGGAAAGAAAAGTTTAAAGGTCAAAACCCAAGTTGTTTTTTTTTTCCTGGAAAATCCTTTGGATTGTCCGCAACACCTGCCGTAGCGAAGGGTTGCTACGTACCGTTGGGTTTTGTTTCAAGGAGAGCCAAAGGCGCTTTGTAACTGAAGGCGAGCACGTCCCACTTCAGTCGCTTGTGTCGCGAACGTGCTTGCATGAGGAGGTGTTAATAAACAGGTGCCGTTGTCATTGAAGGTGTCATTGTCATCAAAACGTGGAACTGGGCTCCCGGGGAAAATCACAAATAATACACATGAATAAAACCCTGCTCTTCAGGTCTACTCTTTGTTTTTCTCTCTCTTTCCTGATGCATTTTTCTCTTTCTCTCTCCTAGGACCTGAATATCCTTTCCTACAGCTTCTCTCTCCGAATTTGTTCTTCATTCCCTCCTCCTAACAACCAGACTTTTGTGGTTGGAAATATACTGGCCAGCTGTTTAGGCAAAAGTGCTTAATCCCTGCTGCACCTGCTACAGCTTCTAGCATTAAAATTAATTTCTTAACAAGAGGTAAAACAATGATTTCTTAAGCTTGCAACATCTCTCTTTACATGAAAAACAGAACTCAAAAGTTAGCCCAGTCATGGGTAATGATATCTGAAAGACATTGCTGCGGTAAGCCCTTAAATAAGGGCTAGTAGGGTATAAATTATAATATACAAGCACATAATCTAGGGGATTTATTGTCAGGAGCAAAAGAAACAAGAATCTGTGCATTTGGGAGATGAATAAGACGTTCCCCGTTTGTCGCTAGGATTGAGGTCAATAATATCCATTTTAGAGCAATTAACCCAGCAGGCTACGTGACGTGAGCGCCATCACGCTGAAAGACTAATGGGCTATTAAAGCCATCGTGCTTCGCTAATGACGGGCATACAGAATTAATCCCAGGATTAGGTATATCGCATCTGTAGTAAACGGCAATATTTGTGTGCGGAGGGTGTTCTGAGAACGCGAAGGGCGAACGCGGGAAGTGTTCCTGGCGGGAACGTTCATGGATACGCTCTGGTAAAGATTCATCAACTAAGCGCAGATCCATGTGCCTAGCCTTATTTAATCAGTAGCTTTTTGTTAATTAATAGATACACTTTAGTATGAGATCAAAACAAGAGAAAGTCATAGTAATGTTGATAGACATGATTGTTGGCTGTCGACAGTTATTTAAATCTAGAAAATTTAACTGCGGGAAATGGTCGGACAGGTACGATGGAAGTAATTTTCAGCCACCACAGCGCTGAAAGTCTGAGGCTGAAAGCAGAAGTACTGGCTCTGAGGATGCCGTGGAGGAGGCTGAAGGTATGGGGCGAGAGCCAGCAGGAGAGCAGGAAGTATCAAAAAGACCAAAAGCCGTAGACAGAAAAAGCCATTCTTCTGTAGACTCCTCCCTCAACGGTTCGTGACCTATCTACTACATCTTCATTGCTGGGACAGCTTTTAGAGTTTCCAAATGAGGGACTGAAGCTGTGTACAGCCAGGTATCAGGCATTAAACGGCAAGACGCATCCTCTCCTTGCTGCAAAGCAGACCAGAATTTTCCTGCTAACCTGAACAAACCAGGCGGGTTTTCGGAAGAGGACCGCAAATAGAATGCCTTCCCAAAACTGACATGACCGATCAACGTCGCCAACCGTAAGTGTCTTTCCTCTTAGCTCTTGGCAGTAGTTGCTAAGAGTGAAAGTTCCCTTGTAAATGATGGTTTAGATGAGCTTCTTGCAGTCATTAATTTTTCTAAATTGTTTGAGTGGAAAATTTCAATTTGAAATTAATCGAATCAGTGACTAATCCTAAAGTTAGTCTTAAAAATATGGTTCCTTTTGCCTTGTAGTTCAGTTGAATCTACTTGAAATTTTTCAATGGGAAGGACTGAGATTTTCTTGTTTCTGACTTGTTCCAAAGCTACAGGAATTTTTTATTTTTTAATTTCAGTGAGAAATTTTGATAGCTGAGGAGGCATTATTCTCTTCCTCTGCTTTCTAGCTGGGTCGGCGATGTTGAAAGGTTATCAATATTTCAACCTTGCCCCTTTATTTGACACAGTTCTTGAATTTCCATCATGCCTTAAATGCACAAGATCATATTCCAGTTTGTAATCACAGACTGGGCAGTGGAAAGAACGTGCCTGCATCCAGTTGCAGTGAAGGCGAAACATCTGCCACAGGAATATCTCGTACGTGAGGTGGATGTGGTTTATTTTAGGTTCATCTTGACATTACCTTTATTTTTAGGGTAAGTGCCAACGTTTCTTGTACTGATTTTGGTTTGTATTGGTCTATCATCATTATTCTATAAGATCCTGTAGCTGAATGATGCTTTATAAACTGTACCACAAACCACAGGACTCTGTAAAATAGTTCTTCTTGCGTTTTGGTTTTTTTTCAGAGAAACGCGCCCGAGGAGAGTGAAACCCTTCAAACTGAAAAGGGAGTATATTGATATTCGGTCCCGTGACCAGCAATAGAGAAATAATGGTGAGCTGGATTGTATTTTACATTTTCTGGAACTGCCCACGGGAGTGCCAGCAGTACGCAGGGCAGCCCAGCGCCCGCAGGCGGAGGAAAGAGGTTGTGGGACCCATACGAATAAGGCGAGAAGGAAGCAATCAAATGATCTTAGGGGATAGCGAGCTGCAAGACAGACCTCGGTGGTGGAAGGGCAGTTTAACTCCATCTAACTTTTGGTTCTAAATTAGGAGAGGGAGAGGCAGAATCAAAATCTAAGCCACCAACAATTTCTGTACTATTTGGCTAAACAAAGTGCTAACCCAGGAAATGCTCTCCCAGCTCTCTGAACAGGAACAGCTTAATATTCACATTCAAGTTTATATCACGTCACTTATTTCTTGATCTATGAATGAGATTTTTATTTAAAGCCTGGTGTATTTTCAAGTTCAATTCTTCCTTTTCCACTTGATGACAAGCATTTCCTGCCTGTTTTCTGTAAAACTCCCATGGGAATGAAGAGAGGCCTTTGCTCCTCTCCACTAATGAATCTAAATTATTGATTAGTCAGTCTAATTTGTGGAAACTACTGTCAGTTACTGCTGCCTTAGAACTGCCTTAGATTGGGCCACAAGAATTACAGGTAATTTGACAAACATCTTCTGTGAGGGAAACACAATATTAGAATGGGCAGGAGAAGTAATATTCTCAACCAGTGCCCTTTTATTTGCCCATGCTTTACAAAGCTCTCATATTCTCCTTCAGAATTCCCTAAAATTTTAGTTCTTTTCAGAAACATCACGAGCAGGCTGGTTTGGGGAGCGCTGGAGTAGAATTAACTGTTCTGAGCAGGCTTCCTTTAGTGCTCGTGGTAATCCTGGAATTTACCCGCAGAAAACAAGTCCCAAACTTTCTCATTCTCTAAAAGTCAACCTGAATATATAAAGAATGAAAAAGGTCAAAAAGTAGGCTGATTCTAAAATGCCAGGACAAGCCACTACACACCTATCACGCACTCCATCACCTGAAACACCGAGGTGGTAAATTCGTGACACCAGTGGAGCAGGGTTTGACTCTTGCCTGGTGAACAAAGAGTTCTGTACACTGCAGTGAACAAACCGATGAACGTTAACCAGTGTGGGCATAGCTGAAAATCATGGAGACATCCAGTTGGATTTGATGAAGAACAGTATCTTCACGTCAAGCAATGGAGATGGACATAACAAAACAGGGAAATTTGGGAGCTGGAGCTTTCTGGTGTCGGACGTTCAAACAGAAGAACGACTTAACATGAAAAATAAGCCTTTTTTCATGACATGACAGGAATATTTAATTTAATATTTACTGCTTACGGTTTTTTAAAGTCTTTAAAAACCAACACAACAAAGCAAAACCCAGAAACAAACAATTAAGGTGTGGTGGGCACAGTGGTAGTCATATTCTACATCTTGTGTTTGGGGAACGGGAGAAGAGTAAGTGTTCAGAACATTATTGCAGCCTGTCGAGAGCAAAACCTTTTTCTTTTTTCATTTGGCTGTTCATTTTGGTTTGTGGACAGGGGAGTTAATGGAAGAGAATGAGTAAATACTCTGAAGCGGGACAGTGAATGAAAAATTGAGATAATGAGCTCTCACAGGAATTTGAGAAACGCAGAATTGTTCGAATTTGTGACTAACAGTCTAATTTCCTTAGAGCTCTCCAAGTTTACCCTGACTTCTCTGAATTATCAAGATCCACTTCATGAGTACTGCCCTTTGGCTTGTTTTCCCCCCCTGCGCGTACCTTTGCGCACACAGATAACTGCCCAACTGAAATGTGCACGCGTGCAGGCGAGAGATAGGGGCGGGTTTAATTCTTCCTGTTTTATCCTCATGATAAACCGAGCACCAAAGAGTCAACAAATTTTCAGAGTATTGTCCACAATCTGAGCTTTGCTCTCTTTTCTTTCTTTGCCAGAGCCTCTTTGCGCTGCCAGGCCGTGGCCGCGATTGCCCCCAGTCCTCTCCAAGGCCAGTTTGATCCCCTTGTGTAACGAAACCAAAATAACTGTCCACACAAACCCTTTGGAAGGACATCTCTGTGCCAAGAGGATGTCTTGTTGTCCTTCAAAAATGGAAATTATGTTAAAGCCTTCATTGCAGGGTTCAAAAAGAACCTGGTCAGAGTCAGACAACCCAGCAGCCGGTTCTGTCACCAACAGCAAATCCCTTCTGCAACAGGGGAATTTTTATCTACACGAAAATTTTGGAACTCATTCCAAATTTTATCATGCATCATCATCATCATCATGTCCCTGATGGTTTTGGTTACTAGGAAACGATGACTGTAGTACTCCAGTCAAGAAAAAATGTTCAAACCTGTTATTTTCAAATCGCCTGGTTTTATCTCTCATGGGGTAACGAGATCAACCAAATTCACTCTGCTCCATGATCATCTCCCAGATCTTACAGCCAAGCTTGCAGCAGGCAGCTGAAGTTAGGTTTTTTTTCCTCTCCAAAGTGCTGTCTGGTTGCCTGGTGGACACAGGTTGTTGAACACACACCTGCCTGATTGAGAAGATGCTGAAATAGCAAAACTGGGCTGTACTCTGATACTCTAAACAGAAAACGATAGGTAGATCACTCCAACCTAAACCCTCGAGTGATGCAAGCCCCACCAAATTACACAAGTAGTTCTGCCACGCTCGTTGCCGCAGTCGTCACTGCTGCAGGAGCTCTGTGTAACGGAATAAGCAACCCCCAGATACACACTTCTAGATTAAGCAACTATTTTTTTTTCTGATGCACTATAAAAAAAAAAAAGTTATTTTATAAACATTTTCAGTTCCTATCATTTGAAAGTAAAGAGAATAATTTTCATTAGCATTCAGCAGATGAAGCCATTTTCTCTCTGGATGCTTTTCCTCCTTAAACATTCTCTGACATTGGAATTATTTCTACAAATCATTTTGCTACGTTATCATCCTAAAACTTTAGCTCCTGAACTTGGGGGTAAAGCTCTGCCTCCTAGTTCTTCTATTGAAATTATCATTAAAGTAACTGAATTTCTGTGTCGGACCAAGCCAGGACAAATTCTTGCTCTCTGGTGGTGGGAAGGCTTCTCCCTGGTGAATCCTCTGCTCTTGACAGAACTCATTCTGTAACGCTTCCTCAGTCTCATTAGTATTTTCTTAATTACACAGGGCTGCCCGCATGAAGGAGACACTCCCCAAGAACAGTGTGCAGCCTCTGAACTCCAGTTACTCCGAATTTTCTCTCGTAGGTTGAGCTCTAATGGAGGACAGTGCTGCTCCACCAGCATGCTTCCTTCAGCCTCGAGGCACGCGTCGTGAATTTTCATTCAGCTGGGCTTAATTCTTTGCTTGATCGGCCAAAATCCTCTGCCGTACCTCAGAGACATTAATCACAAAACCAGAGGTGTCCCCACAAAGCTGTCAGCTCAGCGCGGCAGTGGGTCTGCTCCCGCTTGCGACGCACGACGTAAATGGTGGCACCGTGCTCGAGAAGCGGTCAGAAACAAAAACAGAAACGCGAAACTTCGGAAACGCATCTCCCACGTCAGTCAAAAAGTGTTTCTTTTCTCACTTCTGAAAGGTGGACACACTGCCAGGGGCACTTCCCTCTCCCGTCCAAACTAGCAAACAAAGACAGTGGCGCTGAGGAGACAAAGAGTTGATTCGGTATTTATCTCATCCTGTGCGGAACACGGAACTACAGAGCCTGTTGCCAGAAGCAAAGGACTGGAGCTAACTATTGTCTGTCTCTACTGAACAGCTTGCACTAAATAGTGTTAAAACCTCCCTTTGAAGCTGGATATCGAAGGATTCTTTCAGAATGTTCTTTTTTTTTGCAAGCATGCATGTTTTTAAGGGTTGGAAATGGTACATAAAAATTGGTGAAGTCATTTGAAGACCGTTTTTAACACCTAGCTGTTGCCTATACAACGTACCAGAATTAAATACTTAAACCAAAATCATGCCATCAGGACAGAGTACTACCAGGTAATCATTAATTTTAAATATGCTACTCAAATTATCATCAAAATAAATGCTGCTGGGATCTATATAAGCATCCCAACCTAATTTAGGGAAAACTCAGGACTGCAGAGCCATTGAGATGCCCTGTCAGGGGGAGCTCTCAAGCACGTCCAAAATGCAATGAAATTTTTGTCTCCTTGGAATTAAATGCAACATTCTCCTGACGTCAATAAATTCCAGAGTTCTTCTGATAAAGAACACGTGGGCACAACTGGCAGTGAACACCCGCAGAGGGTAAGGCGGAATTTTTCATTTCCGTGTGGGAACAGGGAGGGTCTGTAATTGTCCCCAGTGGGAGCAAGAGGAGCAAAAGATGGGATGCTCCCAAAACGGAGCTCAGCCTGTTTTGGGAAAGGACCGTGTGACGGCGATGGAAGGTATGAGATGGTAACCACACTAAAGTGGTGCCGTTAGGTCAGCGGAATCGATTTGAAAAGATAAAAACGATCTGTGCTTACACGTCTGCTTCTCTACGCTAAAAGCATCTCGTTAATACGAAACTTCAAAGCTCAGATGGAAGAGAAACCAAACAGTTCAGAGCCCGTTTCAAGTTTACCACAGCGCTCCGTTAACGTTGGGAGCGAGAAGCAGGGCTCTCCTAATGTTTCTGTACGGCATCATCCCTCTCTCCATGCCCTGCAAAAGAACACCACTGCATCTTTTGATGTTTTGAACTCCTTACGGCTTTCTATAGAGACATAACACCGGAGCAGCTTATTGAAATTTTTGATTTATCATAAAAAAATGAAAGAGTTTGGTGTAAGAAATGTCAATAAAAGCTTTAACTTTTCACCGGCAATTTCAAAATCCATATTAACACAGAGATAACTGCAAAGTGACTGTATTTTAATCTCCTGCCTTTAAGTCACAGCAACAATTAACACAAAGGATTACGCCTGGCCTTTTTTTTTAAGAGAAAATGACAGCGAAACACCTGGTTATTGTAACCAGAAGCTGTGGGAAGCGGTCACATCAGTGAAGAGCTCGAGACACAGGAGCAACCGCACACACGGAGAACAGAAGAAACTTAATAAAAGTGCAGGAAAGCACATGAAGACTTTTTTTTTCTCCTAATTACTTAGCCAGGGCCAATACAGTAGAACTTCTCTTACCTTTCTCAAAATAAAATCACTTTTAAAACACCTTCAAGAAAAAGAGAAAGGATCTGGATGACAGAAACGGAGTAATCCAAGAGCGTGCACGCACAGAATTTATTTAACGTGGAGTAAGAGCAAGTCTAGAGCAAAACCAAGAGCAAAACTGCCGTTGCTTTTAATGGGTTAACGACTAGCGGTCCGTTTATTTCGTAATTCGACTCATCTCTGTGTCTAAGCATATTAGCATGCTGATGCCAATTAATTTGAAAATCAAGAAGGAAAAGCTAGAAAGGGTTAGCACATGGCAGCGTTTCGAGTGGAAGAAAAGCTGCCGTCTTCACCAGACCTCGTACGTACTGATGTCTGTAAATCTAACTGGTCTCTTAACGACACTTAGATATTGGTTACGGCTACTGATTCAGAAAAAGGAAAAAAAGAAGTTATTAATCTGAAGTATGGAAATGATCCCCCTATTACCATGGTAAATCCTTAAATATATGCCCGAGTGCCAGAAATTAAAGCGCAGATACCATAGAAAATGCTTTTCTGACCTTTGGCAGCCTGAAAATAGGACATGTTTTCTTATAAAACCTCCTTTTCCACTCACACCTCCATAAAAACCCAGTCCTTTCTTTCCCTGTCCCCAAACTGTCGTTCCGTTTGAGCTCCAGACATTCCATACGTGTGCTACACAATTAATCGATGTATCTTGCATTACTTGGGTTTTTTCCAGCACGCTACTCCGTAATCCACTTCTCCTAGGACTTGTGCCCATGTTCCACACTGTGAAGCCACAGTAAGCGGACGTTAAATGCTCTTTTAAGGTAAAATGCCAGAAAATGGCTTTTTTTTTTTTCTCCTCTCAAAATACAGAAAAATGTATAGAAAAAATAGTAGGTAGGTCAAAGTTTGGATGTAAAAAAAAAACCAACACACTGTCACTCTTGTCCTTTTAAAATAGGTAGAGGTAAGAGAAATACCTCATCTGGAAACTAAAAATAGCACGAGTCGTTTCCATCCTCTTTTCAGATTTTGCCGTTATTCCCCTGGGATGTAGTGTCCTTATTGGCTTTGCTTATATAAGCGACAAGAGATTCCCTGGCTGGAATTTTTTATTAACACAAGCAATTCCATTTGAAAGGAAACAATTCCACGAGACTCACAGTCCTCACACATCTGGTGTCTTCTGGACTGAGCTTCTATGACACGTAACAGGAACTCTACGCAGGTATCCGTTATTCCTGAGTGATTCTCCATGTACTTGGAGCTCCATCGGAACAGCTATGGACGGTGCAGACGAGCCACACACCCATTTCACTGACTCCAGTACTTCCGTCGCGTGGCTGCTTCAACTGAGCAGAAGCCAGGAGAAAAATTAAGAACCTGGACTAAAATCTACTAGCCTAGCGTGAAACAGTATTGTCCAATTTTTCTTCATGACCCTTCTTTTCCTTTCTACAGATTTTAGAATTAAAAATACACCCTCTTTGAGAGCGTGCTCCAACAACAGCAGCCAATGTGTACGGCAAATGAAATCTGTGTGTAAGCAGCGAGACCTCAAAAGTGCCATCTGCACCTTTATTATTATTTTTTTTTTAAACTGGACCACCAACAGTGTCCATATCATTGCCATCACACTTTATGTTTTGACAAGGTCAAGGACAAATGAATCCCGGTTCGATCCAAAGACCCATGTTGTGCATGTAACTCAACTCACCTTTATTAATAATCCCCTCAAAACAATCCCCACGGAAGCACGTAGGAAACCTTTTTCTGTGCCGTGAGACTTGGTCACATGTTATGAAACATCAGTCTCCTGTGATGCACGGACAAACGGCTCAGCCAAAAGACAGAAATTCGGAAAAGGGCTACATCGGTTGTGCTTAGGAAAAGGAACAAATACTAAACCTGCTTCAAAAGTGAAACTCTTTATTTTCATACCATATTTGATTTTAAAATCTCAAGCACTTAAGATCAGAAAACCAAATTGAATTTTGCTTCCCTAAATACATTTATACGCAGCGTGGAAGCAATTAATTCTCAAGAGAAACAAGAAATGTCTTTTATTATCTAGTTACTGCTGATGGCCTTTTCAGCTGCCTGTGCTGGTTTGGGTTTCGAGTAATCCCACGGTCTCCGGTTCTCCGTATACCCGTAGAGCTTCCTCAGCGCCACGCGAGCAGCCTCTTCCTCTGCAGCCAGCAGCGTTTCGCCAGGACCCTCTGCTAGAATCTTCTTATCGCTTGGGGAGAAGAGAAAAAAAAAAATAAATTTAAAACATTTTCATCACGAAATCCTGAGCGCTACTGTGCATCTTGAAGAAAGGCCGCTAGATTTTGTTGTTCTCCAGTGTCTGTGAATACCGAAGGGAATTTATACACACACAGATGTAAACATTTCCTGCAAAGATAAGTGATTGCGTACTCAACAACGGAAACTCAAATCAGAAAAGCCTCCGTTTCCTGGAAGAACACTGCTCTGTTCATTTGGATTCCGAACATTTCGCCGATTCTTTCGTAATTTGTGAGCCCCGTTAAAAATACACAAAGTTGTTACTCTGGTTAGCGTAAGCAAAGGAGTGAAATGCTTCTGTCTGTTCTCCTCCCCTGGTTAGAAAGCATTTTAAAACTCCTTCAGAAGGATTCAGGGAGAAGTCCTCTATGTTACGAAGCTGCGCTGAATCAACACCTACGGGCGCCGAACGGGAACAGCGCGTGAAGGGACGCCAGGGATTCCAGACGAAAAATAGCCAAAGTTCCTTTCTTTGATGTAAGATAATAAATCTCAGAAGGCACAAACACCAGAGCATGATAAAGCAGAACAAGTTAAGGGCACCCGCAGCTCAGCTGGCAAAGCAAGAAGGGTGTGGCTTTGGTGGAAGAAGGTCCTGCTGTGCTCCGGGGGAGCAAAGTTACCCCTGGGGAAGAGACCAGGACAGGCGCCCCGGGGACGCCGGGCGCACCCCGAGGCCTGTCTGCGTACAGACACCCCTCTTGCCCCGTTTGCAGTGCCCCTGACTTGAAATCTAAAACCAAAGTCCCCTTCAAACCCACCTCCCTTCATGTCTCTGTCTCTTTGCCCGTCCCCGGGCACGAGTAGAAAAGTAAACGGCCATCCTCCCTCCTCCCCTCTGCCCCAGTTCAAATCCGTTTCCCTTTACACCAGTACGGTACTGACCAGTACAACCCGACGAAGTACAGCGGCAGAACGGTGCTGACTCCCAGCTGCCTGGTGATCCTCGGTTCTGGAGAAGAGATATTCCTCTTGGCCAGCTCTTCCACCAGTAAGCCCATAGGATTGACAACTTTCCACATCTCAAACAGGTCTTTTCCAATCAGCTGGGGAATAAAGAAATCCTAAACAAAAACATTTAGAAATTACAATTAACGGGAAAGGTAATGACGTCTCTGCAGTCGGCAGCTCTGGGTCTGGCTTAGCCGCTGACGGGATGCGCGCCTTCGGCAAAGTCAACCAACCGCCCTGCCGTACGGGAGGAACGGCACCAGCCTCAAACAGCAGCTGCTGAAACTCTGCATTTTAATTCCACGTTTTTGTATGAAACATCTCTAAGTGCTTGCAAAACACAAAATGTTTTTTTACAGTTGAAGATATAACGTGGAATAACTTCATTATTGGATAGCATCGTGCATGGAATAGAACGCTTTCCCGTAGCAAGCCTCAGCAAACACTAGAACATCCCCGTTCCAAACCAGAAGCGTATGGTTTTACGTACTCGATCAGCCTGTGCTGCTTACAGAAAAACAAAACAAGCAAAAAAAAAAAAAAACCCCGCAGCCCCCGAGCCCCCGCCCAACAGATCCCGCTGTTGAACTGCCTCGTTACAGGGACTGTCGAACTCCTGCCAACCTCCCTCCAGCCCTGGGTCTCCACGCACAAGGCAATATTTAATTTTTTTTTTGCTTTTTTTTTTTTTCGTGTGACTCCCGAGAGCCTTCGATGTTGCTGTTCTCCCTCCAAACCCACCCGATCGGCGGCGACTTACCCTGACGAAGACCCCCGTCCTCTCGGGCCCGCTGCTTTCGAGCAAGGCTCCTATCACGGCGAAGAACGTCCTGCGCAGCACGGCCGGCGGGACGGGAAACTCTTTGCACAGGGTCAGGTCCTGCACGGCCAGGTTTTGAGCCACGTACGAAACAAGTTCCTGGCTGGTGAGAAAATCGACGAGGGCTCCTATCCCCTCCGAGGGTAAAGCTGGGTAGGCGCCTTCAAAGCACCGCGCCAGGTAGGAGCGGGAGAAGGACGTCCCTCGTTCGGCCAGGTCAGCGTTGTCTCGCAGGTGAAGAGCGACCGATTCCTTGTCCAGCCCCAGTTCTCGGCGCCGGGCCTCTTCGCTTTCGATGTAACACGAATTGACGAAGGCGGTCTTGAGGAGATCCAAAGAAAAATCCTCCTGCAGCCGGCGGCCGAAAGCTTGTATCTCCGCGTGGTAATCCCAGTTGGGCTTCTCCGATCTGCAAGGCGTGGAAAAAAAAAAACAAAAGGAGGCAAGGTCAGAAACGGAGCGCGGACCTCGTTCCGTTAACGCCGTGGGGTCGGGCACCGCCACCTTCACAAGCGGGCGAGGCGAGGGGCTGCCCGCCCGCTCCCCGAGCCCCCCGAGCGGGGCCGGGCCGGCTCTCACCGCCGCTGAGGGGGCGCCTGCAGCCGCTGCTGCTCCAGGTAGGCGCGGAGCCACCGCTTCTTCTCGTGTGGC
>WHYT01017913.1:515843-535882 GCA_009806455.1 Tetrax tetrax | reverse complement strand
CGCCGCAGCAGCGGCAGCAGCAGGCGGGCGGCCATGGCGGCGGGAGCGGGTGCGGGTGCGGGAAACCACCCGTCCCGCTGGCCCCGACGGGAAACGCGGCTCCGTCCCCGCTCGTTCCGGGCGGAAGCGTTCCCGGGCGGGGACAGTTACCGCTCGGAGCGGGGGGCGGCAGCGCTGAGGTTGCGGGCCGGGCTGTCGCAATTCTTAAAATGGGCGCTTTTACCGGATTTTTGGGTTTCGCTCCCACCCGCAGGGCAGGGTCTGCTCCGTTAAAAGCGGCTTTGTTCTTGCCCGTTACCCGTGCAACTCTGTGAAATCTCTGGTGGCTCTGACCCTCTCATCGGAGCTCGCGCAGCAAACCTTCCGCTCGCAGAGCGCGGTGTAAAATCACCAAAAACGCAGAAATTGGGCAAAGCCGGCCCTTCGCTTTGTGCTGCCGCTCAGTGAAGGCGCACACTGGCAGCGTTCACGGCGAGAAAACACCCCGAGGAGCCGGCGGAGTCACCTAAAACCAAAATCTGCCGCCTCCAGCAAAGCGCCGGGAAGCGGCCGCGACACGACAGTGCAAAACCCACACGACGCCCTCTGAACGTGGCGGCACGTGGAACGTAGGCGAGCAGCGTTCCTCAACCGGGCCCGCAACGAAATCCTCGTGCCGGTGCTCCCCGAGCCACCCCGGCCTCACCGCGGCACCGCCAAATCCCAGCCGGCGGCCGTCTCTGCTCAACGGCGGCCCCGCGCCTGCCGCGGGTGAGCTGAGGACATCGTTGGTGGCGGCCCCACGGGTTGCCCACCGTTGTCCCTTCACCAGCCCGTGGGCTTCCAGAGCCCGGAAAGCGGCCCGCACAGCGCTCTGGGGGGAGCTGCTCCGGGAAAGGTCCCGTGGAAGCACTGGTTTGGCGTCACGGCCATCTTCTCCCGCGCACCGCGCCGTTAGTTGTTCCGCGTCCCCGCAGGGAAGGGCTGGTGGCTGCCATCGCTACCCCTGCCTTCAAAGTTTAGATGAGCCCCCACTTGAATTTTCTTAAAAGAATATTAAACAATGGTTTGGGATTTTTTGAGAGAATTTTATTAAATTACTACATCTTGTACTCCATAATCTTTTGATCACTCACAGATTGACTTGCTTAAAAATGTATTTTATAGAAAAAAAAAAAATCTGCAAAATTAAAGCTAAAAAAAAAAAATAATACATCTTGCACACCTCCGGACAACCTGTGTGTTAGCAAAGAATACCTTTTATTGTTTGACCTGAACATGTGCTTAAACAAGGAACAGAGCTCATGGAACAGGACACACTCCTTGAAGATGGCACACCTCAAACTACTCGGACTAAAGAAAAACTAGTGCAATCGTGTTGACTCGCGTTTAACAACAGAACAATAAAAATTACTTTGCATTCCTTCGTTTTGCTCTTTTTCCCAGCCCCGCTCCGTCTGTTCTCTTCCCAGCACACCAGAACATCGGGCGGTTCTCCCTTGGCGATCGCTCTCCTTACGCTGCGGGAAGCAAACTTCGCGTGGGCTGATGCGTGGTTTTACGCGGACGCGTGCAGAGGGAGGTACCGCGACACCGGCAGCGCAGCTCTGTTACACACGTCGTGACTGAACAACAGGGCTCCCCTTTAACACCGCCTCCGCCTGTGCTGGAAGGCTCCAGTGTATGAATTATAAAACAGCAGACAATTCAGAAACAGAAACAAAGAATTTTGCAAATTGGTTGTATTTTCAACCAATCGGTCTTTCCGAGCGCCGTGCCTAGCGCCGGAACCAAAGCCAGCTGTTGAGCAGCCAGAAAGCCACGGTAATGGAATACATGATCATCTCCCTTTTGGCACGCTCTTTGTTCTCTTCTTCCAGAAGCTGTAGACGGCGATTCAGTTTGATGATCTAAAAAGAGACCAAGGCTTTCAGTACTTCGTTAAAGGTTGCCAGACCTCCTAGGAACTTCTGAACAGCCGTGCAGGATGAGCATCTCGGAGAGAGCGATGTTGAACTCTTGCTATTTGACCTTCTGTCGCCAGCGATCAGACCTTGCTCTGCCCTAACCAGCAGGGACAGCCGTGGAGCTGGACTCTCCGGATTCCCGGAACGATACCGGGTACGTGAGGGCAGAGGTAGAGAGGATCCCTCCCATACGGATTTGCAGCCACATGGAAAACCTGCTCCCCCATTTTACCACTACAGCTTTTTTTTTTTTTTTTTCCTTATAAAAATATTACCAACTCCCACGTTTACATACCTGTCGTCTCAAGGAAGCAGCATCCACAACGGTCATGTCATCCGGAGTCCCCTCGAGCGCGGTATCCAAGTTGGAAAGACCGTGTCTGTCAAGTAAGGGAGATGGCTGAGCTGCCTCGTCCATGCAAAGATTAGCAAGTGCCCTATTTTATCAGCGTTCCAGTAGATGTATTTTTTGGTGGTGATAGAAAGAAGTACAAAACTTTTTTTCCCAGTTTTTTACAGAGCTGTCTATTTCAACAGGATCCTAACGGAATGCAGCAGAAATACGTAGGAAGTGGGCGAGTGCTTGACTGAATCTGGGTTTACTGCTTTCCACGTTTAAATAGTTTTGAAGATTCACTGCACAGACAGACTTCTTGCCAATCATTTGATCTCTCAAAAGAGAGTTATTTATAACCAGTTATAACCAGTTATTTAACTGGTTAACGGAGCCTGAAAATGGCGTGAATTAAAGTGCTAAAGCTGCAAGAGGTCTGCGAGAGCTGAGAACTAAACAAATGAAGACTTGGAAAGAGTTGGGTGTCTTATCCTCAGGACCTGCTTAAACATCCCAACTGACACTCACGATCTCAATCACATTAATCTTAGCATTTTACTAAATTCACTACCAAATTCACAAAAAATACATTCACTGAATGTATATTCAGAATCTATATAATTTTTGCTATTTACACTTGTAGTTCTTTCAGTTTGGGCAATATTTAAAAAAACCTGAAACTGTTGGGTTTTTTATTTCCTTGGTGCTGTGAAACTCACATTGCTAATTAAGCAAAGTTATTTTAAACTACACTTGAGTTAATTATAAAAGTATTTGAACATTTCTGCTGATAAAAAAAAAAAGTCTGAAGCTTTGCACACACACAAAAAAAATAATCAAGTTGTCTTTACTACTACAGCTCCTCTGAAAGCCAAAGAGATTTCTGAGGAGGGTTTTTTCGTAGCCATTTAAAAATTTGTAGTAGCTGGTGAGAAAATGAGAAAATCCCACCGGACCCACAGCACAGTGGTCCCTCACCATCTCCTGGGAAAAGCGGAGAGGCTCTTCATTTCAGTGAGCTGGGCAACACCTCCCTCCCAGAGCACAGAGCATCACAGCGTATCCCTGCTGCTCTGCCCGCTTCCAAACCACTCCGGGTATTAAATCAAGGGGGTTACCAGCAAGAAATCCCTTGAGATAACCTCCTGGACCATTCCAAACACTGAATTCCTGAGTTAGAGAAGAAACACCTGCATGAATCCAGTGTCTGCTTAAGCACAAATGTCATCTCCACTTCAGTTAAAACACAGAAGTGTGGTGGGAATTGGGAACAACAGATGTGGAAGGGACTGTTTTTTATTTTTCCTTCATCCTGACCATGAGATTACGCGTCAATCTTTTATCCAGTGCCACTGAAATGATGTCCATCTGCCAAGATAACGGCAGTGGAGAGGCATCCAGCTACAACCCACAATCACAGGCACGTTGCTGAGAACACCCGGAAAAAATGAGGTGCTGCAAGGCCAAATTTTCTAGCAATAAACATACAAAACACTACTAAACAGAAAATACTTGATGTGTACTGCTACTGCGATTTAAGAGCCTTTACCTGGTGTTGTCATGATGAGGGTTAGAGGAAGTGGTAGCAGCTGACCCACCACGTAACACTGGCCTACGGCAGGTTGTTGTAGATGGGAAGGACAAGACAGAAAGAGGAAACGACAAACAGAGAGAAGAGGTGAAACACACAGAAGAAAGGAACATCAAAATACTTCCACTGATAGTGTACGTGTCAATACAACCTGATACCCATTTGGTTTGAGGTGAATCGCGCTTTCGTATTTCTCTGATTCAAATTTAATCGACACTGAATGTTCCTGCAGCTAAGACACGTAGGCAGATTTTTGGTGATAGAGCTTCACTTGCGAAAGACAAACTGGTGGGACAGAGATTTGGGTGGGAATTATCAGCCTTATAAAATAATCTTGGGAAACTTCAGGTTTTAAAAAATTCCCTCCCAAAACCAAAACACCACCCAACGACAATGGGTAAAAAAAAAAAAAAATTACTTATAAAAGCCTTTTTACAGCACTTTACAGCAGGGAGGTGGAGGAGGCAGAGGCTTGAAGCTGAGGTGGCTGGGAGGATGCTGTGGCCTGGCCTGAAAACGAGCAAAACCATCACAGCCACCAGCTTCACTTGGAAGGATCGGGATCTAGGAGACTCCTCCAACTCTGCTCCGCGGCACAAGGTCCTGCTCTGATCGGCACCGCGAGGGCCCACCGCAGTGCTTTGCCAGCGGAAGAAATCCAGCAAAGAGCAGCTAGGGAACAGATGGCAGGATCTCTCTGCAGACACAAGTCACCCGGCATTAATTTACGGAGATGTGAACGTCAGCGTCCAGCAGGCATTTCCACACAGGACACGTGGACACGGGACGACGATGTTTGGATTTTGTGTCATGAGAGCAACAGGTCTCAAATGCTCTCTGAACTCTTGGCCTCTGTGGTATTTTGTGGCAAACTTAAACTTTGGTGGATGTTGTAGGACTGACTAATCCACACCACCGCAGGCTTGGAGGCAGGGAGGACCAAAACTGGAGCGCTCTGGGATCTGTGCAAATCAGGAACTTCACCTGAACTCAGGTCCTTAATCCCACTTCCCAACACAGCCAGGCTGTTAAGATTCATGTTATTTCTTCCCTGTCTTTGCAGCTGACATTTTATTTCTTTACAGGTGGACCCAAAAGGATTATCAGACTATCACCCTGCCTCTCCTACGTGTCCTACTTGCTTGGTTTTATATATTAAAAAAACCCCAAAATTCATTACTTAGATCACAGTGACTTCATAACTGAGATCACCTTACCCCAAAATCAGCAGCAAGTTTTTTTAGTCCAAGTGAACCTGCTCTGTCTTGCTCTGCTCAGAGCAGAGCCCGCAGCGTGGAGCCCTCTTCAGTGGCCTCACCTCACATCCCGTTCTATTTCTACCCTGAGAAATCGCGTTCACTTGCTCAATATCAAAAGTGATCTCGGAACACCTCAAGATATGCTTACGTGGGTGAAGTTTGGCACTTAGGATAGTGGCTTTTTGGAGAGAGCCATCCTGAAGAAAGGAAATAGTAATTTATTCCCATACTTTCTTCTCCTAAATAAAAAGGCATAGACCCAAAAGATGACACATAGTTCTGATGAAGTACAGATTTCAACAAAACTCCTTTCAAATATGAAACTGCCTTTTTTTTTTTCCCCCTGCATTTACGACATCACTAAAATCTCCTTAAATATGGCCCAGGGTGGTGTTTGGTTTTTTCATGCCTAGAGCAGAAAAGAGTGGTGTTTAAAAGACACCAGGTATAGGCCAGAAATGGAAACAGAAAAATGGTTAGACCTGGAAAACAAACCTGACCTAGCGTCCTTCTCCAAGCTGAAGGAAATGTGAGAGTAAACAGCCAGTGTAAACAGTGATCATTAAATCCTGGCCCATTTAAATAACCTCTTGTGTGAGCAGTGGGGCTAAATTAGGCATAATTAATCATCTGCAGCAGTACAATCAGCACCTACCTTTAGCAGTTTTAGTAGATTGGAAAATATTTAAAAAAAAAACAAAACAAAAACCAGCAAGCCACGGAATGAGTTAAAAATATTTCCAGTCAGTAACACATTGTTAGATCTTGTTCATTTTAAAAATCTCTTTTAGTACTAAGCATAAAATGTTAAAATAGAGAAGGTTTTGAGATAGAAAGCACGTTACACACAGCAAAAGAACAGAGTGCGGATTTGCAGCGCGTTAAAATGAACAATATTTGGCAACCATGCAAGTGGATCATCCAAATTTCACATTCCTACGCCAGCCGTAGAGTAACGGCGGGGATCTAACGACCCCGCCGCTTCCCCCTTACTGGAAAGTTCAGTATTTTGGCCCCCGTGTTCACAGGTGACTAGAAACAGGTTTCCCATTTCTCCCAGGAAGGTTAGTATGAACGGCTCACAAAGGAACCCAGCCCAGGCAGAGCCATGCAGCGTTTGAGGGATCCAGAGCCCTAGAAATGTCCTGGTAACTGAATTAAGCTGGCTTTTTGTCTGGCTTTTTTTTTTTGTTTTGAAGTCCCAGGTTAAGAACATAAAGGCCAGGAGGAGTGGAGTTCTGTACGAACTGGGAACGTCCAAATGCATTTATATACTGTCAGGGGAGCAAACACGGTGAGCTACAGGAGGTGCCAGTTTGGAAAGTGGCTGCAAACACAGGCGTTCACAATAAGATTGGCTTGATAGTCACCTTTTATTACCAAAACAACTAGGGAGCAAATCATTTAACTTCACGCTACAATTAAGATATTAGCCACCAGAGGCCGACGGCAAACGTCAAATAATTTCCTCTCCCAGGCTGCACCGAAGGGCTGCAGGGAACGAGCGGTTCCTCCCGAGGTTCTTGCCAAATTACCTCCTCTAATTTGACCCCGTGCCAAGCCACGCGTCACCTACAACGCCTCGTGTAATATTCCACTCGGTTTCCACGCGTTTGTTTTACCGCTCTGTGACAGCATCACCCCAATCTTATTGATTTGCACCGTTGCTCACCAGCAGAAGAGCAGAGACAGGGCTACTGAATGTGCAGGCTCGGGATCAAGTGGTAATTGTGGAAACCTGACAGCCTGGGAACAGCAAAATCCCTTGCGCTCACAGACTAACGCTTCCTGGTTTGATTTTTCTTCCGGAGGAAACCAAAACAACGCTGTATCTGGCTGAAACAGAAGCACGCTGAAATGTGAATTTTGGACAATTAAATTGCTTATGAATAGTGAAAGCAAAGGAAAGCGAAAGCAAATAACTTCATCTCATTCTTTTGTAAACAAAAACCAGATTCCACTAAAAAGGAGAAAAGAAACAAAACAAAAAAATAAAAAAAAAAAAAAAAGGCAGCAAAAGCCGGCAGAATCAGTGACAACCAATCACCTGCGGTTTTCATCCAGCACATCCAAGACCTGCTGGTAAGCCCTACGAGTGGAAGACTGGATAAACGACAAAATGCCCCGGGCAGAGTAAAGATTAGCTCCGTCTTCAGGTGACATATTGGGAGGACAGACGCGAGCCTGCTGCAGTGATGGTGTCACACTGTTCGTACAAGCATAGTAAATGAAGAGAGAAATACTAGAGTCAGATTTTAAATTAAAAAAAAAAACAAAAACCCAACCTTTTCAGATAGACCCCATTCCAAAGCGCGTATTGCCCGCTTTGGCTTTGCCCTTCTCCCACCACTACAAGGTAACTCCCAAATTCTACGACACTTATCTATGTTCTTCCGAAACAAACACAGGGATTCATACGAGGACACAGCTTTGGGCTGCTAGAGAACTCAGTTTTAGAAAGTCCTCGCCCAACTAGATCTGTACCTGCTGAAGTCAGTATTCAACCAGAAAAGCACTGGCATTTGAAAAAAATCCTACCCAGACAAAATTTTTCTTCAAGCCGTGCTTAAAGATCAAGGCCGTATTTTGATTTGCAAGTGAACAAAGTTTAAAGGCAACTGCAAGAAATTAAAAAAAAAAAAAAAAGCTCAGGATTAATATCCCAGTGACAACAATTACATGATTGGAGTTTTTTTTACTATGATGCAAAAATAAGAATTAAAATACACAGGATTGAAATTCAGCTGTGACCATTTGGATTATACAAACCTCCTGCCAGAAAAAAATTAGTTTTGATAAACTGCCTTTGATTTCTAATGGTTCTTCACATTCAACGTAACTTTATCCACATTGTCCTTCACACACCAGGACATTTTCTTTTCTTTTTTTTTTTTTAAATCAGGAAACCTTAGTTAGAGGTGAGATGCAAACCAAAGTGCAGGTCACCACACCCTTTTGTGAAATTTTCTACTCCTCTGTGGATTCGCGGCCTCGAGGGAAATGAGGGAAGCGCTGAAAGCTTCAACTCATAGTACGTTTTATATGAAAAGGAATATTTCCTGCTCATCACTCGAGAGGTTTACAGAGGAGGCTGAAAGACAGCTTAAAAAAAGGGTAACAAACAGCGTTTAGACATATTGCAAACATAAACCAAAAAGATGTTGTGGAGTTCCTGTTCTCCAGAACAGCATCACTGTAAATGCCACAGTAGCGTTATTTGCGTACAAAGTCTTCTCTAGATACTGGAAAAAAATCCCCCCAAAAAACCCTATTTAATTGAAACTGCACACAAGTCTCTAGAAGAGAATTCTCTCTAAAGAGAATATTTAGTTTCTTAAGTTATTTAATTATTTAAGAGATTATTTAAATCTGTTTGCTGCTGGATATGAGCTAAACTGTACAGCTATATGAAATGACTCAAATTTTCTCCACAAAGGCTATTGCTAATTTTAATATCCTTCTAAAGGGCACAGTTTGAGAGACCTCTCTCTTCCTCTGGCTGAAAGCGAGAATAATTCTATGAAGGGCTCAAAGGGGTGGGAAAGGGGAGGAAAAAAAAGCCACCAATTTTTATTCTATCTTCCTCTGACAGGATTCAAATTGTTGTCCTGTAAACGTGGTAGTTTTTGGACGACGTCAGAGACCACGGAGAAGAAATATTGTGAAGCAAATATGTGGTACACAAATCAGCCAAGATGACATAAGAAAAAAAATCTCTGACATCAGGAAAATTCTCTCACGTTTTTGTAGTTACCCTTCTCTCCTCCATTTGCAGGTAAACAGTCTTAGTCCTAGGTATAATTTTCTTTCAAATCTCTGAGAAGAATTCTTACATACAGCTCCAGCCACTTTTTTCAGCACTCCCTGGTGACAAACATCAGTCGGTTCCGGAGCTCGGAACCAAACCAAACAACATGGAATTAGAGAAATTGCTATGGAAAAGCACAATAACATTCTACTACGTGCAGAGTTTTTAGCTTAGCAGTAATCTTCCTAACCCTTCTCAAAACGTTTGTGATGCACACGGGGTTTGTTTCAGACGTTTCTCTGACTTACAATGAAGGTTACTTTAAATTCAGCCACGCAGACAGACTGTGTTCTCATCACAGACGTGCAAACCATCCCCCTTCCCCCCACAACTTGCACGAAGAACAGAATTTCTCAAACTGTGACTCTGAACTCTCTAGAGAGATGTGTTCTTCTAAGGGAAAGGCTGGAGCAGATTAGGAAAATTAATTGCTGCTCCCTTTTCCTTGCACTCTCGGTGGTTCGTCGCCTTCCGATGCAGAAGTGGAATCCTTGCATTCAGACTGGCTGGCAACGGCCAAACAGCTTTGTTTCTCCAGCTATTCAAAAACAGCCAAAGAATTAAAGGTATTCTGAAATTTAATTTTTCTTTACGGTCCTTAGTTGAAGCCGCCCCTCTCCTTTTGCTGCCAGGTATTTTTCCCGATGTTCTTTACACTGTGGCAAAGTTTGAGAAACTCTGAAGCAAAATTAGAAACCACACATTCAGTGGAGCCAAGGCCGTTTCAGATTTTCTACGCTAAACCGCAGAGGCTTAGTCAGAACGTTAGCACGGCGGAGCGCTACACCGTTAAACGCACTCTTCATGTTGGTACACCAGGTAACGTTTCGGCTTACGTGCAATCCTTAGTCAGAAGAGGGGGCTGGAGCCGTGGCATTTTATTTCTTGGGACAGTATCTGATCTGGGCCACCTTGAATAATAATTGTGAGCTCTTCAGTAAGCATCCTTGTGAACAGAGGGATCGCTATTGCTACGCAGACAGATTGTTATTGTAGGTGCCTACTTGTTAGTCTCCGTTTTTCTACAAGCATTTGAGAGTTACTGTCTTTAGTGATGCCCAAATCCCCCCAAAATTCTCAGAACTGTCTCTGCATGCAGCTGGACGAGAAGAAGAGAAAACCAACAGAAAAGAAATAACTGTTTGCACCACGTAGAGAACACTGTGGCAGGAAGCCCAGCCAACTCTTCCGCTTCGTTCTGACAATCTATTCCAAAATGTTTAATTTTGTCCCTTTTAGAATTTTGTGCAGTACCTCTGAAGGTTTTGTCCAAGGAGGACAACAGTGTCCCAGATTAAAACTTGAGCATTATGGCCTACTTAGAAAACAAAGCTTTTAAAAGGCAGCGCTCCACGTGCCTTTTCAGTGGGATCCTCATCACAGCATCTCAGTAGGCATCAGATCCATCAGGGAGTTGAATCAAGGAGGTAAGCGAAACAAGCATTTAAAAATATATATATATTTTTTTTTTGATAGGAATTCAGTATTTGAAATAAAATGTGGACTCTCTCTCCTGTTTGAAGGTGTGAGCCAGACTCACACAAGCAGATACTTCCAGAAATAAAGAGCTGATCTTGGTCAAGTCAGAGCACCGTAGTATTTGTTACTGCAGAATAAGCTACTTGACATGACGGGAACTTAAAAGTCAAGCCAGTTTTGGTGAAGCAGCAATGTATCATTACAGTAATCAGAACAAAGATTTTTTTTTTTTTCAGCCAGCAACACTGGAAATAAGAATGTTAGGACCAGCTGCTTTCTTGTGGTTTTGTACCACTGGAAAAATACTATTTCTAGATGGTAAAGAAATTTCCACGTGATATAAATGAGGTAGCAGGTGCACCGTTACATTTTCTAGAATACAAAGAATACATTCGTAGTAGAATTTACCTACTTAAATGGTCTAACTTACCAACAAAGAAGCTAAACTTAGAAGATACGCACCACGTTTACCACAAACCTCTCACAGAAACAGCAGTCTGTGCGCTAGGCGACTCCCAGAACCGTCGGAGGCAGCAGAATCTCCATCAGGCAGGTAGGTTTGCTGGTATCGCCTGTTTGGAGCCAC
The DNA here is from genome assembly GCA_009806455.1 of Tetrax tetrax. Lineage (NCBI taxonomy): Eukaryota > Metazoa > Chordata > Aves > Otidiformes > Otididae > Tetrax > Tetrax tetrax. The sequence continues at coordinate 524,879 of WHYT01017913.1, read as the reverse complement.
AGGATAACCCTGCCACCTGGGCAGCTTCCCTAAGGAGCTGCCACGGTGAAAACAGAATGCCAGGGCATCAGGTTTGTTCGTGGAATCACTACCTCTGGTTTAATTTACGCAAAACTTGGAAATTTTTTTTTCAGCTTACAGCTGCGGGCCTAAATTGTGAGGGAACAAGAGCCAAGAGATACCTTCTTCGCCAAGTACAAAAGACTTGGCTTTCCTGCATTTCGGTGAGGGATACAAGTTCCACCTTGAAGACGGTGTTTTCGTCACCTGAATTCCCAGGATATTCTCCTGAGAGTTAGGCAGGTACACAGTCGTGTTCTCCGCTTGGAGACTGACTGACAAAACCTGGATGGGGGAGAAACGCCAGGCTCAGCATCACCGACAACGCCCCGGCGCGTTCAAAGGGATGTCCTGTTTTGGATCACACTGAGGCAGAAGAAGCAATCGTGACAGAAAAAGAAGCAATTTCTAGGAACCACAATGATGTCAAAGCAGATGATCTGTGCATTCAGCACAGCGTAACTCCTGTCACAAGAAAACAAGTACTTAAGAGGACAAGAGACAAATGAAGTTCTGCTAAAATATGAAATTTTTTTTTCAGAAAATATGGAATGCTGCCATGAAGAAAGACAGCTTCTTCCACACAGGCAGCAGAGCGCGGATACAGCAGGCTCAGGAGCAGCCTGAAGAAGAGAAGATATCTTGGATCAACCTAAAGTTTATATAATTTCCCTAAAACACACTCATAAAGGAAACTGTTTGGCATTGGAAGTTTGATTTACTTGACAGACACGATGCAGGCACCAGCACGGGCATCAGGAGAGGAAAACTAATCTCCAGATGTGCCATGATTTCTTGGCTTTTGAAAAGGAGGAACTGAGTCACACAAGCTACCGCTTACATGTTCACTGCCCACAGCCTCTGAAATGTAGAGGGTTCCTGCTGCGTATTGTATGGCCAAGCCTCGGAAGGACCGCTAGTAGATAATAAACGGACAGGAAATAATACTCAGACCATGTGAAACCAGTAATTCTAAGTATAGCTACTGGAAAACAGCAAAGCAGACAGGTGAGTTTTATGGATTTAGGATTTTCAGATTCAAGAAGGCCAAACATACGCGGGAGATGTGACCGCAACTGGATACATCCAGTCGGAGCTGACCTTGGAGTCTCTCAGAGGGCTGGATGGGCAGACACAGCCCACGGCTTTCGGAGGACCAAACGAACCCGGGGAGCGAGGATAACGTGATTTCAAGAAACGGCAAGAATTCATTTACCATCTGTTTTTCCGTTAAGTGCAACACATCAAAGACTGGCAAAGCAGAGCTGGCAGCATCAAAGGGGTCAACTCTTCCATCACAAGCAGCTTCCATCACATGAAGACCACCCATTCCAGCATGCATCACGTGCAGACTATCGGATCATAGAACCATAGAATGGTTTGGGTGGGAAGGGCCCTTCAAAGCCCACCCAGTCCAACCCCCCTGCCAGAAGCAGGGACATCTCCAACCGGATCAGGTTGGTCACAGCCCCGGCCAACCTGGCCTGGAATGTTTCCAGGGATGGGGCATCCACCGCCTCTCTGGGCAACCTGGGACAGTGCTCCACCACCCTCAGTGGAAAAAAATTTTCCTAATATCCAATCTAAATCTACCTCCCTCTATTTTGAGACCATCACCCCTTGTCCTGTCACAGCAGGCCCTGCTGAAGAGTCTCTCCCCACCTTCCCTGCAGCCCCCTTTGGGCACTGGGAGCCGCTCTCAGCTCTCCCCGGAGCCTCCTCTTCTCCAGGCTGAACAGCCCCAGCTCTCCCAGCCTGGCCTCACAGCAGAGCTGCTCCAGCCCTCTCAGCATCTGCGTGGCCTCCTCTGCACCCTCTCCAACAGCTCCACGGCCTTCTGATGTTGGGGGCTCCAGAGCTGGATGCAGTACTGCAGTGGGGGTCTCACCAGAGCGGAGCAGAGGGGCAGAATCCCCTCCCTCGCCCTGCTGCCCACGCTGCTGGGGATGCAGCCCAGGGTGCCGTTGGTTTCTGGGCTGTGAGCGCACATTGCCGGCTCATGGTGAGCTTCTCGTCCACCAGCACTCCCAAGTCCTTCTCCTCAGGGCTGCTCTCCATCCATTCTCCGCCCAGCCTGGATTTGTGCCTGGGATTGCCACGACCCAGGTGCAGGACCTTGCCCTTGGCCTGGTTGAACTCCGTGAGGTTGGCACGGGCCCACCTCTCCAGCCTGTCCAGGTCCCTCTGGATGGCATCCCTCCCTTCCAGCGTGTCGACAGCATCACACAGCTGGGTGTCATGAAAAGACAGGCATGTGAAAGCCATTCCTGCAGCAAAATTCTTGTAGGTCTGGTCCAACAGGACATAACTGGATGACTGATACGGCAGGGAACTCAGGCACTTAGTAGGCTGCTAGAACATCTGGAGACTGAGCTGATCAGGAGCTTAAGGATGCGAATCTGGTTGTGCAGCTCAGTGAATTACTCAGTAGCCTTGAGTACCTAGACATGTGCAATCTATAAGCTTGTATGAACCAAAAATCCTGATGAAGTAAGAAGAGGAAGATATGCAACAATATTTCCATGAAGATCTGGAGGAAGAGAAGGAGAAGTAGAACGTGTCTGGAACACGGAGCAGAGCACATCTCACCAGTTAGACCCAACTAAGAGGCAGACAGATACGTGGTGCGTACAGTACCTCCCAGTGCCCCGGCTGTAAATAGAAGAAACCAGACGTTTCTAGGACAGCATTCACTTCATCTCTTTCACACTAAAAATAGGGAGACCCTAAGTAGGTCATGCACTTGTTTTCCTCTGAAAATTAACTTTATGGTGATTTAGCAATAGTGTTATACAGTCTACATTGGGACAGATGAACTCATCTTTTAGGTCTTAAATCTAAGATCCTTTCACCGAGGGACAGCACTCTTTGCGGGAGCTGTATTGGGAATCCTTCATACAAGAGCTGCATTACAAAACCAGTTATTGCCATGTGGAAAGACGCTGTCCCTCAGAATAAATGGCCCTTCATCAAAGGCTATCAGATCTAATAAAAACATACAGACCCACATGTCTTCAGAAAGCACCGTTAAGAGTTGCTGCCTCAGATGGTATCAGGAGACGAAGCTTCCAATTCTAAATGCTACTTGCCATTTTGGTCTCAAAAGATTAAGATACGTACTCACAGATTCCAATAAATTAAGTACGTTGACACCAAAGAAAAGTTACTTATGAAGAAATCTACATATTCTTTTCTCTATGAATAAAAAGCGTTATAATATCAACAGTGAGAGAACTGTTTGTTGCACGAAGAACTCCATTTCCTGAAAATTCAGGGGAAAAAAAAATTATACCAGCTCAGAAACTGAAAAAAATCTTCTGAAGTAACAATTCACGATAACTGGTGCAACCAACTGTGAGCCCACAAACACTCCCACCCATCCACTGCGAGAAAATGCTTCACAAATGAGTCACCTCACTAAACAAAAAGCATAGAAATCGAGAAAAATGCTGGCCTTAGAATATTTTAAATTATGTACTTGCCACAACATACTACATATTAGTTGGAGAACACAAATAGCAAGGAGAAAAGGAACAAAGGAAACAGGTGACAAAGCTGTAGCCGTGCCCTGCAGCCCGTTGCTCTACTCACATGGAATCATTTCGGAGCAGCTGGCCGTTCTGCCGAGCGGCGTTCTCGCTCATGGAACGTTCTCTCTTCAGTCTTCCCACTGAGCGGACCTGCGCAGAAGGGGAGCAAGAGGGAGATGAAAGACAGGGAATTCCAGGCAAGGCTTACCTTGCTTTGGAGATCTGTAAGTCAGAGCTGCCCTCAGACACAAAAGTGTGTTTTTCAGGGGTTTCGGGGTGATTAGGAGGAAAACAACAGGATCTGAAGCTGGTACCGCGTAAAACCGAGGTCCAAACTTACGGCAGTCCTGTCGTTATCCATCCACACCGTCTGATGCCAAAAGTATGAACAAGCAGAATTTTAAGTACGTCAGAAAGCAATATTATGTTTAATATTACTTCCTATCACCAGAGATAAATATCTTTCTGCTGTATTTTATGAGTACGTAGAACAGGCAGCTTCATAAACATTTTTCAGTTTTTAAGATGTCAATTGCACATCAGGGTGCCCATGTGAAACCATTCTTTGACGTCAGTTTTCAGAGTTTTGTTAAAACTCACTAATTCTATGTGCTGTTATAGCATCTGGCCATGCATTTCAAAGGTTAAAAGAATCTGGGTTTGTTTTCTGACAGCCTGCAAATTAAAAAAAAAAAAACCTTCTGGCTTCCTCTTCAATCAAAAGGATTTTTTTTTTTGGTTAAAAATGTCCTAATTATGACTTTATTTTTGTAAGTACTGTGGAAGCTTACTGAGCATGCCAACCCCTGCCAGTTAAATATGGAACGTCAAAGTCACATTTAGAACTACTACAGTGCTGATATTAAAATATTTTAATATTTTCCCAACTTAAGTCGATCCGCATCACAGTAGCGAAATCATTGGTCATTCCACTTTCTTTAGTAAAACACTTCTCAGCTGAAGAAAAAGCAAATTAAGTACTAGCCTCTTCGTTTTGAGGTGTCTGCTGCGGAGGTTTTTCTAGGTCCAAAAAATCTAGCGGTCGATCACTAAGAGAAATAACACGGGGAGGAGTTTTCAACGCCAGTGGTTTGAACGGAGTAGACTGCAGAAGGTCAAGGTCTGGCGGTCTGGAAAATGGAATGTCTTCACTATTACCTGCAAGAACATCAGCTGTCAATAGAGAGCGGGCTGTTCTGAGGCCGGAGGGCTCAGGCTCAAAAAGACATCGCATCAGTCGCTTCCCCTGACTACACCAAATAATTAAACGTACCTTGCTTTAACAGGGCTTGTATCTTAAAGAACTACGGTTAAAGCTCCCATAAAGACCACGGTAACTGACACCGATTTGAGGAATTTCTCCAAGAACAATGATCCTGAGTCGTACTGAGCAACAACAACTGTTGTTGCAAGCGAGGGCGCTTTTAACCTCAAGACACAGTCCTGTTGAAGGTGTACTTGCTTAGAGATACGGTGACCGGGGATGTGAAGACGTCCCCCTTTCAAAGCACAACGTATATGCACGTCACACGTTTTGCAAATTATAAGGCCTTCAGCAGTTCCAGCTCTGTCACTGACCAAAAATACTAAAGAAGTATCGACAGAGTCCACCCAGTAATAGACAGATCCTCAACATAATTAGCATTCTGATTACAATCAAACACATTTTGCATAGCTACTATATAGTACAGCCCCAAACTTCTTATAGTTACCTTAGCTTATAGTTAATTAAGAAAAATTGGGTATAAATCAATAAACATTAATTTTTTTTCCCTCCAGAAATGGCTTAGTAAGATGAAAAGTCAGCAATTACTTTCTGTTCATAATTCATTCGTTAACTGTCTCCACTACTCCTGAAACATTTCCAGAGTTTAAGAAACTTCCTAAGTCAAAGCTGATGAGCAATAACTTAGAAAATCAGAAAGCATTTACAGATTTTTTTTTTCCTTTTAAAAATGTATCAAGGTGTCTTTTTGTCCACCCAGAAACCTGGGGAAATAATCTAAGTTTTCGCCAAGACGCGGACATACCTGCCACTACAATCCGCTCTGGAACCTGCATAGTTACGCTGGCATTTGGAAACCCTTCTTGGGCGGCCTTCTCAAGGTCAGCGTTTTGAGGAGCTACTTTGAGTTTTTCCGGGACCCTCATGCGTTGACTGATTCCTTCAGTGTATTCCATTTCGTACTGAAGGCGATTCATTTCGGCCATCTCGGCAGCCGGGGACGGGAACGCGGCCCCGCTCATTCTGGCGAAAGAAAACCAAAAGTCGTAAGAGCAACGTAGGAAACCAGCAGAAAGCGAAAACGCTTTGTTCAGATTACGAGGCGAGCGGTAGATGATCCTAACTGATTTGTTTAGAGAAACGAAGCATAGGATAAAATTCACAGGAAGCGTAGGCACAAGGAGAATTGAGGGCAGTGAACAAAAGTGATGCTGTAGGCAACGCTCAAAGCTGCGCCGAGGGTCCTCAAATTGAGCCGCGACCAAAAAACCGGGGAAGTTCTGCATGTAATATACTGTCCTGCGCTGGTGGGCAGCAAAAGAGAAACTATCAAACCACCCAACCACAAAGAACTGGGAGGACTGGTTCAGGATTGGTGAGGAATCTGAAATGTTGATCTGTATTCACCGCTGTGCCAGTATTTGACAAAATGGAGGAAAATTAATGAAATGAATGATCTACTCGCTGTCAGTCGCCCCGATGTCACTCCTCTCACAAGGACAAGGCTCCTCATCAACAGGCAGTCAAATCAGCTCGAAAACCCAGCGTGTTCGTCACGCCTTCCCAGTCACAAGCAATCCTGTAAGCTCTTCTCACTTCTGAGTTCATCCGTAAATTAAAACCTGGCGTTTGCAGAACAGATACGAGATGGGCAGAGAGAGAACAAGACTTCATTCACGCTTCAAAGGGTTTGCCAATACTTCATCCGTACATTTTCCTAGAAAAGGAGGGGAATTTCATAGGAAGCAGTGGGGGAATTTCTGAGAAACTGGGCTGTGAGACACTCACTGATATGGCAATTGCTGGGAGCCGTAAGGAAGACCAAGACCAGGACAACCGCGTTGTTAATGTAACACTAAATGTAGTTATCCTGGCAAATCTGCCTACGGGAAGCACAGCTGACTCCAGCAAGAAACCTTCCAGTGGTATCGCTTGAAGTAGTTCCCTAAATAAAGTAATCCATCTTGGCAAAAAGGCAGGCTTTGCCGCTACAGCTGCAACTACATTCTTCTACTATTTTTGGCAGCAAGGCTACGTCTACAGCTGCGCGCGCGCTTTTGTAAGCGTGAACACGTAGCACTTGGCGAACAAAACACCTCAGGGCAGACCATCTACGCGGCAGGTGAGGTGGACCACGCACCATTCCTCCCACCATCACACAGAGGCAATATTTTCCGTATTTACCAACAAAACCTCAAACCAAATGTGACCTTCAAAGAGAAGGAAGCACGCGGAAGGAGCTGGACTGTGTTACGCTCTATTAAATGCACTCATGTGGTGCACCCAGGATGTGATCCGCTCGGCAATTCATCCCGGGATCCTCAGTGTTATTTTCAGGACTTCCTATCAGCACAGATCAAATGAAAGAACCTCATTCATCTCCAAGTTTCACTGCAGCCCAGTTGGAGAACCGGGGTCAGGGAGAAGGCAAGAAGGTCACCGTTCTATGTAAACTTTAAAAAAAAAAATAGTTACAAAGGAAATACCTGAAACAATCAGATTTAATCTATCTGTATTCTTAAAAGACTTGACACAAAGCGTTTCACTGCTCGCTCACATTCGCATTTCGAAACACCAGAACAGCTCTAATTTTTGCAATCACGTCACAGCAGCGCTCACGCCACAGCTTCCCTAACGTTTGGCACTGCTTTGGTGCCTAAGTCTGCAGGACAACTGCTTTCCCACTGCAAGGGAAAACACACGGAGAAGGACAGCACTAGAAAAGTCACTTATAAACTATTTATAAACGAAATATCGGTCTGTGGGTTTAGCTGTACTTGCCAGGGACCTCCAGATGCAATACCTCAACGTCTTCCTACTCTTGCCCGCTTCTCATCTACTTTGTGTCACTGCAAATCGTATTTTCTGGCCAAGTGGTTTCAATTTTTACCCCTTTTTACAACAGAAGAGTAAAGCAAGACACAGCGAGATATCAGCAACAGAAAAATTACAATATTTAAACGCAGCTTGTTAACAAAATCTCTAACTGTTTGAAGACAACAGAAATCACAGTTATATTTTCTGTAGTGTTCTTGCTGCGCAAAGCATTTTACAGAAGACATTAATAATAAATCAGGGAGAAGGAGGATTTTAAAACTGGTGTTTACAGAGCTAAGTAGCTCTAAAGCGGCATGAAAATAGAAAAGAAATCTTGAGAACGATGAGCTGATAAGAATAGTCGCAAATACAGGATAAATAAAGGAGAGAGAGCAGCTGAAGCACAAACGAGCATCACTGGCATTTAACAAAAGAGAGAGGAGGGAGAAAATCCAGAGGACAGGGAAGAGAGAGCAAGAGAAGGAGAATTGTACATGTTCAGAAAGATACAGGGAGACTTCCTTCTCCCCTCTCCTAAAAAGGAACGGCAACGGAAGAGACGGGGATGAAGCAACGCGTACGAGTCCGAGGGAGGACTTTTTGTCAGCATCCTGGCAATCATCAGGCATCGGCCCTACCTGTGCCGCAACCGGGAACGCTGCGCGCGGCGCGGGTGTCCGAGCTAACCCCGAAGATGCGTACCGCTAACGGGACGGCTGCGCCGGCGCCGGGGTCAGAGCGGGGTTCGCAGCCTACGCCAAACTACCGGGAACTTCTCCAGCTGCTTGCTCCCGATGCGGCCGCCCCAGCGCTCCTCAGCTGTAAGCGCTCCTTCGGCAAGCGAGAAGGAAAAGGGGAAGGGGAGGCCTTAGAGCAAAGGAAATCTCTTAGAAGACCCAGAGCAGCCTGTTTCGGGACCCTAAAGCTGTCGGAACGTACATCCCAGAGGCGTTCAGGATCAGCTGCCGGGAAATAACAAAGCACTAACGGAACGGTTTGAGGGAAAGGAGAGCTAGGCGTAGCCTGAACGCCCAAAGCTGTTCTGCACTGTACAGTTACACGCGTTGAGCTTTTAAAATACCTCACCCCCCTCCTTAGGACGAGGGTGACGCGAACAAAAAATAAATCTATTACGTGCAAACAAGGCCACGGGATCACAAAATCCCGCAGGCCGCGTTCTTCCGAGCTTCTTGTCCTCCAGCTGCAGGTTTTAACGCAAAACATCTTTGTTTAACAGAAAAATAATACCGGGAACGTTAGGAGGAAGAGAATTCTCACAGCCTGGCCGCTGTTTCTCTGGGACACCCCAATATTCCCCGCGTTGTGACACCCCCCGAATGCCATTTTTGGGGGGCAGCAGACGCCCGGTGAACGGGGCACCGGTGTCTCCCCCGCCGTCCCCGC
>WHYT01017913.1:461527-515196 GCA_009806455.1 Tetrax tetrax | reverse complement strand
GGGAAGAAAAAAAAACAACAAGTGAAATGGGTCTTTTATTTAGTCAAAATATTTTTATTTGGCTGTATTTAGCAGAAGGTTTGCCTTCCTCCTTTCTCCCCCCCAACATTGTTTGCTCATTATTTCTCATGCTTCCATTCTTTCAGTACAATATATTAACACCTTGCACCTCTTCAGCGTTTTCCAGTTAAGGCTCTCAAAGCATTTACAGACATGAGTTTAACTACTCCTCACAACAATCACTAGCAGTAGGGACGTAAAATGATCTGCATCTGCAGAGAGAAGTTAAAATCAACTTTTTTTTTTTTCCAAGCTTTTCCTTGATTTTCAGTGTCCAACGTGCATGATGCTGGGCCTGATGCACGTGTACGTCCCTGCAGTTGTGTTTCTTGCTTTTGAAGGAAAGGCTGAGTTTGAGCACTCAAAATCTAAAGCTATTTCTGAAAACCCTTCTTTAGCAACTTGTTGAAGGCCACGCAGTGAGCGAGCAGCAGAATCCCAAAGTGGGAACAAGGCGTACCAGACATAACTTTGTAACTTACCTTTGGACTTTAAAACCACAGTCCATTCCCTTCCCCTTCCCCGTTATCCTCTGCTGACCGTTCCCAGCAGAGCCCAACCTCAGGTACTTCCAGCGAGTTTTACGTGAGGCTCTCCCCACTCAGAAATTGCATACAGCGTACAATGCCGTTGGGTGGCTGTAATGAGCCTTAACGGGGAAAAAAAAAAAAAATAAAATCCCCAAACCAAACAAAACCCAACAACCTAACAAGCAACGGGTGTGGATTTTATCTTTGAGAGTTGATGGGAAAATCTCAATACGTGATTGTTTTAAGGAAAACACCCTCATCCCCAATCCTGGATCGGGTGGAAGACTAAATACTAACTTGACATGAAGACCTTCTAATCGGTAGTGCATCTGCATAGCGATCCTTCATAAAACCTGCAAACTCACAGTTAGACCCTGCCAACAGAAGTACTGCGACCGTCCGAAAAACAGGAATTTCAAAATACGCGTTCAGTTCACCTCAGTGGTATCTTCATGTTAGCTCTGTCAGAAGATACCGGCATGAAACACAGATGAAAAACTTTTTCTTAGTTCGGTTAACACTGAAAATCCAAACAGTCAGACAAACACAACGCAAGTATTTTAACAGAAACAATATAAAATTTCACTGGCTTAAAAAAAAAAAAAAATATCTAAGTGAGAAATCTTGGTTATTTCAATGAGTTGCTAGAGCCTACGTTTAAGGTGATGCATTTACAGAACTCTTCAGATGAATTAGGTTTCTTCTAGAACACTAAATACTGGAATTCTGGAAGATTGTGCAAGTATTAAAAAATATTAACATTTTAAATGTTAACATTACAATTTTAAATAGCCTTGCAAGTGCAATGTTATAAATATTAAAAAAAAAAAAACAACTCAGAGCTACAATTTTGTATAAGTTATATGAGTAAATGAAAGTGCTCTTCAAGTATTTACGTTCATTTACAGTTGGAGTCTGTTGTACAAGTCAGTGCTCAGATGGTACAATTTAAATATCAGTCTTTTTTAAAAAATTTTGGATGCCTGCATTTAACTGGATGGAATAAAAGGTTTCGTTTGCAGAAGTGTGTGATAAAGACTTAAATACAGAATATAATTTGTGATCAATACTTAAATACGGAATATTATAAAATGTGAATATTCTGTTTTTGTTATCCATAGCGATCACAGCCCGATGGGTGTGCGCTAACCCGATAACGCCGTGGGAGCCCTCGAGCCACGCGGGAATTGTTAACGCCACCAAAATCCCACATTATGGTACGCTAAATAATGCTTCTTCGGGAGAGACCAAAGCATGTGAGAGGTCCAATACCGTGGACTTTGGAGGAATTTAAAAGATCTCACACGATCTGTGTCAAAAGCCACGGAATCTGCTGAAAACTTTCCAGCGCTGTCAATTAGCCGTGGGCGCGTCACAGCTGGCGCGCGTCACCGTCGTGCTGTCTGCCCCGGGCAGGGCGCAGCTCCCCTTCTGGCTGGTCAAGAACCATTATTATTGCAGGGATACTAAAAAAATACTGTATTCTTGCTTGCTAGCCCCAGAAGGGTGAGGTAAGCGGGGAGATAGTTGTTTATTAGACAAGAAAACCAAAACAAAACAACCCTAAGTGAATCGTTATATATTTTAAAAGTGCACTGAAAATATTTCCTATAAGTGCCAGGTTTTCGCCTTAAATTATATCCACTTTGAACACCGAACATACGGAAGCTGATACTAGAGCATTTAGTTTGTCTCGTGGTTTGAAAAGCACACGACGCAAGGAAGCGTGACCGTCTTTCGTTAAAGAGCTGGCGACGCCGTAGTTTTACCAGGAAGAGGCAGCTTCGAAACGGCAGAGTCCCGGAGAAGCCCCTGCAGACTGCCACGACAAGCTCTCTCCAACAACGTGCTTTGTCATTTCCCAAAGACTAAAGTCAAACTCTTGCCCTACCTCACCACAGTGCCGCACTGGCAATTTATAACTTTCTTTCCGGATGCGGTCGGACTTTAATAAATTATAGCTCTTCAGAGTTTGGCGATTCTTCATAACAAAAGCGGAGTGTCACGTTCCCTCGAGAGCAGCCACTGTTTAGACGGGTCTCTTCATACACACCTGGCAACGGCTGATGATGTTTTCTAGTTCACCTGCTTTCAAAGTCTGTGGCAGAGGTCTCCTGAAAGAAAAAAAATGCAAACATTTACTTTTTTCTTAAAAAAAAAAAATGCAATGCCTACAGATGTAGGAAGTACAGTTTACCTGAACATCCTTCTTGGATTTAACGACGCCAACCAGAAGCTGTAGGAATTTGTGTAGTAGTTGCACGTTCCCCTGCCGTGGCACTCGATGAACGGGATGGCTCTAAATTCTTCCAAACAAGATCCAGGAGATGCCAATGCTTGGCCAGAAGCTTCTGAGCCGGCACTTGTGTACTGTAACCACCAAACACATTTTGAATGAGAACTTGTCCAGCAGCTTTTAGTAAACTGCAGGCAGAAAAAAAAAAATCTCTTTCTAAAACATACCACGTTCTGTGGTACAAAGTAAAATGAACATAGCTTAGTTTTATCCAACTTTATAATGAAGCAGAGAAGCCTCATGAAAATTCAAGCACAGTTATGGCAATTTTTAAGTCCCTGCCGAGGCCTTTTTCTGCTCCAGGAAAAGGCATGAAACTGTAACCAGTACAAAGGCTGGAAAGTAGCTGGCTCCTTTCCAGGTGAGGACTACAGTAACTGAATTACAGATAAGCCAAATCCTCTGTTTCGTGTGTGTTCGTATTTTTTGTTGCATGGATTGCTTCTCCAAACACAAAAAAAAAAGCAAAGAAGGCTTTTTCTTTCTCTGATGTCGGGAAATGCTTGTAGAAATAGCTCTAAAATAATTTATGACAGGAGAAAATCGGCTAGAAAATACCATTTAAACTTGCTGATGTTGGAAACAAGCAGATGATTTTAACCAAATGCTGCAAAAATCCTCTCATTCTTTTCCAAGATGATGATTACTTAGGACCAAATCCCAGGAGAGACAACAAATTTCACACTAGACCCAAAAGGACTTACATCATACAAAAAAAAAAAAAAAAAAAAAGAGGGGGTTTTACTTCTTTAATTCTTTTACCCTCATTTGCTGGCATCCCTGTGACAGCACACAGGCATGGGGACAAAGATGGAGTGCCACGTCCCCTACCACAGATACGCTCTTACTCCCATCACCAGTTCTCGCTTTGCAGGCACATTACGAACTTTCTCCCCTCACATCTTGTTACGGCATCGGAATTGCTGACGCCATCTTTTGTCAACATTGTACTGCATTTGTTTTGATTTTAGCTTTCTGTGGAGTTCAGCCCCGAGATCTGATTTAAAAAAAGAACTGCCTGGCACGGAAGCGGGTCAGTTATTTCTGTGCATTTGTGTTCAGGATCCCAGTCCCCAAACCCGTTTCATGACACATGAAAACGAGAACATGCAGTTATTTTTGTCAGAATAAAATCTTGTGGTTGTCCTTTCATCTTTTCCCCCTTTCCTCCTGCCACCTATTTCTGAGGACAGATCAGAATAGTTGTTCCTCTGCTTCGTTAAGAAACAAATGAGCTATGACCAGATGAAAACGGAAGCGAGAGGAGATAAAAATTAATAATTCAAGCCTTTATATCCTTACCATAACAAAAGAAAAACCCTTCCAGAGAGATATCCAGCCTTCTGGACATGCAGGAACGGCAGTTGTTTGGCTGTGAACTGCTATCACCATTGCAGCTCCTTCGCAGACAACGCACCTGCGAGAAGAAATGCACATGTGTTCAGTGCAGATATGAGAGAATATGTCAGCAGACAAAAATGGTACCTTCTAGGATAGCAGCTACCCAATGGCTTATTAGAAATGTTACAACTCACACAAGTTTCCTCTGGTTAATAAGGACATAAGTACATGGAAGGTAACTCAAACACCTTGCTTTGCAATCCCTACCAGGAACACCAGACAAAATTTGATAAAAGATGGGAATTCGTCCCATAACATTTGAGCTTCCTACTTTTGCGTTTACTAAAGCAAGAACCTAAATTTTAACTTCTTCATGTGCTTGCTATTTTACGTGGTTACGGTGTAGATGAAAGTTCTGTACCTTTACTTGCTAAAATAAAAAACCTAATCTTTATTTCCTAAATGAAGAAACTACAAAGCTGAGCCGCAACAACTGGGTAAGGCATCCTAGAGTGCAAAGCTTGCCTTCCCACCTTTGACTTTGCTATTCTTGGGCGTTCCTGCTTTTAGAGCTTTTCCTCTTAAGAAGCTTTTCATCCTTCTGAGCTGTTCTAAAGCAGCTAGAAAGCACCACATTTGCACAAGGGTGTTCCGTAGCAGAGAACCTTCGGCCCCGGTTTACAGTGTTCTTCAGCTACAGTGAATGTATCACAAACTGAAAGCAGAACTTGATCTGTGCTATGTTCCAAATAACGCAGCTGCCTTTATTTCATTTTAGTCTGCCTCTGGTATGCACAACAATAGTTGGGTTTTTTTAAAATATCCCTGCAAACAGTAAGATTACGTGCCATCTTCATGTCAGCCATACAGATTAAGCCCTCTGGTGCGACTCCAGCTTTAATCTAACTTTCCTTAGAGTACCCAACATATTCAGGTGAGCAATCGAAACCCAAGTGGTAAAAAACAGGGCTTGCACTGGCCGAGACGGGCAGGTCCTTGCCTGAGATTTGCCCTTCAAAACGATTTACGACGTCTTTGCGTTTCCAGAACTCTTACCTGCTGATATGGGGCTCTAGTGCCCTGCCCGAAATCGGAGCCATGTCTGCTGGCATTACTGCCGCAGTTGACAGCCAGTACGAATAGTCGTTGCGAGAAGCAAAACTACAGACATCGTTGGTGTTACAGAATAAGAATGGCATAGTGGTAAATCTCTGCAAGCAGCTGCCAGCTGTTCCTAAAAGACAGAAGAGGACAGGTTTGTGACAAACAGGAGATTATGTGTAGTGCAGCCACGCAATCTACTACAGTGAGACTTAAAACAGCGGATAACTATGGAGAGAGAAGTGTCTGTACGGTGGAATTACACAAAAGCAAAATGCTCATGGTATATACAAAAATATCTATATACAAAATAAGGGGCAAGAACAAAATCTGTTAAAACAATATCTTGTTGGACGGTATCAGTCCTTGACACAGTGGTAGGGATTCAGCTGCTTAAACAAAAGCTTCTGCTGCAATTTTTGACACCCTAAAGCATCTCATTTGGTCTCCAAAAAAACCAAGACACTGTGTTGTCACTGTCAGCCCTGCGCAGATGTTGTGAACATTTGTACTTGACTTCTATCCATCAGTAACAGAATTCCTCCTCAGAATGTCTAGGGACAGTAAAAAGGGAATATAGGAGGGCAGGAAAGAAAGATGTCTCTCAAGCCAGGATTCTTGAATTGACTCAGAGCAGCAGACTGCTCTGGAGACCGATGGCCGAAACGAGCGTTCATCTCAGCCACTTACCGCGCGTTTGGTTTCCCAGCATTAGTGGACTCTAAAGAAAACGATCGGATAATTTTAACCGATACAGTACCGAGATCTTGTCCATGCGCACGTTCATTTCCTTGTACAAAAAGCAGCGAATAGCCGACGTAGATCTGCGATGTCCCACGCGGGCACAAAGGAATCTGTGTCGATTGACTATGCCGGGTGAAGATAAAACCTCTTCTTGTCGGACCAGCAACAACAGTTCCTGGTGATCCAGGTAACCCCTGCAGACCTGGGAAGCCAATCAGTCCAGGTTGTCCTGTGGAGGAGAAAGAAATATGACTGCAAATGCTGTAATTCTGTTTGAATTTTTACTTCTTTTAAATTAGTGGAACCGCTTGAAAACTAACAAAAACTTATCAATAAGATGCAACTTGAAAATTGGCAGTATTTGGTGGTAGATGTATTAATTCCTTCAGACCTAGCTTTACATTGCATAGTTTCACAGGACAGTGAGGTATTTTAAAGAACCATGGCCATTAAAAATGGCCAAAATACTTGTAAAATAAAAACATTTTACAGTGACTAAATAAAAATACTTAGTTCCATTTTGATGTCACGTAAAGGCACATTGATACCTCGGGATTTCGTTACACGATCTCAGTATGTGCAAGAGGAAGGATTTCCAGAAATCAGAATACAGTTTATCTGTAAATTCATTAGCAGTCAGAGATGTCTGCTCTCCTGTACCTCTTTCTCCTGGAAACCCCCTGTCTCCTTTTGGACCAGGCATTCCTGGTTGACCTGGATGACCGAATCTTCCTGGCAGACCTTTGACCCCTTTTGGTCCTAAATTGTCATCAAGAAAAAACCAGAATCATATAGCAGTAGTTATTCTACATTTTCCTAACTGTTAATGAACAAAGTTAAAATCTCCATGTAAAGGCAGCTGCATTAGAATAAAACCAGCAGGGATTTACTAAGTTTTGAGACTGTCTGCAGTGTTACTGTCACCATACTTCCTATCAGAAAGATTACAAGAATATATTGAATGTATTGCAGAAAAATACTATTCTTATAAGAAATAGTTACAGAAACCAAAGCAATTTTTTTTTTCCCTTTTAGCACGTGTCATACAGTAGAAACAATTCAAAAAAAGATAGTAACAGGCCATAATCATCTTGGTCACGGTCTGTAATCCCATAAATAATGCAGCTCCTTTGTAAAAGGACTTTAAGTGTAAAAGAACAATCCCTTAGTGCCCGCTCGCTTACTGACTGCGAGGGTGGAGGGCAGGTGGAATGGGGTAGGGCATGAACACAAGGCTGTTAACCAGGTACAACATGCTGTTTTTAAATATGGAGAGGTATTTTTAAAGACAAGTCAATTTTTGATGCAGAAACACGTTTTCCTGCTAAACAATGATGTACCACTAAGCAGCACACACAAACACGTTCAGAGATAAAAACAGAAATCACCTTGTAGTCCAGGAATCCCTTGAATTCCTTGATCACCTGGTGTTCCTGGGATTCCTGGCAGTCCAGGAGGACCCTTGCTTCCTGGGATGGCAAATATTCTCCCAGGCACTCCAGCTGGACCTAGCAGCAAAAAAATAAAGAAGACCTATTGGTTTATATTAAAAGAAAGTAAACAAACTGCCAAACAAACGGAACAAACGCAGCTAAGTTGGCTGGCGTTAGAACGAGAAGGGTTGGTTACCACGCTGGCCCTTTGGTCCCCTTGGCCCTTCTGCACCGGGTGGTCCAGGGGGTCCTTGATTACCCTTTTCTCCTGAAACAGAAGATTGGAGAGACGTTTGTCTGGTTCAAAATATCAAAACAACTGGCAGAATTTCAGAGGCTTATTTAAGAGTCTGTGCAACCTTCCCAAAGAGTAACACAGCCCGTAGACTCATCTGAAACGCGAGAGTGAGCTTCTGCATCTCTGCTGTTACTGTCTAATTTTATATCATTTATTCCAGTCAGTTCATAAGATGTTTCCATGCCTATCTTCCTATAAAGGCTGGTCCTGTGAACCTAGCTTAAAATATCAACTTTAGACTAGGTCCTTTTTATCTCATGTGGTTTTGGCACTAATTTTGCACGCCAAGTGCTGCCTTCAGCGATGCTGTGCAGTTCAGCTCCCTGTAAAGCCTACTGTCACTTATGCTGATGGCTTTTAGGGGTTTGTACAGTTTTTCAAGTGTTTGAAACTTAATAAGCAATTCTTTTCATTGTGCAAAACGCGAGGTTATATCCAGATTATTCTCCACAGCTCTGCTGGAGAAGAAAAAAAAAAAAAAAAAGAAGTATTTTTATCATCAAGTCAAGAGATTTGTCTGACTATACCATGAAACAAGAGCTTTTTGCTTAAGAAAGTATAATTACTGTCTATACAGTGACTTTTCAAATTAGAACAAATTTAAAATACACAATAACTAGCATGGAACACAAATCAGTAGGTTAAACAGGTAATGACAATTTTGTGTCACTGTAAGTCAGGCAATAGAAAAATTAGAATACTGGAGTAATGCAGATCCGTAACAGATTTAAATCACTAGCAAAATGACTAAGGTAAAAGGATTTTTATCCAACTAAGCCTCGGGAATATGAAATTAATGAAGCCAACACATTTTGAAGTCCGTCTGTTGATAAACTGGTAAATTAGATTATAACTGGGACTACATTTACGGCAAACAGAGGACCCAGTGCTGGAATTATGATTAAATGCTCTGAGTTCTATAGCTAAGAAGTTGCCAAAAAGTCACATCTTTAGCAGAGGTGCCTGGAATGGAGGCCTTTAAAGTTCCAGTTGTTCCTCACTTGAACATCAGTCTGGACATACCCAGAGCACCCAACTTAAAGAAAATGCTCTCTTAGTGATCGCCTTTGTTTATAGCTGACCTACACCCTGCTCTTGATGGAAAACTTCGTGTCTCTAGGACCACATCTGATGCTACTGCACACATACTATTATCACCCAGCATGGAAACGATTGTATCTGGCACGTAACAAATACACAAATACCTTTTACGCCCGGGAATCCAAGAAATCCAGGGTCCCCCCTAGCACCGGGATAACCTGATCGACCTTCTATTCCCTGCAAATCAAGGAACACCAGTCGTGAGCAGGAAGCAGCGTCTGCATGCTACGAAGTAAACTTCCTTTTTGTTCAGAACATTCAAAGCATTATGTTCGCAGAAAATGCTACAATTGGAATTATCTGCTCCATTTGTGAGCACGTTAGGAATAGTCACATCATTGTTGATATTGTTCTATAGTAGAGAATGGCCAAGGACATGACATGCCAGAAATTCACAATAAGTTCTTTTTGGTCCACTTAAGTCCATACAAACTACTTTTCATATACATTTTAACATCTTTCCTCTATTACTTTTTTGAGAAGATGTAGGGTTTTTTATTTTGGTTTGTTGTTTTAGAGTTTGGTTTGGTTTTGTTTTTTTTTTTTTGAATTGTCCTGGGTGTTACTTCCAGGGTAAGAGCAAAATTAACAGCAGAATAAGAAACAAGCAATATTGCTTCACTGACTTTTGGACCAGGAGGACCGACGTCGCCGGCTGGGCCTGTCGGCCCTGGAATGCCATCTGCCCCTCTAACACCTTTGCTTCCTTTCATGCTGGGATTGGAAAGACCAGGAAGCCCTGGAAAACCAGGAGCACCTGTAGGGAAACATCAAAGTAAAGGTTACTGCCGAGAGCATTTCACATACAGTGCAGTGCAACATGCCATGACTCTGTAATGGTTCTCACCTTTACCACCTCAGTGACCCCCAAGGAAATACACTCATTTTTAACAAAATACACTCATTTTTCCTAGCTTGCTAATTTAATCTGAGATCAGAGCTGAGTTCCTGCAGCACTCTATAGCACTACAATTTTTTTTAATATTGTTGTAGTGATGCCTGTAATCGTAGAATCATTTAGGCTGGAAAAGACCTTTAAGATCACTGAGTCCAGCTGAAAACCTAACCTAAACCTGCCACTAAGCCTTGTCCCTAAGTGCCAGGTCTACACACTGATGCTATTCACTTCTTTAAGCTTGGATCTCAGCTGCCCTAGGGACCACATGAGAAGAAAGCAAAATAATCCATCAAGTGGCCTGCAAACCTTAGGGTTTATGTTTTAGAATTTTAGAATCACGGAATGGTTTGGGTGGGCAGGGACGTTTCCAGCCCACCCAGTCCAACCCCCCTGCCAGGAGCAGGGACATCTCCAACCAGATCAGGTTGCTCACAGCCCCGGCCAACCTGGCCTGGAATGTTTCCAGGGATGGGGCATCCACCGCCTCTCTGGGCAACGTGGGCCAGTGCTCCACCAGCCTCAGCATAAAACATTTTTTCCTTATGTCCAGTCTGAATCTACCCCCTCTCCATTTAAAAGGGAGTTCCTTTCAGATAAATAAGGAGTTATCACAACGCACCTGGTCTTCCATCTGCACCAGCAATACCTCTATTCCCTTTCTGGCCAGGAACTGCCATGCCCGTTGCGCCTTGAAATCCAGGTAACCCCACTAAGCCGGGAGGTCCAACGGGTCCTTGATCTCCCTGAGGACCTTTCATACCGGGTGGCCCAGGAAAACCAGGCAGTCCCATGTCACCTTTAATTCCTGCAAAGTAGAAGTGTTACATCTGGGGAGAGCTGTCAAGGCGGTAAATAATGTGACGACACAGAATATGCGCATTTACTGCACCGCAAAGGTGGAATTCAGCCTTTGTTTTTAGTATCTCCAACGAGATACTGTTCTAAGGTCAATCTTAGACTGCATGATCTATAGATGGAGGGTGTGAAGAGAGAATTTTTTTTTCTCCAAAGTAAAGCAAATCAATGGATTTCTACCAGGACTAGAAATACAATGCAAAACCTAAAAAATGGGAAGAGTCCCCTCAGTCAACTGGTCATCAACACAAAGGGCAGATGAACAAAATGAAAATGCAATCACTGTAGCTTTCTTATAGTGTGCTTAGTATTCAGCAGCATCACCTCTTTTCATTAGAACATACTCTGTTAATCAAATTATGTATCCAAACAGAATTTGAAAAGCTCTGGGATGTGTATATCACCTTCACAAAACCATAGAAGTTGGCCTCTTTATTTCCCTTCCACAATAGCCTTAACTTTATTAAATGACAAGAGTT
This sequence comes from Tetrax tetrax, assembly GCA_009806455.1. Classification (NCBI taxonomy): domain Eukaryota; kingdom Metazoa; phylum Chordata; class Aves; order Otidiformes; family Otididae; genus Tetrax; species Tetrax tetrax. The sequence goes on along the minus strand of WHYT01017913.1, from coordinate 504,060 downwards.
CTTGCGTGTAGACAGCACCAAATCATTGATCAGAAGCACAGAATCGTTCTTCGTTTCCTCTGGCATTCTTAGTGCCATTTCAAGGATGCAAAAGCAGGAGGTGACTTAAAGATGATGATGATTCTGGCATTTAAAAATGAAGATTCGCTTTCTGGACAGACAACTCACCTCTACGACCAGGAACACCTCGAAGGCCAGGGATTCCTCTTCCTGGTGCTCCTATAAAATATTGGGTCATGTTATACTCAAAGTCCTGAATAATTGTTAGAAAGCATCACACTTGTCTAATATTTCACACATTTCTTCAGAATTCACGTAATCAAAACTTAGATTTTAGTTATATGTAAAATATAATTTATTATTTCTGTTTCTTCTATCCAGAAACACAACTGAAATTTGTAAGTTTTCCTTTGTAGTAGGAACTCATACTGATTCATCTACATTCATTCTACAACAATAAACTTTGTCTTTTTTAAGGGGGAAAAAAAAAAGAAGAAAAATCTGCACTGAACTTAGTTACTAAGAAAAATAGAAGAAGAAATGTAAATATCTTAAAAAGAAAATACTTTAACAGTGATTACTTCAAACTCAATATGAAAAAAACTTATTGAATACTATGAATGCCTTCTCAGTATCATCTTTATACCAATACACAAAGAAACATTTTCACTGTAAAATATGAAAACGCTTTCTGTCAGAATTCAGTGGAGGACTAAATCTATCTGTGGACATTGATGACATGAGGAGTGACATCTAACGAAACGTTTTACAAACCGAGGGCCAGGTGATGGAAACCCTCACTATTCATGTAAGTAAACACTGTGATTCCTTTTATCTTATTTTCATGCAAGAGAGCAGACTCCTTTCAAAGGATTTTGGTTGTTTTCCATCTCTTTGAGATTAAACACATAAGAGCTGTTAAGAGCAGTACTCTGGCTCTCGCAGACACGCAGGTTTTCAGGTGACAAATCACCTGTTGAACAGAGCAGTGACTTACGCGTTCGGGTTGCTGACAGCACGTACAACAATTACACAGAAAAATCTGTGAATTTTGTCAAAGCAAATAACCTTCTACATCTAAACTGATCTTCGGTTCCACAGAAGCTCCTTATTAATTCTTCCCAAATAATCCTTTGTCAGTTTAACTAGGGAAAAAAACAATAGTAAAACAGAATGAGAATGTTCCGCCGGTGTTACCTGGCTGTCCCTTTGCTCCCGGGGGACCAGGCATACCATCCTGGCCTTGATTACCTCTCTCACCAACGAGTCCGCTTTTGCCAGGGTCTCCAACAGCACCTGTGAATGAGAATGGACCACAACACCGTTTTCACTTCTGTTATTCTGCATTTCAAAGGGAGAGGATTCGAGTCCCCTTTATGAGCATGTGATCCGTTCAGTCACTTCAGAGACAGATGTGACTCTGTTGGTATACAAACATTTGTAAGGAGCAGCATATAATTTTTATTGAGCTCACTGGACTTCAACGGATTTAACACCTCCACTACTTTCACAGGCAATAACTTCCCGTCTTTCAAAGACATTTTAAGACCTTGCCTTGGATTTAGCCCATGCTGGTGAGAATCCATTCAGGCAGCGTGGTTTCCCTCCCTGGCTTTGCTACAAATTCAAGGTTTCTCTAAACAGGGAGTGGATACTGATCTTCGCTAACTCTGCTGATACGTCAGTGCAAGTTCACTGAAGTCCACAAAACCACAACATTGTAATTTTCATGAGGATCTCTGAATAGAAGAGCATCCAACGCTCTTTTTGAAGACAATGACTGGCACTTGCTTTAATAAAGTCTGCATTGCAGAGATTTCTGTTGCTGCATATTTACACACTCCCCCTTAGATACATTTTGATCTTTTCTGTTGCTTTAACAAACAATTACAACTCCGTCCTCTCTTTGCACTCTTAATTCATTTTCTTCTCCTCCTCATCTAGCTACACCTCAGTTTATTATTCTCTTTTAGGAGCTAGAGCAAGCCTTTCTTACAATTGTGTGGATATCAGTTAAATTCTGAAGAGCCCCGAAGAACAAGAGCATGAACTGCCTCATTACAAAGAGAATAACGAGCCATGGGGGGTGATTTGGGAGAGACGCTGTATACCGTACCAGGAGGGCCTGTAACGCCCGGCTGCCCTGGGCGGCCCTGCCGTCCTTTAACACCAGTATCTCCAGGAGGTCCAGGCTTCCCTGAAAGCAGAAAGAGTGTGGGAGAGGAGAAAAGGCATTCTCACTAGATCCAGACTCCGTCTGAGAACTTTGCTATCATTTCTGCTTCCGACCGCTGTGAAAAATCTCCAGCTGACCCAAGTTAGGAGTACAAAGGAGCGGATGTGTTTACAGCAGCTGGATATAAACATGCCATCCTGCAGGCACCCCGTGTTGTTTATTGGGAAATTATCTTCTTCTAGAAGCACGCCAACATCTCACTGCCCCTCCAAAACAGAACATACCTGGGATTCCTGCACCTCCTGTTTCCCCTCTGATCCCATGTGATCCCGGGACTCCTTTAGATCCCGGATGACCTTGGGATCCTTTTTCTCCTTTGCTGCCCAAAACTCCCGGGGGGCCTGGATCTCCCTGAGAAACAGTAATTGCACACAAAGGGTAAGTAAGAGTTATCATGGTTCATTGTGATTTTCAGACAAAAATCAAAGTAGACTAGTAAGAAGTCTCCTCATAATACCACAGATCCTTTAGACACAGCTAAGAAAAAAAAGCTTTTTCTGTTATCTGTACAAACCAACTTCAGTCCTTAGGTGTTTTCACCGGCACACAGACTTCCCTCCAGTTTTATTCTAGCAGCTCCTCCTTTGATCCAAACATGCATTCCTTACGTAATACGCAGCTATACTAAATACTGAAATGTGTATTTTTCCTTGAACTCCCACTGACTTTCACAACAATAATCTCATTGTGGCTACCCAGCTAATACAGAAAATAAACAGAGAATTGAGACAGATTACAGGAGTTATAGTACAGTTTACAGCCCCAAGCAGGTATTTCAGACAATCTCGTGTGTAAAAAGGCTCCCAGGTGTTCAACAATCAGACTATGTGGAGTAAAATTGTATCCAATTAATCTGCTTAAAAGACAACTGTTGTTTTTCTTAGCAATATATATTGCTGAACATAATATATGCACAACATAATATATATTACTAAGAAAAAAAACAAACAATCTTGTGTAATTATGTTACTAGACTCTCAAAAACAGTACAATTTCAGGTTACAAACCTTTCACATTTGATAAGATGATGTTTTTCTGTACTTTTTAACATACAAGTATTCCTACTGCTTGTTCTTTAAGTGCAAGTCCTTGTTTTAATAGATTAGCAACTTTCACAGAAATAAAGTTGTTTCCAAGATGTTCCATCTTTACAAATAAGAAATTCTTGCACCAAGAGAAAAAATGAGCTATAAGGAAGGCAAAATTTCTCCTGAGTAATCACATAGTGATATTTCTTATCACTAACAAACCACCTGCTCCTGCAAACTCTGCAGCTCCTGCTTACCCCCTGTTCTGTTTCTCTAGCGAAAGGCTCTGCTTATTGCCAACACGGCACCGTTGCGTTTATACCTTAGGGCCAGGTTCTCCTGGAGGCCCGGCAGATGGGTACCCGGGATCCCCTCTGTCACCTGGAAAGCCACCATAGCCCGGTGGACCAGGGTCACCTGGTGGTCCTGGAAAGCCCGGAGACCCTTTCTGTCCTTTTGGACCTGGAAAAATACAGATACCGACACCATTCTTAAAAGGATCACAACTGCATACCACGCCTTGTGTTTTGTGAACTACTGCTTGTACGTATTCATTCTTCATTAAAGTAATTTACACAGCCAGTGATTTTATTTCTAAACATATTAAAAAAGAGGTTCTTACAATATATAAATGTAAAAAGCTATATTTCATTTAGAAAAAGGGAGAACTGCATTCTGCAAGTCAAGCAAATGCTGGGGTGGTGAGAAGCCTACAGGCACCACAAAGAATAAATCCCAGTCTAAGTATTGCGCAGCGCGTACAGTGATCATAGAATCATAAAATCATAGAATGGCTGGAGTTGGAAGGGACCTTCAAAGGTCATCTAGTCCAACCCCCCTGCCAGGAGCAGGGACATCCCTGACTAGATCAGGTTGCTCAGTGATGCTCAGATCTGCGCAAACACCTCTCTCTAGACAGCTCTATGAATTTCTAATACAGCTTGACAGAAAATAACCTGGAATTCCCATGTCCCCGTTGTTTCCTGGTGCACCTTGGAATCCTGGTCCTCCAGGAACGCCTGGAAGACCCATAAATCCTTTGACACCTGCAAGAGGAAGAAATAAGTGTCATCTTCACGTGTTTGCCTCAGATACTGGCTGGTGACGGAGCTGTCACGAATAGACAATCCTCTGCCTCTTGCCTCAGACACAGACAAATTTAGCGTTATTGTTGTCAGAAAGTCAAAGAAATAACAAGCAACTTCATCTTGTGTATCAATATTCAAATGAAGGTTTGGGACCACAGCACCTAAGGGCAGCAACAGGCTCATTCTGAGTTCAGGCTGGTTTCGGGGGCACGTCACAATCACATTATTACTGACTCATTACGCACTTCTCATGACTCGGAAGTTTCTTCTTATATGGCTTAGGCACTTATCTGTAGTTTCATTTAGCTAAATTAGCTAAGAGTGTAATGACTACAAGTTCTAGTTGCATCTAGAATGTCCAGATGTCCAAATTCCAGGGCGCTAGCATTTAGGCAGGTGAGGTCTCCTTTTCTTCCATAAGAAGTTAGGGAGCGGTGGAGCATTTGGAGTTTTTCCTGTGATGGCTACGCTGCAATGACTGCAAAGGATGTTAATGAGAGAATACAGCAGTGATGCTGTAACGACACCTAGCATGGATAACTGCCATCAGGAAAAGAGCCATTTTGATTACAAGCTTAAAAATTATTCTAATTGTCACCCTTTTTATCTATCTAAATACAGCGTCATACAGTTTTCTAGAAAGAAGTAATCTCAAAGAATAAAAAATACAGAATATAGAGAAGGAAAGATGTTTTATTAGCGTTAATTTGAAAAAAAAAACCAAACCAGATGCATTGTCTCACTCAAGGGTCAACATCATTATGGATGAGGTTATGGTAGTTGCAGAGCAAAACTCTGAAAGAGCTGAGGTAGGTTTATCATTTGTGCAGGTTCTTTTTAAGTCTGCTTTTCACTGAAGATATAGTAACTTTCAAAATAGAAGACAAACATGCAGGCTTTGAAAAAGGAAATAAAAACAAGAGGAAATAAAAAAAGGTTCTGAAATATGTTTCTGCACAATTGTTAAGTTCATATTTTAGAATTCTTAGTTTTTTATAATACTGGGAATTCAAACTTCTCTTCACTTTTATAAATACCAATTTTTATTCATTGGCCTCATTAGATTTTTTATTTTAAAATTATTATTATTCAGCTTTTAATATTATTTTCTATTTATCGCCCCAAACAATGGTCTATATTTGGAAGGAAACACAGAATCATTTGGTGGTAGCTGCTATGACTTTCAAATAGCAGCTTTTGAAATTGCTGCTTCAGAATTCTCAGAAAAGCTTCAGAGTTAACAGAGAGAATGCAGGGCTGCTGCTGGAGCTGAATTTCTGCGCTAGCAGCGAGGCAATATTATCTCCACTGTGCATGCGATCGAGTAATTTCAACATTCCATACCTGGCAGCCCAGGTACCCCTTCAGACCCATCAAAACCTGGGGGACCCTGCACACCGGCATCTCCTTTCTCTCCTCTTAGACCCATTCTTCCTTGAACTCCTAAAACAAAGATTCATTTCAAAAAATCTTACAAAACACCATCTTAGAACGTAAGGTTTATGTAAAGTTTAAAGTTTTATAACTCTTAAAGCACCGGATTTTCACTCTGTGAACACACAAGCTCACAGTTACTGCCTTCTCTATTTTTCATACGGAGACAAAAGGAAGTTTTGGGAGATTCACCAGGGAAATGTCTACACAGAAAGCCAGACAGCATTAGTTAAGCATGGACAACTCATATCCAGAGAGTCTATACTGCAAACAAAGGAGTTCTTCTGACAGCCAAGTATTTCTGTGATGGCTCAGCTTCTCTGCAATCCAGCATCTAGTTGGTAAGCACAGCCATTTCTGCGTCACGGGCTACTAAATGTGTAAAAACATGTAGCATATGTGTATATAAGCCTCCCAGTACTACTGACGTATTATTACTGGTTTAGCGTTACAACAAAAGTTTTTTTAAGGAATATGGACTTAAATATGGACTAAAATAGAAAGAAATATGCATAAATAAATGCATAAATAAAAAGCATAAATAAAAAGGCAGTTAGAGTGTTCAGCAATAATTATTTCAAAGCCAAGTGAACACTCCCAGAAGTAGAGTCAGCTTCCTCTATGTTTTAGAGCCCACTGGAACTGGAAATGACAACCCTAACCAGTTCTGAATGAGAGAACAACGAATGTGTACCTTTAAAACCTTGTTCTCCTTTATTCCCAATACCAACCAAGGTCTCAGATGGTCCAGGGAAACCTTTATCACCTGGTTCACCTTTTGCTCCAAGAAAGCCTTTTCTTCCCTTTACTCCTGGGAAGCCAGAAGAACCTGTAAGAAAATATCATTAAATTTTCTGAAGAAACCTTGACTAGATGACAACATGAAGAAGGCAATGAAACTCCTGTCTTTAAAGGCAACTACGTACAAATCAACAACCTAAACTAGCTTCTGAATTACTCCAATCACCAACAAAACATCTCTGAGCACAGGTTATGGCAAGAGATGGAAATTATTTCTTATACTGAATAGATGTATAATCATACATCTCTTGAATAGATATAACAACAGTGTTTGGAACATGAATGGGATGGAATAGAGAAAAAAAACCTCTTTGCTCTTTATTTAGCAAATTGCCAGCCACTTTTACAAATACCAGTGAAACAGAAAAGGTGGCAATTCAAAACCATTACAAAAATAAAATAATGTTGTCATTCAGCCTGTAGACTGCACATACACAGAAGCCAAAGATTTACCAAGGCTCAAAGATAAATTCCAGTACAACACGTATACTCAGGAGCGCTACATCAAGATGGATCACAAGACTACTTCAGCACGGAAGTTTCGATGTCCTAAGTAATAACGAAGGCAGATCCTACGGCCACTTGCCTCTGATACCCGGGTTCCCTCGTCTTCCAATCGTGCCAGGGGGTCCTGGCATTCCTAACAGGCCCATTACGCCTGGCTCTCCCCTCGAGCCTGTGGAATTGAAGCAACAGGGACACATTTGTTAGTATTTGATCGGTGAAACAGAACATTACTTCAGAAAATTACATGTATGCCTGTCATTTAAGTGTTTAATCGCTTATTTTATTTTTTTCTCCATTTTGGTAACACAATGTCCAAGCCAGTTTTCCAGCCTTTAACCACATGAACAGCACTTACACACACACTAACCCCCAAACTACCCAGATTAGTGGCTGCAACAGCTTCCATCATGTGTCAAATAGTATTACACACCTGATTTATTTTATGCTACAAGTCAAATTTGAACACATTTCTGAAAAAAAACCAAAACAAAACCACAACTACAGGGATTGCCTACCTCACTAGAAGTTAGCTCCGATTCATGTGACAGAGTCTGATCTGACTGAGCTCTGTCAGACTCAAGATCTGAACTTGCTTTTTTAGGAGGAAGATGACAGCATTAACAAGCTATCTGTTTGAAAAGGGATGCTGAGGAAGAACTACTAAACACTGTGTCATGACAGCTTCAAGATATGCTCGTCATTTAGGGAATTATGATTTGTTTTCCGTACAGATCTCAATGATATATGAAAGCTGTTAATGGGAAAAACATTGCAGCATCTGCAGTTTGGTGCATCACTGACACCTTTTTGCAGAGACTGACTCTATTTCTATGTCAACACAAGTATTTGGGGAACCCTTACCTGGCACACCAGAAATTCCTGGCCTTCCAGCCTGCCCCTTGGGACCAGGTAATCCTGTATTTCCCTGAAGACCTATTAATCCAGGTTCCCCAGGCCTTCCGTAGACTCCTGGGATACTCAAGCCAGGAGGACCTAGCTGTCCTTTGGAACCTTGCAGACCTCTTTCTCCTAAGAAAAATGCATACAGCGCAGTAAGGTACATCTGCCTGGAAAATAAACCTCCATCTCTATGTTGCCATCGTGAGCATGAAACTCTTCTTGAACTCTGCCTGTTTGAGGGCTAAAGATTAGAGCTGTAGGACAAGATACACCTTCAGGAAGTCTTAAAAGAGCTGTGGGTTGTTTGGTTTTTTGGGTTTTTTTTTAAAGGAAAAAAAAAAAGCGAGAGTAGAAAATTATTGCTTCTCAAAAAAAGGGAGAAAAACCCAAACATGAAAAACTCACCAATTCTGCATTCATTCTCTTAAAAAACCATAATTTAAAAAATACCCTTTTGAGATCATATATAGAAGAAGGATTGTGCTGGGTAAGCAAGCGCGTTTCTTCTGGAACAAAAATCATGTGCAGTGTATGTGGGTACCTGGAGACCCTAAACTGGTTTTCTGCCTAGCTGAACTATTCTTTTGTTTTTTTTCTTTATCAGTTGCATTGCACCAAGGAATCTAAGTTCAGCCCCATACAGGAGACACGATGGAAATAGTTTTTCCTGTGGAATGTGGGCCAGTTTGTGATTACTCTTTGTACTGTACAATGGAATCTGAATCCTACTCTGTCTTAATCAGTGCATGTGCTTCCTCCCATCTGCAGAAAGTGCATCTTTTAAACAGGCTCACATTTTTCTCACATACTATCCCATAACCAGTATCCAGAAAACAACTTCAGCTCCCTCAGGCCATCGGAAGGCACAAGCAAAACCCAGACCCACCCAGCAAAAAGGCACATTTGATTCAGAAGGTCCTACCTGCTGGGCCTGTAGCTCCCTGGCTACCTGGCAAACCTGGCAGGCCAATAAGACACTCAGCAGGTCTCCCTGGAAAACCTGGATCTCCAGGAACTCCAGGTGAGCCACGATCTCCTAGAAGAAAGGAGATTGGATTCACAATGATTCAAGTAGAAGTTTCAGGCTTTGAGTGAGCATTGTTTGATTTGGCTTCCCTTTCCTCAAAACAACTTGCTGTGCTCCTTGAGCTTGCTTGGCAACAGTACCTCTTGGGCCATCATCACCATCATGGCCAGCACGCCCTGGTAGACCTGGGAGTCCTGGAAATCCAGTATCACCTCTTGAGCCAGGATCGCCACGACCTCCTGGTGAACCCAGTCTACCTGGCTCTCCAGGAATAACCACGCCTGGGTCACCCTGCAACACAGAGAAATGTAAACAACCCACTAGGCTTTACAAACCTGCCAAATTATTTTCTGCACTGTGCGGTCAATTAACTTCTGTTATTAGAGTAATTGTCTCAATTTACTGGGGATCTTTCACATCATAATTTCTAATGGCTCCAAATTCAGCAGACCTGGATGTTCCTTACTGACCAGCTGTAGGTGCTGGACCAGAGGACTAATTAATCTAGACAGGTTTTGAACTCGGTCTCCTAACGCTACGAAATTGCCACCAGCAACGCAAGATCCTTCCCTCCATTTGGCCTTTACTGCACTGTGATGCTTGCTGTAGCTGTGAAAAGCTTCGGACCTGTATCTGAAAATCTGGTTGAAGTTTGTGCAAATACAACTTTTCCTTTATTTTTATATGACAGTCATATTTTTATCAAAATATTTATTTAAATAATCAAGGTCAGCACCCAGATATGTCTGGAAATACTCAGTTATTGGGGTTTTTAAATCATTCTTCTGAACATTGTTTTCCTGGTTTCATCAAACATCTCAACTCTATTCCCTGAAAGGAAATTTTGAATTTTTTTTTTTTTTTTTTTGGCTGACTGCACTGCTGGTTGTTTTGAGTACCAGCTTTGAGTACCAGCAAACCAGCGTGTTGGTAAAGCAGCTCAGTAGAGCTGAGCTTATACCAGTCACTGACTTGGACTACAATGGCCACTCTCCATCCAGCTGTTCTGTAGCATCAAACACACATTAAATAATAATTTAGAAAAAAAAAAAAGAAAAAATCCACCACCCCAAGCCCCTCACTTTGTCATTTCAAAAGCCACAGAAAAGAACGGCATGTAAGCACACACAAAAAAGAAATGCTACGTTTTAAAAACATTTAGGTGTTATGATGTTGTTCAAATTTGAATCCCCATGTCAAGAATCCTACATTTACACCTGCCATCCATATATTAGCTTCTGTTCATCAGCAAGAGTGGCCACAGTATTGCCTCCAGCCTACCTCCTCTGTGCTTCGGTTCAGCAGAGCATTTGCTGAAATTAAATGCACGCTTAGTAGTTACTGACCTCCCCCAAACATGTGCTTAACTGCAATTTCTGAAGAGCCATCTTTTCAGAAGCTGTGGCCTTCATTTTTTGCTGTAAGCAATGCATGATCCTCCTTATGCTCTGACAATATCCCAAACACTGGGAGTTCTGAAATCCTCTACCTGAATTTAAAATTTTGGCGTGAGCCCTTTTCTACATAAAGATTTAATTTCGTAGTTTGTGCATCACTGGTCAGAGAAGACAGGAACTCCTATATTCCTTACACTTCTTAATTTTTATTTGTCTGGTGTCACATTTCGTGGACGGGACCTATGGAGAAGTCTGCACTGTATTTCTAACCAAACCTTTTCTCCTGGTTGTCCCAGGTTTCCAGCTCGGCCTGGATCTCCAGTCTTTCCTTCACAACCCGGTGCCCCTCTGCCTCCTGCAAGTCCTTTATCTCCTGCAAAAGGAATTAAATGCAGCACAGACGCTACGGTTATCACCTAATTTTGCAAATGGGTATTTGTACGGACGCAGTTGTGAGCCTCTGACACCCAAGCAGAAGACTTGGGCGCTGAAGACAGCACCTTGATTTCAGAGCGGATGTGCTCCTTACACATCCGCTCAACATCGACTGCGACGCTGCCTGGTTACTTGCTTCAGTTCAGTTATTAACACACATTTTCCTACTGCCAGCTTTGATACTCGATTCTCTGAAATGCTTCAGAATATTTCAAACTTGCCATTTATAAGCCTTAAGGCAGTAAATTACTAGAGCGCTAAAAACACTTGCCTGTCTCACTGATGGCCACTGATTTTTTTTTTTTTAACTTGTTGATTGTTTTTTTTAATATGAACTAAAAAAAAAAAAAAAAAAAAAAAAAAAGTCAACTGTGATGTATCTTAGCACAGAACGTCGAGTTGTAAGATCGGGTGTTTTACAGTTTATCATCATTAATTAGGACACCAGTGTAGATTATATTAGAACTTAGACACTATTTCTCCTCCACAGCAGGTTTTCACAGTTAGAATGGTAATTGTGTTCACTATTTCAAAGCAGGCATGAGCCTGTGAGTTACGTTTTTATGCAATCTGCCCAAATTTCAGACTTCTAGGAACAACTGCGTGCAGACACAAATCTTCCACTTGTTGAGAAGATACAAACATACATTAGAGAGGTGAGGCTTGGAACAGAAGTGACTGTAAGAACAGAAGCTACCGTAAAGCTGCCAAGAAATTTTCCTGTGCTGTTTAGGGCAGCCTTAAGGAAATTCTACAATTAATTGCTCTACAAAACCAAAGCAAAGATGCCTTACAGTTAGCCTGAATGTCACTTACTATTCTTGGGTGCATTAAAAAATTCTGCAAAATTTAACACACTAGCAACTAAAAAAATCCCACCTAGAACCCAAGCCCAAAACTCACACACACACAAAAAAAGGAAACTCAAGTTTTTAATATCTTAGAAAAATGGTTAGTAACAGTTATGTCAAAAAGGAACCACGACACTTAGTAGTATAGTTAACTTTTTTTTGACTGTGCCCCTGCAAAGCACGAGAAGAGCCAAGGGCTTCAGGAAAATTAAGAATGCTTTAATTTAACGTTGTTCCTTCTGCTGCAGCTGTCCCAGCATAATTTAGGATACGCTTCTGCCAAAATTACGCCAGAGGTGCCTTTCTGGATATACAAGCTGTGGCATAGGCACCAGATGTTTGTGGTTTGCAGACGTACTCACCAGGCACTCCTGGGGGGCCAGGCAAACCCTCTGGTCCTTGAGGTCCTGGCAACGCAGGTAATGGAGTTACCCTACTGGTCTCTCCTTTCAGACCTTCAGCAAACACAGAATTGAAGATTAGAAAGGCTCATAGTCGGCAATATGTAATCTTGAGCATGTAAAAATATTACTGATCAACTGAATCGGTTAAAAATGCAGTCTTCTACGGTGTCCATATTTCTGAGACTCCACCAGGCTTTGCAAAGCCTTCAGACCCTGGCTTCATAAAGCAAAAGATTTTTTTTTGACAGCAAGCCCACCTGCAGTCTTCCTCTCAGCCCCCCCTGCATTCGAGTGGAGACCCAGAAAAGGAAGCACAAAGTCGGCAGGGAAATGATGCAATTAAGAAATGCTTAATCTGCAACTCCATTTCATAAAGATTTAACGGGTATTCTCTTTAAGAAACCTCGAGTATATCTGCCTCTGAGTTCTCTGAGTTCTTCCAGATTATGCTTGCCTGTAAGTACACACACTGCTGTGTTTTCAGCACTCAAAAATGATTAAGTCCTTCATATTTTCCCCTGACAACTTAGCTCACACTAACAACGATGACTGGATGCACATTGAAAGACTTCTTTTTTTTTTTCATGATGAGGACATGATGGAGCAGGCTGCCCAGAGATGACGTGCTGTCTTTGTCCTTGGAGGTTTGCAAGGCCCAACGGGATAAAGCCTTGAGTAGCTTGGTCTGATCTCACAGCTGACCCTGCCATGAGGAGGAGTTGGGGCTGAAGACCTCACAGGGTCCCTCCCAACCTCAATTATCTTATGACCGCAAGACTTCTGCTATTCTCTCCAGTGGGACCTGTGTTGGAACAACACTGTAAAAACCTCACCACAAGAAAAACCTCCTATGTTGGATGAATTATGTCTTTGACTTCCATCTATCTCTGCAATTTCGACGGAATACTCTTTAACACAGGTAAAACAGGAAGTTACAAACCTGCTTCTCCAGGTAAGCCAGGTGGACCAGGCATCCCTTTAGAGCCTTTGAAACCTCTTATTCCTTGGGGTCCATATCCTGGCAGTCCAGGAAGCCCGATCTCGCCAGGAAGACCAACACGGCCAGGCACTCCAGGTAGTCCTCTCTCTCCTTTGGAACCAGCAAAGCCCTGTTAACGATGACACATTACAGGCATTACTTGCTTTCTGCAACAGCTTTCAGAACCAAACTCCTGATTCTCTGGCTATAATCTTGCATTGCTTTAGTATCAGAGTAGCTCCGCTAATTTAAGGGGAATTTTTCCTCTGATTTACCTGTGATTAAAATTTTAATACCAATGCTTACGAATAGAGGGCTATTAAAAGCAAAATAGTACAAATAAACACAACAGCTTGATTTTTCAATTTTACTGGCATTACACCACACACTTTTTTTCCTTCTTAAAACTGGTTTGGTAAAAAAAAAAAAAAAAAAATCACCTCAGCTCTGATTTTCCTTGAATACTGTGGAGTCAGGTTTAGAAACACTTATATTATATTACTATTTCCCTTTAAGTATTTTAAGTTAGCAGGAAAACAGTCTTTTTTTTCTTCCACATCTTATTCAGCATAGGAATCCAAGACAATGCTCCAATACAAACACCCAACTAACACCACAGCAGACTGCTGAGGTTTTCCAGCAGCGTGTATCTGCACTGGCCTCATCTCTCTCCGGTATTCCGTAAGAGTTTTTTACTCTCATTCTTTCATGCGTATTGGTTATGTATATTGGTTGATATAGTTGAGCACAGCACCACTAAGTCAGGTAGAGGATATTCAGTTAAAATATTTGAATAAAACAGACTGTGGTGCATCCCTGGAAACGTTCAGGGCCAGATTTGATGAGGCTCTGAGCAACCTGATGTGGTTGGAGATGTCCCTGCTCCTGGCAGGGGGTTGGACTGGGTGGGCTTTGAAGGTCCCTTCCCACCCAAACCCTTCTGTGATTCTATGATTCTATATAAATACTGACTTACATGTTCATTAATTCTATATTAATTGCAAACAGTGCATACCCACCTCTTCACCTTTAGAACCCTTGAATCCTTTAGAGCCAGGTCTTCCCAGAAATCCACTGGAACCTTTTCTTCCTTTGTCTCCCCTGGCCCCGGGATCTCCTCGCTCACCTTTTGGCCCTTCTGGGTACACATATCCTGGCTCACCTTTTGATCCTTTATGTCCTTGATCTCCTCTAAAACCTGGAGGTCCCTGGAACACAGCAATCAAAAGAATTTCAGTGCTGTTCTCAAGCTTTCTTTTTTTAAAATTAAATACCTGAGAGTGGTTTTCTTTATTCTCATCTTTATTCACTGTAACGACACACTTCAATGAACAGGGGGTTATTTTGTTTTTTTTCTCCTGCCTTTACTCTTTTTGGCCCTGATGATAATTTCATTTATACTACTATAAGCAGGAACAATGCAGGATCATTTAACGGATCGGACTGCTGGCTACCCGGTTGTGCTTTGGTGGCACAAAAAGGAGGACAAAAAAAAAGAACTTAAAATCTAATTAGAGATTTCTCCTCCAGATGGGATCTCCCCAGGGACACTACAACTGCCACAGCTGGCTGTGTTCGTTGTTAACTTCTCCTCTCTCTTCTTTCCCCCTCAGAGTACAAAGTGGGTACTCTATCCCAGTCAAAACCAGTACAAGCTGGAACACAGAGGGCTCTAGTGATCTGGGGCTCATGAACTCTTGGGAGCCTTCTGGAAAAGCCCGTTAGCAGACTCATTCTGTATCTGCACGGGACCTACCACAACGAATACTTGTGCACGACATTTTTTTATTGGACAGCGCTGACTGTAATTTCCCACAAATAATTATTCCTCCAGGCACAAGTCAGAAGAACCTAACGGTATGCCTGTGGCAGCAGGTGTCAGCCTTCTCTATAACGTTTCCCAAGAGGGAATGTCCTTGGCAGCCCTGAAGAAGGTATTATGAAAACCAAGTTTCTCTGCACAGCTGGGGCTTCAGCAAGTCCTGAAATAAGAGAAGCAAGCCGTCTGACGAAGATCACAGCACACAAAACTCCATCTATGCTTTACAGCCACTGCCATGATTACAGAATTAGGTAGATGAACACAAGTTAACTGTAAACTGCTCACATCAGGCCGAAGAAGCTGTCTAGCCATCATGAAATACAGCAGAGGTTAATCACACAGGTATTCACCTGCCTCACTGCCTGGGCTGAACTTGCTGCACTGAGCAAAACAGGCTCACGTAAAGCTAGGTCGGGCGTACGTGACAGTCTACGTAGGCCTCTCACGCAGACACATTTATTGCTACAGAGAGAAAGCTGTCCAGATCACCCAGTATGACACTGCATGTCACACCAACCACCAGTTTTCTCTGAAATAGTTCTTCTGGGACCTGAAAAATAATCTGAAAAATCAAAGTCTTACTTGAGCTCCTGGAAACCCCGGTGCTCCAGGAGAACCTGGAGAACCTTTTGGACCTGTTGTTCCTTCTCTACCTGCAAAAGAAACAGCGTATTTTGTAAAGAAAAATGAAAACAAGAACATGGATTTTGACAAGCTCTGATAATCACACCCAGCACTGAATGATTCTGCATGTTCCTCTGAGTGTGTCATCACAGACCGACCTGGCTACGAGCATTTTGCCTTCACCTCATTGAGGGCTCGTGCTGGTATCAGTGGATGGAGCTCATCAGGCTCTCACGCTCACCACAACCCCAGGGGTAGCTCAGGGACTGCGTGCTGCAGACATGCCCACACCCGATTCTCATGCTAAAAGCAAATCATTGGCATTTTCTCCCATCCTGTTAGAGACAAGATCATTTACCAGGCATGCCGTCCTGGCCGTGTGGCCCAGGAGAACCAGGAAGACCAGGTATTCCAGGAATATAGCTGCAATCCGTACACACACCAGCTTCATCACCTAGAATGGAAATAATTCATTAGTTGTTCCACCACAAGTCATTCCCAACACGATACACAGTTTGTTACAGAGGATGGCTAACACCGTTTGGCCAGAGGTCATGGCCTTCATTTTGTGGGAAGGTCACTTCCAACGCTGTACAAAATTACCTGTGGTCAGGCAGTGAATCAGAACTGACACATTTAATTGAAAATGCAGGAACATTCAGTTGAAATCTCTTGATTTTTTCAAGTCTAGTTTTAGTAGACCTTTTGGATAGAGTCACTCTACTGACAAGCCAAATTCTCTCAAAAGACAAAATGGACACAGGCTTCGAACTAACACAGCTCCGTAACAGCCTGGGTGACTTTAGCGACTAGCAAGTGGCAAAGACATTCAGCAGCTCCTGTGGTGACATTTGCTGAAGGAACTTTCTCTCAGAGAACAACTGTTAGTGTTGAACGTAACAACAGGAGAATACAAAAACCAGGGAGGTTTACCTCTTAAGAGGTAAATTAAATTTCAAATTTCATGAGGATCCCTGAAGATACTGGATTGGACCATCTACTTCAGAGCGACAGTTCTCTGAAACTGACCTTTCACGCCGGTGTCTCCTGGGGGCCCTGGAGGTCCTGGACAGCCTGGCTCTCCGGGAAGTCCTGGGAGACCTGTTCTAAATGTTATTCTACCTGTTAATGAAATGAGCACGGCACCATTACATCAGCAGATTATTCAGACAATTCTCTAGTTGCCAAGAGGAAAAAAAGTTGCAGGAATGAGCTGGAGACAGTATTCTGATCCTTATGGGTCCCTTCCAACTTGAGATACTCTATGATTCATTGAAAAGACAGAACTACCTGGACAAATTAAAGCTGGAAGACGGTAATGCCAAAGTAAATCTCAGCAGACTGTTGGATCCATCTGCCCAGCCTTTCAAAAGCATAGTCCCTTCTGGGGAAAGTATTTCTATTTTATTTGAATCAACAGATACACAATTCTTTCTTTTACCAGGAATGGAAGGGAATTTTTTTTTAATCCTAAATGATTAATGCTGCTCATGTATCTTTGACAGAATTATTCCGGTGTATTTACTATTCCTTTGGAAAAACAGAACATGCATCAAGCTCTGCCTAAGATAATGTATCGGGGGGACAGAAATTATTTTTCAAAGCAAGAGAAAAGAGAAGCACTACATTGGTGTTGGTTCAGAAAAACTTGTTTTGGCCATACCACATATAAAAGAAACATGATGTTGTTGGTACTGCTAGTTAAGGAGGTATTCCTAGTTAATACATTTTCTAGAATCTCTATAAACTGCTACTGCTCTATTTTCATTCTGCCAGAACCTCAAACCTGCTCCGAGGCCCACTAAGACCTCTGGAGGCATGCAAGCGACGCCTCTAGCTCTCAGATTAGCCCCTTCTGAATTTTGTTTTACAGATTTACTACAACTTTTGGAGTAATCAATTTTAAGAACAGATTCTCTCTCATTAGTCTTTTCTGGTTTTATGTAGCAGAATTTTATAGGCACAGTTATACAAAAAGGGGAGAAATCTTTATACTGGGAAGTTTCCCAGTCATCTTCCAAAGAATCTCATTAGCGCAGACCTTCGCTACATACGTGTTTTCATGAACATCCTAAAACAAAACTTCCAAAGATAAATTATATTCAACCATATTACTCAAAATATAAGAGTATAAGAAATATAAGACACTATAAGAAATGTGTTTATATAATCTCACACATTAGATATTGAGATGGCTTTGGAATTGGTTTTGTTCATTACATATACAATACTGAAACATCACCTGGTTCTCCTGGAGGACCTGGTAACCCAACAGAACCAGGTCTGCCAGTAAGACCGGGTAGCCCCGGAGGGCCCACAACACACAGGCCAGTTTGTCCTTTCTCTCCTTTTGTTCCTTTTGGCCCAGGAAAACCTGGGGGACCTCTCAGACCAGGTCTTGACACACCTAACCAAAGAGGAAAAAATACAAAAATGAAGTTAAAGAAACGGAGTTTCAAAGCAAAGTAAGCACTCAATAGCATGAGTGAGAGACAAACATATCAAGCTCATCCCACAAGTATTTTTTATCTTGTAATATATTAAATAATCACAACAAGAACGTAAAGGCACTTAAAAATGATCTTTAACCTCTCTTTAAATACTTGGCCCATCAGAGCTTTTGGGTGACAACTTTTTACCATGCAGAGATACGTTTAAAGTCACCTGAGGTTAAGATTCCACAGAGCTGATTCAGTATAACGGGCAGGAAGCACAATGTGGTTTTTTTGTTGGCACGGGACCATTACACGTACCTGGTCTGCCAGCAGCTCCGGGACGACCCTGTGGCCCTGCAAAAGCAACGTATTTAGAACTGGAATTAAACCACTGTATAGCCTGCGAAGTCACTACTCAATAATACTGACTGCAAACTCTGTGTTTCTGCATGTTAAGCTTATTTTAAGAATTTGGTTTTGCCTGAGTAGGCATCTACTACTTACACAACTGCTGCATACTGAGAGTTCTCACTGACACCTGGCAAGATACAGATGTTTACAATCCACCACTTTTGTCTTTGTCTTGGGGGGGATGCACTTAATTACTTGAGAACAACTTACAGACCTGCAAACTTGCTTCTTTTTGCCACTACTATTTGCTCTAGTAAATAAAGCACTCTTTAGTAACACAAGGCCAGGCTGGATGAGGCTCTGAGCAACCTGATCTAGTCAGGGATGTCCCTGCTCCTTGCAGGGGGGTTGGACTAGATGACCTTTGAAGGTCTCTTCCAACTCCAGCCATTCTATGATTCTATGATGACTGCCTTTGCAAGGCTCAGCTTTCTTGTTGCCGTCCCTTGGAAGTACGTACGTAGATTTACAACACCAAAGTGACACCATCACTTGGATATACAAATATCCATAAAACGAGAACACTACAACACAGAAGGCAGGAACTTGCTGGATGAGCATGAGATACATCCTACAAGAGGCTGCCTCCCACTTCAGCCCACAAGTCCTTGTGACATTGTGGTACAGCTCCCAGAGTGAACCAGCACATTTTAGTTCTACAGCGCGGTCACAATAAACAAAATAAAATCTCGCAGATCTTTATTACTTTGGAATGACAGACGATAAAAATGGCAGAAAACAAACTATGAAAGCGTCAAAAAAAGAAAAATTGTTAAAAAATGGATGACCTTTAACAGGAGGCTTACAGCCCTGAGGGTTTGTCTATGGCACACACAACTGACGAGCTGACGCAGCAGCCCCCTACGGTCACAGGACAGGACGCCAGTGAGCTTAGGTGCTGAACTCAGGTATCTGCACAAAGAAGTATGCCAGCTTCATTATTTTTAAGAGGAAATACAGCCATACATCAAAGTCTCAGGATACACTCCAACTCTGCCATTTGATGGGACTAATTTGGAAATACTCTGGGGTAAAGGCCGAAGCGGGTTGCTGGGTGCTCAAAACCTGAGCATGCACCAAGCAACAGCTCTTGCTAAAAGATTCTCGTTATGATGTCACGCTCACCAGGCATGCCCCGTTGGCCTTTCGGTCCTGGAGGTCCCGGGGGTCCTTCATCTCCTTTCTCACCAACCACAGTATCATAATACTCTGTCTTAAGAGAAAGATGGTAAGGAAACAAAGAAGAGTAAGACTGAAGAGAGAAGCACAGTGCCTCCTAGTGAACATTTGGTTAGAATAATGTCATGACCTCAATCATAGTTTTGATGTCGTGACACCACGAGAACTTTCTAATCACGTGGTAATTATAAGCAGCCAGAAATGAAATCATAATTGTTACACACAGATAATGCCAAGAGACCAGCACAAATAGATGGGGCTGGGATTTCAGCCCTATTCCTCAGCTCCTGGAGAACTCCTCTGCCTGCAGACGCAATTATCCAGGCAAGGTATAAGTTGGAATATTACGGTAGCGTGGAATAGAAAATATTATTGAAAGAAACCTCTAGGAACCACTCAGTCTATTCCATTGGCTCAAAGCAGCATCAGCTATATCAGACTACTCTTTTAAATAATCATACATGAAAATACACACAAATCAACTACTTAAATCACATGTGCATTCAAAGAATCATTCCTATAAAAATAATAATTAATTTATTAAAGTTTAATTTTATGATGTTTCACAGTTTCTAGAAAGGACAGGCAAAATCAAAATGCAACTTGCTGTAGCTATTTTTTTATAAGTACTAATTTTTTTCTCTTTTTCTGGATTATTTTGCATGGGCAGCAATATTGGCAAAGCAGCATTCTAAGAAGTACTGTGCCTCGATATATAAACATCCCACTGAAATGTAAATGGACCACTAATGCCCCAATTTGAATCTTCCTTTCTTTAAAAAGTTGTCTTAGGATTTTAAAATTAATACTACCTCGTCTGGAACTGATTTGAGATTTAGGTTTACAAACTAACTCTCGTGAATTTTTGTAGCTGTTGTGTGAAAGTCCAATCCCCAGCCAAAATTGCTGGAACGATGGGGCTTATTCTTATTCTAATGGTTTAGAAAAATGATATGATGAAGATAATTTACACTTACTCGACCACAAGCTCCAGGTGGACCCGTGTTTCCTTTCACCCCCTTCGTCAGAAGACAGAGACGGGTTTATTAAAAACAATACATGACATGACATTTGGTATCCATTGTTACTTCGTAACATTAAAGAAGATCCTCTGCTCCTGCCCAGTCCTCCACCACACCCGTCTCTCTTCCTTACACAACTATTCAGCCCCATACACCAAAAACTACAGGAGCACACCAGCAGGCATAGCTGGACACCGGTTCAAACACAGGATCTATTTCAGCTCACGCATTTCCTATTCCATGATATCATTACTTGTCATCTTTCAGGTAAAGTAAAACCTATTGTAAACACAGCCATAAACAAAATGATACACTACCCCTCAAACATACCTTATCCTCACCCTCAAAAGCCACCACAAACCCATCGGACAGTACCTTAGCTCCTTGCCTGCCAGCCACTCCCGGTCTGCCCCGTTCACCCTTTTGTCCCTGCAGGTGACAGCAGACAATTTTATGAGGATTAACCTTTTAACACTGGCAGCAGCAAGATGCAAAATGGGAAGCTTTACTCTTTCATGGCGATGGCAAGGCGAACGTCATTTGCTCAGGGGAAGAAATCAAAAGCTCTGTTTGGGGTACAGTTCCACGTCTGTGGGAATACCACAGGTCTCTGACCCTACCCTGCCTTCAGAACAGCACGCTTCACCAGTCCCAAGGCAGAGCTGCTCTGCACAAGTGTAGGAGGCTCCAGCCTGCTCTCCCTCTGCAAACTACTGCTTCTGAAAGGGGAGAAGCTGAACACGATGTGAGACTCGCACACAGCAACTCCCTCTCCCAGGACCAGGAGGGAAAATGGTGCAGGCTGCTGCTCAGGCTTTCTGCAAGCGTAGACATGCAAGGAAAAGGGACTTCCCAGAGGTGAACGCGCTGCTCGTTAGTACAGCTGAAATGGGAACTGATATGTCTTCGTCATGACAGAAAGTTTTCTTTCTGTTAGCTGAGGCAGTGGAGCTTTGCGGTCTGTCAGTCCTCGTTCTTTGTCAGACTGGAATGTGTTTAGACTGCCTGTGAAGGTCACTTTGGCATGATGAAGATGATGTTTTAGTAAGATGTATGTGAAATGGGCTATTGGGACAATAAGAATTTTGATAAGATGTCTGTAAGGTCACGGCGACCCTAATGATGATGTTAAAGTGGAAGTGAAGTAAATATAAAAGAATTGGTATTTAACCAATAGAATACAGTATTGCAAATA
This sequence comes from Tetrax tetrax, assembly GCA_009806455.1. Classification (NCBI taxonomy): domain Eukaryota; kingdom Metazoa; phylum Chordata; class Aves; order Otidiformes; family Otididae; genus Tetrax; species Tetrax tetrax. Next base: position 482,285 of record WHYT01017913.1, on the reverse strand, counting down.
CATTTGAACAACTTTTACCTTTAAATTAGTACACAAATGAGATAATTTTGATTATAAAATTGTATGTTTTAAGAATTATAAGATGATGACAGTTCTACTATTCATCAGTCATCTTGTTTGAGGCCAAGGCAGCTGGGACCTTGACAGAAACCTCTCTGAAAAAGACGTCTTTGATTCTGGCGCTTAAAATGACTCATTTTGCTTCCTCATTTGTGCTGAACTGAAGGTATAACTCTTTTGCAAAAATTTCAAAGTGACTAACCAGACTTAAAACTCAGTAGAGTTAATTTTGCGCAACTTGGACCCCGTCTCAAAATCATTTGAGAGTCAGCAGCAAGCAACAGGTCTTTCACAGACAGCATCTGTGACCTGAGCCGCTCTCTCCTGCACAAATCTACGAGGACACGGCACGTCCCAAGGAAATGTTCCACAGTGCACGCAAATCAACATTGTCAAACACATTCTGCAACGGGAAAAAGCTGTGCCAGGAGGATATGAGCCTGATAAACAGATGATTGTTATTTAGAAAATGTTTAGAAGGCTTCCTTCATTACCGGTAAGCCAGGTGGACCCAAGGCGCCTTCTTTTCCAGGTTTACCCTACAAAGGAAAAAACATAAAGTAAAATTTAAAAAATTGAGATCAAAAAAGGGATCATTGCATTCAAAGAGCGTAACAACAAAATACTGTGCACATAACTGTATTTATAAATTCTGAAAACCCATTAAGGTTATTTTTAAAATGTTCATTATTTCTAATCATAGCTAATGTTCATAAAACTCTGCAGAACAGGGAGTAAGATATCCCCTGGACGCTCCTCCTCCTGTGGAGGATTAGTTGAGACAGACACTTCATCTGCACAAAGCGCCAGGCAAGGGGAAAAAGCTTGGTGCAAGATCAGGTTCTTGCAGAAGCAAGACGAACGATAAACAATACAGCAGCTAGCAGCCCTTCTGACGGTGAGCGTGGAAAGATACGGAAGGGAACCAGACCATGGATTACGTTAACAGAATAACTCTCCTATGACAACTTTCTCACGTCTCTACATAGCTGCTGGTTGAGCGTACTAATTTAAGTCCGCTGCCTGCAGTAAACCCAGTGTTTTTAATTCTCTTCTACATATACACCGGCACTGTAAAGCCGGTATGTGTTCAGAAAAGCACTTTTTAAAATTAAGTTTCAATAGTAAAAAATTTACTGCAAGAAAAACAGAAGCGCATCCACTGTCAATGGACCTTTACTTCATGTACTCATGGTATGTGGGCCTACAAGAACAGTCACAGAATCATGGAACAGTTTGGGTTGGAAGGGACCATTAAAGCCCACCCAGTCCAAGCCCCCTGCCAGGAGCAGGGACATCTCCAACCAGATCAGGTTGCTCACAGCCCCGGCCAACCTGGCCTGGAATGTTTCCAGGGATGGGGCATCCACCGCCTCTCTGGGCAACCTGGAGCACCCTTTTGCACCACCCTCAGTGTAAATTTTTTTTTTCCTAATATCTGATCTGAATCTACTTCCCTCTATTTTAAAACCATTACCCCTTGTCCTGGTCCTGTCACAGCAGGCCCTGCTGAAGAGTCTCTCCCCACCTTTCCTGCAGCCCCCTTTGGGCACTGGGAGCCGCTCTCAGCTCTCCCCGGAGCCTCCTCTTCTCCAGGCTGAACAGCCCCAGCTCTCTCAGCCTGGCCTCATGGGACTCATCTGACTTCCAGCTCTCTACTGTGGTTTACTGGATGAAAGAGCTTTTGAATCTAAGAAAATTTGCTCTGAGTGGCTTTGAAACAAAAACTGCAGAGCAAGTGCAAAACTGCTTTTCAGGAAAGACTAGCACATGTGTATTCAATTGTTTGCGCATACCTGTGCTCCGGGTTCTCCTTGGTCACCCTTTTCACTCTGAGAATCACCAACCGGCCCCTGCAACAAAACCACCCTGAAGATACGTGTATTTTGAGACTCACAATTTCCAAATTAAGTATTTCATAATTTTATCTTTTTTTTTTAAATGTATAAAGTACAGCTAGAATGCTATTAATAAATATTCTATTTATTCTATTCATTAGTTCTATTCTGTTCCTTAAAGACTGGGATAAGCAGCGTAAATCCTGTACTCTAAAGAGTGGCATTTACTAGGTGATGCTGCCTGAACGTCTGGATTTAAGGGATTTACATCTGGTCACTTACTGTAAACCCCACTGGCCCCGGAAGTCCTCTTGATCCTTTATCTCCTTTCTCTCCTTTCAAGTCCTATAACACAAAAGATCAATAATTAATATCGTCTCTTGGATTTTTCTGTCCGTACCATAACACTCAAGTTTTACAAACAGGAAATCCTTATGTTACCAGCAAGCTTCCCCAAGAAAAGAGGGTTCTACTTAAATGACTAAAACAAAACTTCGTATCGGTCATCCTGCGTAAGTCTATGATGTTTGAAAAAGAAACTGGCTCTGCCTGTATTTCTGAACACGGCGTGTTCAAAAGGGCCTACCTGTGATTGCACACGTGGGGCCTGGAGTAAATTACCCCAGAAATGGCAACAAATGGCAAGTGAAAAACAAATAAACCTTAGCTGCCTCGCTAGAGCTACAGTCACCTCCAATGAGTAAAGGCTGCGGCTGCTCACGTGATCCTTGCCTCTAGGGGCTCAAGGTGAGACCCTCCCTGCTGCGTAGTACTGCCTAAGTTTATGGCTGCCTAAGCCTTACCTGGTCAGACCCATGCCCCAAACTATTCTTGTAAGGACGTAATGGAGAGGGAGTTTTGACGACTCCATGGATTAGATGCAAATTAAATAAGGAAAATGAAGTCAAGAACAGGCTGAAGACTTGTTCTGTTAGTACATGAAGATTCAAAATTGTCTATCAACTACGGCTGTTTATGCAAGAATTTTAATTCACAACGCAATATTTAAACTGAAAGCTGAATCAGAATACTTCCTTTCTCCAATACTCATTGTTTTCCCAACGCTTTCCACGATGACTCATGTTCCAGTAAAAACAAGGAGAAAATAAACCGTGAAGTGTACACAAACGTGTTGTAAGCTTCTGCAAAAACTCCGGTAGCTCAGAATCCTGACATTTTCAGTGACAAGGCCCGGAAGGCAACACAGCTGTGGCTTGGATAGCCATTCAGAAAATCCATGTTGATTTGGCAGAGCTAAAAGCGATTTACTTTCCATGTACTCGGAGATCCAGAGCAGGTGGGTTCCTGCTAGGCGGTCAGCATTCCGCCGGCACCGTGCAGATGCGCGTGTGAACACGCAGCCCTCAGCGCAGCTGGCCGGACAGACAGGCTCTAAGGAGGGCTTAGTATCTAACTAAACAAGTCTGAAAAACGTCAGGATGGGTAAAAGGAAATGTTATCGGAACAATGAGGATGAGAATGTCCTCTCCAAGTAAAACCCAGTAGGATGGCTTTTCTGAACGTGGTGTTGAACGATTTTACTACCGTCATGTTATCTGGTCCACTTAATGTCACAATAACGGTTCCTGGTGGCCCAGGGGGTCCAGTTAATCCAGTGTCACCCTTGAAAGAAAAAAGGAAAACAGAGCAAGCACAAGCAGTGTGTTCTTATTCTTTCTTATTGCCATACTTTTGCATTGTGAACATTTTTCTGTCATTACACTTAGCTGTTAATGCCGTTAACGTTTCTCTTTGCTTCCTATTTATCTTCCAACACAAAAGGCATACGGAAGACTTAAGACTATGACAACCTTAACTTAGCTGAGAAATATAAAAAAGCACACACTGATTTCTGTTAAAGTAACTAGAATTAGCTTAAATTTTTAATACTATTTGCTTAAAGTTATACAGCCATTTCAACTCTACATTAAATTAAATTATCTCATTGATTTGCATTTTTCTCCCAATTTAAGTCAATCGCCATGTTTCCATTTTCCAATAAAAGACTTCCACATATATACTGAAAATTTTTCTTTCAGTGTACTTACTTCCCCAAACATTTTGTCATAGTCTATCAGAAAAAGCAGAAAACAAACAAAACTCAAAAAAACATTTTAAGCATTTATACAATTACCTTTCTTCCTTTGGTTCCTATCACTTTCAGTCCCATAAGACCCTGTAAAAAAAACCACCAAATGTTATTTTTTTTTAATTTTAAAAACACCTACAAAATGAGTTAATTGATGCTACACATAATAGGAAGTTTTCATTTTTATTACCAATCTGAGACTACCTTAGGTCCAGGAGGTCCTGCTTTCCCTGGAATGCCCTACAAAAACAGGAAAAAAAAAATTCCTTAACTTAAAAAATTACAGTCTTTAGCATCAATATAGGTGTTTTGAAGTACCCAACTTTCACATGAGTTATATCACTAGTTTTATTCTTTCTTCCACCTTTACAACTGCAATTTGTTGTGAGTAGGTGACAGAATGCCTATACAGTCTAGTTGCAAACCTATACATCTCTCTTTCTTACAGCTATACACATTAGCATTTAAAGTGAATTTATGGGTAATTACTTGAGAATTAAAATTTATGCCTACATGGACAAGGGTGCTTCTGAAAAGATGGAAATTATCATGCATAAAAATAATCAAAAGAAACTGAAAAAAAAATAATTCAGATGTGTGCAGGAGGATATGAATTTCACACATACACGTCTCTAGACCTCAAACAAGTATGTGAGAGCCAGGTACCAGTATTTGTGTAATTCCATCGGCTTTTGGAAAAATCAAAGGTTAAAGTAACAAGTGAGACATAAGTTTACACTCACCGAAGCTCCTGGAGGGCCCTGGGGTCCAAGTTCTCCAGGATATCCCTGAGCACCTTGAGCACCCTGCATATTGAAAAAGAAAGAGGAATAAAGCTCCTGGCAAGATTATGAGCAAACCACACCGCTGAGTTCAATGAACTGAGGAACAAAGAGAGGAGCAGCACTGTGGATTCCTTTTCCTGTCCCAGGGTAACACAGAAGTACAATTCCTCCTCACCGTTTCCTTGGTTGGCATGTTTTGAAGTCTGAGAAAACATACCTGTCCTACAACTGGACTACTCAAGTGAGGATACACGTCCTGTTAACTGTGGAGGTTCTCCTAACGCACGCAGTCCTATTGCTACCCTTAAATCTTCGGAATATTCTGTGCAATAAAATCTATACTTTAAAATCTCATTTTCAAATAAACGACAAATCAAAAACTTTTATTTTCCTTTTACTTTAATGTCTTCCACTTATTGTAGCAGTCAAAAGAAATGTCTGCTCTGTCTTCTCCTATTAATCTCCATCTTAGAATCACAGAATCACAGATGGGTTTGGGTGGGAAGGGACCTTCAAAGGCCACCCAGTCCAATCCCCCTGCCAGGAGCAGGGACATCTCCAACCGGATCAGGTTGCTCAGAGCCCCGGCCAACCTGGCCTGGAATGTTTCCAGGGATGGGGCATCCACCGCCTCTCTGGGCAACCTGGGACAGTGCTCTACAACCCTCAGTGGAAAAAATTTCTTCTTTATGTCCAGTCTGAATCTGCTTCCCTCTATTTTGAAACCATCACCCCTCATCCTGTCACAGCAGGCCCTGCTGAACAGTCTCTCCCCACCTTCCCTGCAGCCCCCTTTGGGCACTGGGAGCCGCTCTCAGCTCTCCCCGGAGCCTCCTCTTCTCCAGGCTGAGCAGCCCCAGCTCTCCCAGCCTGGCCTCACAGCAGAGCTGCTCCAGCCCTCTCAGCATCTGCGTGGCCTCCTCTGGGCCCTCTCCAACTGGTCCATGTCCTTCTGATGTTGGGGGCTCCAGAGCTGGACACAGCACTGCAGGGGGGTCTCACCAGAGCGGAGCAGAGGGGCAGAATCCCCTCCCTCGCCCTGCTGCCCACGCTGCTGGGGATGCAGCCCAGGATGGGGTTGGTTTCTGGGCTGGGAGCGCACATTGCCTGCTCATGTTGAGCTTCTCATCCACCAGCACCCCCAAGTCCTTCTCCTCAGGGCTGCTCTCCATCCATTCTCCGCCCAGCCTGGATTTGTGCCTGGGATTGCCCCGACCCACAACCCATCTTTAAAATACGGATCATCCTGTTCTTTGTTATTACTACTCTAGAAGCAGGGCTGGCCTGATCTGACTTCATGGGGAATTTTTGCAGTTGGATGAGATGGTCATTGCAGGCTCCTTCCAACCGAACTGTTCTGTTCTGTTCTATTCCTAGGGCTAAACCCCTGAATCTATAACCAGTTTTTCTCTATTTGTAAAATATTGTTGTTTGTCTGCGACCTGGCTTCCCTGTCTCACTCTGCTAACACATAATGGACACTGTTGGTTCTGATGGCAAAATTAATTGCTATTGTCTTGGTGTAATCTGTTTTGTAAAGTCAATTGAAAGACTTTGAACATATTGTAGTAATCAGAGTAAATAATTTTTTAAAGACATATAATTATTTTCTCATTTAGAAATCAGGCAATTTAAAAAAATACTGTATCTATATAAAATATATAATACATAGGAAATCTTATAAAATGATTTTAATATATGTACATACTTGTAATATACTCTCTCTCTACATCACAGTCTGAATAGAATCTGAATTACCTGAGGCCCAGGCACTCCTGGCAATCCAGGATCACCTTTTGCACCGTAGCCTGGGTCATATCCATCTGCAGGGCACCCCTGGGCAATCAGATAAAAAAACAGATAAAAAGTTATTCTGTAGAACAAATATTCTAATACAGTTTGGGGGGAAATAAACCGCATCAGAACTGTATAATGATGGCAACTGTTCCCTGTGGACAGTTCTACCTTTAAAAAAGATTTTATTAAACAGAATACACCTTTTTCAGGCATTCCAGTTCTGTTAGGAGCAGTCTTAATTTCAGACATATCTCCATTACTTACCCACAGTCCTGACCTTCAATTTTTTTTGTGTACTTTTTATCTCTGTAAAATACTCTCTAGTGCATCTGCAGATCGCCATATGAATTCATAAACTGTTTGGGGAAGGGGTTTTAGTTCTTGGTGTGCTTGAAAGGGTTAAATTCATTACATGTAATAACTGTAGTTAAAGGGAAAAAAAAAAATTATATACTGTTTTGTAACCTGAGGTGAATGAATGCAACCAATACAGACAAAGCACCAAAGTTTGCGGTTGCTTCTTCTGTTTCCCACGAATGGAGATCCCTTTTCCAGCAGTGAACAGACACACACAAACTATTGATCACCAATAAATATTTCACGCAATATGATGTAATAAATAACTGACCTTTTCTCCTTTGATGCCAGCAACACCCTAGGGAGAAGAACAATCATATTATTATACAGAAAAGGAAAATAGACAATGGCTAAAGGATACATTCTAAATATTCCCTAAGCTCAGCGCTCTTCAAGTGATTTATTTTCACAGACACGGTGTATAGCCAGGTACACGTTTACTGCGCCAGACTTCAATTTAAGAAGAAAAGGCATATTGTTAAAACATAGCCCAGTCTCACAGTTACAACTCTGCAAGTGAAAGCAGAACAGTTTTGAAGCCTGACCTTAATAAATAAATAAATAAGATCAGGAGAGTTGGTAAAGTAAAATTCATATTTAGAAGTCATTACATTTGAAGCCACTGGAACCTGACAGAGAGCGTTCCTTTTCCATTTGTTGTTTAGAAGTTTCTTTCAAAAACACATTTCTACAGAGAAAAAAACAAATCCTATGGTTAAATCAATGCAGCCAGAATGAGAAGTTCTGGGTTTAATTCCTGGTTCTTACTGACTTAAACAGGCCATTCCCTCAAAGAGAATTAGGCATGAACCGAAACCGCAATCTATTAAATATACGTTAGACACCTTTAGAGATGTGAGTGGCCAGTTTTCATGAGTATCCCTTGAGAGGCTACAGAGCTAACACCAGTCAATGAATTCGCAAGCGCTCGGTAACTGAGAAGCTGAGGCCCAACATGCAGAAAGCATTAGTTTGAACTTTGGTTCCTTTATCACAGAGTTTTCGTATTAACGAAACGAGGATACCTATATATTTCGACTGTTGTCAATACTAGCTAACGTCAGGCTTTACGCTCCTTCTGTGAACAGCTTTACGTGGCAGAAAGGCACACAATCCCAAATTTCACAGACACTTACTGGAATGCCTGGAGCACCTCTTCTGCCTGGAGGACCTGGAAAGCCTTGATCGCCCTGAAAGTATGAAGTGGGACTGTTAATGTATATTATTGCTTATTATTCAGTCTGATTTTAGCAAATGTGATTACAAAAGAAGTTTTTATTACCACCAGATTTTCTAAAAGGGGCACAGCCTGACTCTGTGGGTCTTGACTTCTATCCCAGACACCAGGCTTTATTAGAAATGTCAGATCCGTTCACGGTTTCACTAGAAACGCGTGACTTTCTGTGGTGGGCATTCTTCTGACTTCCTCTGTCGCTCTTGTTAGTGGAGCAAAGTAAAACTGGTAAACCTGTAACTTCGCATTAAGCCTTGTCTTTTAATTGCTTTCGGGACTTATGAACTGTCAACTGCAAGCTAGATAATGGTGACAAAAATTTTAATTAACTATCTATCTCTTCTATAACCCATTTCAACAGAATGACAGGTTGGACAAAACTGATTAGAGCTTCTGGATTCAATGAAAAAAGCTTTAACTGTCAAAATATCAAATATTATTGTTAAATTTTTAGCTAAAGCCACTAATATGTATTACTTAATTATCTATCTTACAGGCAGCATTTTACCTTTCTCTAGCCTCACGATTCAGATTTTTCCTAGCTGTTCAAGTCAAACCAAAACAAAGCTGTGGTACATCAGGGGAAAAATTCAGAACGCCTTTTGGCCATTCCTAAGCGCGGCCAAAGACAATGTCCGGAACATTCAGCTCAGTTTGTACCTTTGTGCCATCGCACCCGGGAACACCCGGGTGCCCAGGAGGACCCACAGTTCCCGGTTCACCCTAAAAAGAAGTACAAAATTGCCATGAGCTTTGTTTCTGCACGTTCATATTACCCTACAGCAACACTGAGAGAGTTTATGTTGGAGCAGCGTTTCACAAGCCTTGACAGATTACAGCGTGTTCTTAAATCGTGCCGATAACCAAGAACTGCTGATGCTAAGATTGCTATCTCCGGGCTCATCAGCAGAGACAATATCCATGTTGAGACCAGAGTGAGCACGCTGGGCTGAGGATAATTGTGTGCTGAAGACCATGGTGAGAGAGAAACGGTTAAATCAGTGTTGGTTTTACTTACTGGAAGGCCTGGGGGACCTGAAAATCCAGGTATTCCTGGGACTCCCTGATGATATGAAAACAGAGGAATAATATTACAAATACTAAGCAAAAGCTCATCATGCACTTTTCCTTTTGATTGCATTCATAAGAAGGATGAATGCAAGCATCATGCTACTAAAAATCATTATTTCCTTAACTCTTCTGACTGTGAACCAAATATAATGGTAGTTTACGTGCTGTTAACACAGACTGGTTTTGCCCACAGAAAAAAAACAAAACCAACTCTGGGGAATTCTAGTCTGACTTTTTAATAGCACATCCCAATACTAAATACACACAGCATGAAACCTGGACACAAGGCGTAGCAAAAAAGGCAAAAGTTCTAAAAAAAAACAGACAACGCATGTGCGTACCCCGTGTATTATAAATGTTAAAAGTACTTTAAGATAATACATAAAGTTCTGGTTTTATTTTTCACAAATTATTGAATCTAGTTGGCATGTAACATGACATTTAATACATGCAATTTTGTTTAAAATTAAGTACTTACTCGTATACCTTTGGGTCCAATGAAGCCTGTAAGACCTGGAGAACCCTAGATCACAAACGGAGAACAACATTTTTCAGTATAATTGAGAAAAAGTACATATATTTCAACAAGACATGCAATATTTTTAATACCAACATGTGCACAAAAAACTAATGATCTGCCTGTTACAGACACTAAAGCAAACAGGCATTTAATACAACTTGCCTAAATCTTGGCATCCTGCCCTCCTTTTCAGTGTTTACAGGGGATATATCTCATCATAGCTCAAAAAAAAAGCAGAGTCAGTTGTGCATTTTATTTTATTTCAGGTACCATACAGGTGTTGAATAGGAAGAGCTAACTGGAATACACTGCAATAGATGGAGTTCAGGCTAAGAGAGATGTTATTGCTACATAAATTATCCTTACTTTTTGCCACTCTTGCAGAAGTTATTATCACTTATGGAAAGGGAAATGCTCTGCTAAACACTTTTCAATGAGGTCAAAGAAATGGCTCAACATGCGTGAGATCCACCGTGAGTATGAGTTCCAAAAAGTATTGCAAAAATGAGACAGGACAGAATAACAAACTAAAACTATGAAAACCATTTGTTTAAAGGTATGGATAAGTGCTGGAGACACATTAGTGCAGGTCCTAGACATAATGTGATTGTAGCAGTACCTTCCTGATTTATCGATGACAGCAGGAGTGCTGTTCCTCAAGATAAATATAAATAAAATGCTTTTCCATGAGCAATTTATTTGGTGTTTTTTTTTCCACTCATGCAGGAGTCATTGGAAATTCATACTCAGCCTCAGTTTAGGCATACAGGAAAGAAAGCCCAAGTCATCGAAGTCACTCTCTCCATACTGCAAGTAACTAAGTATTTCCTAAACAGACAAAGATTCTCTTAAAAACCACCTTTCCCTTCTAATTTTCTTATATCTATTTTTCGTATTTGTCTCAGTAGTAGCTTGTTTCCTCTCACTCCAGCAACAGATGTCGGAGTATACTGTTAAGACAAAATTGAGGTTACGCTGTAAAATCTTATTAGACTCACGTTCATTACCGCTGGCAGTTCAGTCCGGACGCTTCAGCACTGGCCACCGGACAACTGACGATAAAAGCCTACGTTCACATCGGTGAAAAAGTGACCACTGCAGCAGGTGACCACACAACATCCCTCACCAAACAGGAGACTCCGAAACAGGTTTTGGGTTTGTTTTTTGAAACAGAGTCTTCTACCCAGTCACAGCTCACTTTCCCAGCCAAGCACAGTAGTTTCTCTGTCTCTCACACACCCCCACCTTTGGTCCCTGTGGTCCTGGAGGCCCTTCTGGACCAGGAAAGCCTCGATGACCAGGTGGACCAGGAACACCAGGAAAGCCTTTTTCACCCTGTGAACATGAAGAGAAAGAAGTTCTTAAAATATCCATGAATTCTCCTTCTGGTAAGTTATTTCCAAAGCGTTCATTACTTGCAGTACCTCTTAACTTCTGCAGATGTCTGCTACTGTGGCAGACACACCACCCTTGCCCACACTGACCTGTTTTTGTGGTCTCACCCTTGTGCTGTCCGGGCCACGTGGTACCACTGAAGTAACACGCTCGTAAGTATGGTGGAAGATATCAGAAGACAGCCATACTCAAGATTTTGCAGAGTACAGAAGTTGATGGGCAGCATGAAAACTTTAAGAAAGCAGCTGATATGTGCTCCTTGTTAATATTTCTGTAGCATGTTCAGTCCCTACAAGCAACACAAATCCAAATCCATCCCAGCAGCCCCAGTTTGTAACTGGAAAATTTAACGGCTGCTGCTGTACAGCAGGGTCAGTTCCAAATCACTAATACCTCTCTCTACCAATACTTCTCTTCATGGGAGTCAAACACAACAAAACCATTCAGATAGAATAAAAGAAGTTTTCTTTAAGTGACAGCTTCTTAAAATTGTTCTGAGTCTCAGAGATTAAGACACTCAATTACTTTTTAAGGTCAAGTTCAAATAAAAGGCACACACAAGAGAAAAGCTACACAAACAGCTTACTCATGACCTTGAATAGGTGACAGCATGACATGGGAGAGACAGGATGAGGTTATCGATTCTCTCAGAGCTGATTTTCCTATTGCTTTATCAGGGGAGAGTTATACAAAAAAAGCATTTGAAATGTTGCCGTGCAGAAGTTCTGGTTTCTTATTATTCGATGTACAAGATCCAAAAGAAGTCTCTGGGAAGCCAAAATACCACGGTTTGTCCCTCTACAATTCTCATCCCTCAAAATCCCCCCAAATCACCAGATTTTAAACAGCTTTTGAATTGAGAAAAAGAAAACTAAAATATATAAAGACAGAATGTAATCCTAGAATATTTTAACACAAATGAAAAAGAGAATTGCGTTCTGAAGTGTCTGTGAGATCTGCGGCATAGCTTTTTAGAACAAACCGTTTATTCCACCCAAAAAGGACCCCGCTATACCAGGACGTGCCACTGGAGGGGGCGCGGTGCTCACTCACAGAAAAAGGAAAGAAGTCCTCGATCCTCCTCCCCCGAGCCTGCAGCCCCGGACTGAAGCAAGCCTGGGGTGTGCTCTCCTGCCAGCTTCACTGCCCTCCACCCAGGACAGGCACTCTCACCCACGCCTGCTTCTGAGCCGCAAGATCCTCGGGTTGGAGAAGTTTTTAACACTGAACAGTTACCAAAACATAGCGATCCATGTAATTGTCCTGACTTCTGAACTGCCTGAAAAACCCCGTCAGTGTAAACAGTTATTAACTCTTGATTAACTCCTACTAACTGCCCAGTTGCTTTAATGTGGAACTGATGAAGACAAGTTGTGGGTGTTCATTCTTATTACTACTTCTGTGTTAGTGGGCAGCTTTTCTTTCTAATTTTTCAATTGGTCTCAATTTTACTGGTTAGGACAAAGTCAGGTTAGGCCAAGGAAGAACATGGAAAATAATTTTTAGAAATTTAGATTTTACTGAAGCCATGAGTGTTCTCCTTGCACACTTAGGAAAATATCTTTTAATAATTAACATATTTACTTTGAGACAACCTTTCTCCACCACTGAAATGAAGCTTCCGAAAGGCAAGACCAGGATAGTGCCCTGTGGTGCAATATGACATTTTTTCTAACGGAAGCACAGGAGGGAAGTTGCGCGTCATTCTTTACCAGCCAGATGTGTCGATCGGTGGGACTAATCACAGCCCTAGGCCTACATAAACATCTGGAATCTACGGATAAGGTTTAGCACGGCAATCGCTGTGCCCACACTTAGCCTGAATTACAACCACGGCTTCCTTAATAATGCCCCTTTCATTTGTGAATCAGTTGTTTTTCCAACTACAAGCAGGAGTTTGAAAGAATTTCTGGCATTTGTGTAATTCAGGTTTGTCTAAAAGCCACGCCGAGCCTCTGCCAAGCTACTCCTGGCAACGGCCAGAGCCGCGGCTCTCTCGCTTTTGATGGATTTGATGCTGCTCCCTCGCTGCTGGCGAGGTGTTTGTGATCAAGACCCAGGAACCCATCCCCTGCGCCGGTCCGCAGGAGATTTATCTGCCTGACACCAGTGCGTGGAGCTTTCCCTCAGGAAGTGGAAGATGGGCAAGGTCCCAAGATGGAAGCACCGAAGGTGACACCCTGGATGGCATTATGAAACGCGTAACAGGAGCCAGGGGAACGGCATCTGCGGGGGTTTGTTAGGAGCTCGCGAAAGGGACCTACCGCTTTGCACAGCTCTGCTGTCGGTGTTCAAACATCATGCAATGCCATAAACAAACTGATGCATTAAAAAAAAAAAAAAATCTTCTCAGTTAAACGGTGTGTCCAGAGTTATTTTAACTGATTTTTGTAAGGCAATGTGGTCCTTTCAACAGTTCTCTGCAGGCTCTGCTGACAGAATACTCTCACACAATAAATTCACTTGCTATATCAACCCAGCTAACCTATTAGCAATTTCCAGGTGTAAGCTAATCTTAAAAAAGGAAATATATATTTCTTCTTACCTTATTACCTTTCATGCTATCACAGAAGCAGGGACTTTTACCTTTGCACACACAGCTCTGAAAAACAACAAGACAAACTTTATTACAAAATCATTTTCCTCATTGTGGTGTTTGGTGAGGGGTACATGAGATCTCAGTGGTTTTAGGAAGGTAATTGTTTCACAGATGATACAAATTAAAAATAAGTGTTTGTGAAGAGCAGCAATTCTCAGCAGTGGCAAAGAGATCATTATTCTTCTGTACTGTCTTTTGAAACAGGTAAGGTTTTTTTTTTCATAGTTGAGGTAAAGGCCAAGAAGCTGTACTTAACACTAGGGTTATAATATCAGTACGAAGTGTAAAATACAAGAGTTTGGGCTCATAGCACTAAACAGTGAGGATTCTTTAAAAAACTTACTATAGAAATACATATACTGAAATTGTTTTAGATTACAATGATATTCTTTTTATTTTAATCTATTAACCAATAATTTTCAGACTTTCTGTAGCTGCCTTTACCTCCTGACCCTGCCTCACGGTACCTAGAACAGTTGCAAAGGACCCTCAACGTTGTGGTTTCTGAATTCTGGAGGTTTCCTGAGCCAGGCTGTGTGACAGCGCGCGCGCGCACACCGGGATGTCCCCGCTCCTGGGCTCTAGCTGCGACCGTCCTGTGTCTTCAGCTGAGCCTGGAGTTCAAAGTCCTGCTTGGAGGGCTGAGCGTTGAGTCTGCGGCTTCGCTGCCGGAATACGGCTTGGTTATCGGGGAGCAACGACGGCTTGGGGAAATCCAATGATTAATCAAGTAGGAAAAGAGACTCTGTCTTTTCTTGTTCCCACTTAAGTGTGAAGATATTATTCTAAGTCGCATAAAATTCAGGAAAGAAGGAAGAATTGCATTTTTCTTAAGGATTAAAGCCTTTAAGATGGTATGAAACAAAATTTCTATTTAGATCTTGAAGACAGAATTAATTAACCCCTACAGCTGGTCATAACACAACAGCAGCACTGTTCCAAATTTATAACTTTTCCAGTGGTGCTCTCAAAAACAGAAAACAAAAGAGAAGAAAAAAAACGTTCTCAGTTACATTTTCAAATTAGAATATCAGATTGCCATTAAATTTCAATTTTCCTGGAGCAATCTGTCCAGATAAATCATTTTACAGAATTGAAAAGCAGCTTTTCTTCCCACAAGCTAGGACCAATTTATTCTCTTTATCATCCAGAACCCAGGTACGTGGTATCGGCTGCCTGCCTTCATTTCTCACACAGTTCACGGTGTTTGTCTCTTTCCACTGACTACAGAAGGAAACTTGAGTTTTGGAAAAACTCATCCAGTCTTGTTAGGTGCCTCTTTTAGGATGGAGGAAAGACCCCACGAGTACCTGCTGTCCTCTGGGGACTAGGTGGCTGAAGTCAGGTGAGATTATGCCATCTATTCATTTAAAAATAGACATATGGGCTATGCCTCATGTGCACAGCTATTTAACCATGCATTTACAAAATAAACGAGAAATTAGAATCAGTTGGCCATGAAAAGCAAATCCCCCAAGGAATGATTGTGTCTGCCTGTGGTCTATAAACAGATCAATAGGTGATTATTTGATGTTTCAAGAGAGAGTTGCAAACATTAAAATTTTAATTCGCTGGCATATTTATAGAAGACACTTTCTTGCCCTGATCTGAGAGCTTGAATTCAAGTGGTACTGCATCAGAAATCTGGAAAACAAAGGTGTCGTGTAAAACAGAAACCATGTGACTAGTCTACCTTTACCATTATTTTAATCAACTTGATTCTATCACCAGAGACACAAGAATAAACACTAGTGCAGGTTTAACAACAAACAGTATCCCGATTTCTTCTCAGTGACGTCAATCAGTTCGGCACTGAAGAATCTAAATTCACTGCTTAAGTTATATGAGCGATATCTGAAGCCTTTAAGCATAAATACCAGAGGATAAAGTGACATATCTCTCAAAATAAATATGGAATAGTCTAGAAGAGAACCAATTTTCTTGTTCCCTAGTCCATAACAGTCCCTTCTATCCCAAAGTATTCTCTTCTAAATGGGTGACACGGGTTACTGGTACCTGCCTGCTAAGCGGTTTGAAAACGGTAACTGTTCCATGTTCAGCATCCCAAAGCAAGGTGCCAACACCGTATTCCTACCGGCGAGCGTAAAGCTAGAAGCATGTTCTTTACAGTTTTTGTATGCAAAGCAGAGTTTTCAGGACACGGAGAGAAATCACCAAACGAAATGACACTTCTACAATAGGTATCATCTGCAGGAGACTTGGGATGTACACAGACAGAAGAAACTTTTTAACTTGCAATCACAGATAATTCAATGTGAAGTTAAATTCATGAACATGTAGGAACTTAGGATGCTACAAAACTAAACAAGGTGATTAAACTACTTAAAGAAAAAGAGCCTTTGCTCTTCAGGAAGTCAGAACGCTTAGAATGTGTTTAATTTGCCATTCGTATGCTTCCAGGTCAATTCAGATCTTTTTGTGTATGCAAATCACTTCAAACTAAACTGCAAAGACCAAAGATGGTTTTACATTACACACTCAGTTAGCTGGATAACACTAAATGTTTTGGCATATGATTTTTACGTAAGATTAGATTCTGCCTTCTGTAAATGAGCTTTGAACCAAAAAATCATTGCTCACTTACACTGCCGGATGTTTCCACGTCCCTGCAAGACGCCTGCAGCTCGTTTAGCAAAGGACCGTAACAAAACAATAGCAAATTGCTAGATTATAAGATAACAAAATTGAATATTAGTTATTAATGGCTTATTCAAAATCCTCACAATAACAGCTACACGAGTAAATGCATTAGCAAAGCCACAGGTTTACCGCATGTTTTTCACTTCTGTCATTTCTGGAATAATCACCTGCATTTATTTCAAATACGTAGATATGGTAGATGGCACTAGATTTTTGATCTAAAAATCTAGGCCAAAGGATAGACTCAGATCATTATATGAATAACAAATCAAATTAATTCACCAATGAACCAGATTTTTTTAAAAACCCAACAATTTCTTGGAGTAATTTATAGAGAAGTTCCTTTCCAAAGCATTTTGAGTGCTAGCAGCAGTAAACAATTTCCGTTGCGCACGCTGAAGCCCATTTTCTGCAGCGGTTTATGTTTTGTTCAGCGGGTGCAACCTTACCTATAACCTGGAACTTGGGGGCTCCTGCCTCTTCCTGCCCCCAGTTCAGAGGCTAACTTAGGCTTCTGTTTAAAACGCGTCCCAGTCCTCTCCTTCACTGAATCCCTCAAAGAAATGAGGAAGACAGAAGGAAGAACTCACATACCATCAGTTCCGTGGTCACCTATGCAGAGCTTAACGTAGACTCAGCACGGCACTGCTACTCCTACCATTGCAGTCGTGGCAACGTAATTTGGAGTATCAGAGCAAATCTCACATGGCTCACAGCACTTTGCCAACAGATCTATGAAGGATGTTAGAGAATGTACTTAGACTCACAGAATATTTAAGGTTGGAAGAGACCACCAAGATCATCAAGTTCAACCGTCAACCCAACACCACCATGTCCACTAAACCATGTCCTGCAGTGCCACATCTACACGTCCTTTGAACACCTCCAGGGGTGGTGACTCCACCACTGCCCTGGGCAGCCTGGTCCAGTGCCTGACCACTCTGTCAGTGAAGAAGTGTTTCCTGATATCCAACCTAAACCTCCCCTGCTGCCACTTGAAGCCATTTCCTCTTGTCCTACCACTGGTTATTTGGGAGAAGAGCCCAACACCCACTTCCCTGCACCCTCCTGTCAGGCAGCTGTAGAGAGCAATGAGGTCTCCCCTCAGCCTCCTCTTCCCCAGACTGAACAACCCCAGTTCCCTCAGCTGCTCCCCATCAGACTGGTGCTCCAGACCCCTCACCAGCTTCACTGCCCTTCTCTGGACGTGCTCCAGCACCTCAACGTCCTTCTTGTACTGAGGGGCCCAAAACTGCACACGGTATTTGAGGTGCGGCCTCACCAGTGCCCAGTGCAGGGAAACGATCACTGCCCTGCTCCTGCTGGCCACACTGCTCCTGACACAAGCCAGGGTGCTGTTGGCCTTCGTGGCCACCTGGGCACACTGCTGGCTCATGTTCAGCTGGATGTGGTCCCTTTCTGCTGGGCAGCTTTCCAGCCGCTCTTTCCGAAGTCTGGAGTGTTGTGTGGGGTTGTTGTGACCCAAGTGCAGGACCCGGCACTTGCCCTTGTTGAACCTCATACAACTGACCTCAGCCCATCGACCAGCCTGTCCAGATCCCTCTGCAGAGCCTTCCCACCCTCCAGCAGACCAACACTTAGGGATGTTATCAAACCTGAATATGTCAAAGGATGTCACAAAGCGTTAATGTAAGAAAAAAAACGAACAACAATGGGCATTTCCATCAACAGCACAGGCTTTGAGTCCCGTCACTCACATTGCGGGGCAATGCGGTCATACTGGGAATGGTTTCACAGCACGAAGACGGCAGACAGACAAAATGAGCCAGTGAGGGTGATGAGCCAGTATTTCTCCATTGATCTCTTTGGGGAACGACATATATGATGACAGAACAGTCAGAGAAGATCAGGGCAGCTCAGCTAATACATATTTGTATTAAAAATACTGCACCCAGGATAGAGAGGCAGCAAAATGTGTCACTGTAGGCAACAGGCACCATATTCTTTATGTTTCAGATGGAGACCGCATCAAGAGCGCACAGAACAAATAATGAGGACATTCAGACGAAAGCTGAGGTGCGGTTAAATGTTACACTTTCGGTCTGATTTGTCTTAATTTAATGGGTGAACTCCACCGATTCCAGAGGTAAATCCTGGTTAACAGAAATGAAAGATGACCGCACAACATGAGGAATTTTAAGATTAATTAAAAGCAGTGCAAGCGATATCCATTAATTACTCTGGACAGTAAAAAGAGGCCAGGTGTCTTCTCTCAAGCTGGTGGTGAAACTGTCACTTTCCTACATTGGTGGTTCTAATGGCTGATCAGGCTCATTTTTAAAAATACAAGCCTGATTTTCCATTCAAACTTAATTTTCAATAGCATCTCACCTATCCTGCCATTAGGTCTTCACCTTCCCACCTCAAGGATCACTAAATTAGAACTCCATCAAAGCATGGAATAAGACTTACTGCATAAGATCTATTTTTCTGTGAAGCTGCTTTTTTTTTTTTTTCTTTTCCATCTTTCTGCTCATTCATGGTATCCTGAGCAGCCTACAAATAGGCAGGTCATCACAGTGGTCCTTTCTATGTGGAAGTAAATTATAATCTAATTTCCAGTTTTCTGTAATTTCTCTTAAATTCCAACACTTATTAAAAATTACCTATCAGTGAGCCAGCTCCTTAAGAGCCTTGATTACGAATTTCCAGGGCTGCTGACACACGGAGATTTCTGAATTCTTCCTGAGCTGTCTCAGTGCAGAGCCATCGCTTTACGCATTCCAGCTGCGTCTATAAACCACAACTGAATAATATTGCTTAAATAGTTGATGTTAATACAGTGCTTACCACTACAAAGGGCCCGTTTCTCTCGTGTTCTCTACGACATGTTTTCTATTACATCTAATGAAAGTGGGTGTCAAGCATTACGATCACGGAAAGTGCCCAGCGTGGAAAAAGCTCTATAAGGAAAATCTTTTTTCGGAGTCTGCCGCACCTGTGTGAGGATACTTACCTCGGCTAGCACAGCCAGGAATTCTATCTAGACACCGTTAGTGGATACGTGACCCTGGCAGCACGTTCCTGGTGTTGCACAACTGTACATCACCACGCAGCGCACAAGGTCCTGGAGAACGAAGTCTCCTCACTCCAAAACATTGCTATCAAAACAAAATGCCAGTCTCACAATTACAATCTGTATACTAAAAGTTTTTCATGCATTCTAAGCATCAAACATGAATTCATTAAAATTATCAAAGACCACGAAGAACTTTGTGTTTTCTTAGCGACCGCTGGACCAGTACAACAAAACCAAATTATTAAGCCTTCAGTAAGTATAGACAACATAGAGCAGAAATAGGAGATGATGAGATGAAGGAAAATATGTCGGTTCCCAAACCCTGAAACATTGTGTAGTCACTTGTGAACTGGAAGGCAGCCAGACATTCCTACCTTAGAAGACTCCTGTTCGCAGTCGTGTACGCTATCGGGATTCACGGCATTTTGCCTGCCGGCTGAACACCCACCACGCGACAACAACGATTTCATTCTGAATTTCCATCAGGAAGAAATACACCTGTAACTTTAACTGATCAACAACCTGGTCAGTGATGTCTAACATGAGGAGAGCGGATCTCCAGGGACACAGTGCCAGAGAACTGCTCCGCTACAGACAGCGCGGTTGTTGAACAAGCTCCGTTAAACACTTGTAATGGGAACCTTGCTCAGGGAATCAATATCCCTGCGTGGCGACACAGGCCTCATGTTACCGGTTACGTGCCGCTTCCAGTGTGAGGTGCAGAAGAGAAGTCCTAAGGGTAGGAAAAACCCTTTATAACGCGTCACAGAAGCAGGATTTTGTGTCTAACCTGATTTGTGATCGCACAATGTGAACACACAACATGTGTCTATCCAAACTTGCTGAGAATTTCCTTGCTTTCTATCCTTAAACTGTCAGGAGTTATTTTGGATGGGATTTGTTCCATTATGTAATATAAAGATGTTTATAATGGTACTTGCAAACCAACTCTGGTAAATGACTGGTATGGAGAAACAGAAGAAGCTGCTGTAGATGAACATCCAAACAACTTTTTATTATGTCAAGAGAATGTGTGCATTCCTGGAGTGTGGAGGAGAGGAGGCTCCGGGGAGAGCTGAGAGCGGCTCCCAGTGCCCAAAGGGGGCTGCAGGGAAGGTGGGGAGAGACTCTTCAGCAGGGCCTGCTGGGACAGGACGAGGGGTGATGGTTTTAAAATAGAGGGAGATAGATCTAGATTAGATATTAGGAAAAAATTTTTTACACTGAAGGTGATGGAGCACTGTCCCAGGTTGCCCAGAGAGGTGGTGGATGCCCCATCCCTGGAAACATTCCAGGCCAGGTTGGCCGGGGC
>WHYT01017913.1:432049-444586 GCA_009806455.1 Tetrax tetrax | reverse complement strand
ACTCTGCCCCCCGCCCGCCCGCCCGCAGCTTTTGGCCTGGGGGCTGCTGCTTCGCACCCGCCTGAGCGCTCCCGGCGCCCTGGGGTGGGGACAGGGGGCCGGGGCGGGGCCGGTCGGGCCACCCCTTTCCTCCCCTCTCCTCTTTCCCCCCCGCTTCTCCTGCCTCGGGCACCGCCAGCAGCCGCCCGCCCGTCCGTCCGTTCTCAGCGGGCATGGAGTGAGCGAGGAGCCGGGGGCTTTCCCGCCTGGGAGCTGAGGTGAGCGCCGCGGAGGGCCAGCCCCGTCCCGGGACGGTGTCCCCGCTTAGCGGGCTGTCTCCGTCCCCCCCCTTCCCGCGCCGCCATGAGGGCGCAGGTGCTGGGCGCCGCCCGAACGGCCTCGGGGCTGAGCGGCGGGAACGGGGGCACCGCCCGAGCGAGGACGCGGCCCGGGCCCGCCCGCAAGCGGGGTGAAGGGGTCGGTTAAAGCGGGGCGGCGGCGCTGGGTGCGTGAGTTAGGCGGTACCGGGGGGAGGACCGGCGGCAGCCCGGGCCCTCAGCGCCATCCCCGGGCCCTGACGGCTGTGGTTCCCTTCCAGCAAGGCTTTCCTCTCCTCCAAGGGTTTTCCTCACTACGACAGCGAGGACCGAGCGGCCGGTTACAGAAAGGGCAAAGCGCTGCCCACTGCATAAATGGAAATTATGAGTATAAATCTATTTAGGACTGCTCGCAAGATGCAAATCCGAAGCCTGTCGCGAGCATCAAGCTAACCCCAGAGTTGTGTAAAATTGCCGCTTTTCACAGGCGTGAGAGCGGAGCCTGCTGTCAGCCCCCCGTGAAATCCACTGTGAAAGCTAGTTGGTAGAGGCTGCTTTTCCCAAAAGTTTGGTACTAGCAGCAAGGACAGATCTCCGCAAGAGCGGAGCGGTACGTGCAGTGTCAAAGATCTTGTACATCATCACAGATGTTATCACTTGGGCTCTGAAATTGCAAGCATCGGTGACAGCAGGTTAGCAGGGAAAGGGGAAAAAAAATCCTGTTTTCAAGCCAGATTGATGGTGAGCATGTAGAGGAAATGGTATCTTAGGGATAAAATCACTAAACCGATGCATTTTTTTTTTTTTGTCAGATTCCTAAACCTGTCAACAGTGCTACATTTTTTTTTTTACGCAGGAATACTGTAATAAGGACAAAAATGGGGTCTGCAGTTGCTTAACATTTGAAGAACTGGTATTAGAAGGTAGCAGAGACTTACGTACACAAAAGTGAAAACAAACGGTGCAGGGTTCTCTGAGGCAACAAGGTCAGACCAAGCGGTGGAAGAGAGTGGTCAGTCCTCAGAAATGATGCAAATTCAGATGCAGGATGAACGGTATAGCTTTCTCTGGGCCAAAGAAATATTGGAAGGAGCAGAAGAAAGCAGGCAAACCATCGTTAGGATAATTAGATGAATGTATGTGGTATACCTAGTGAAAGAAATAGTGCTGTAGTAAAAAGATACTGAGTCGGTTTTCAAATGATGAAAACCTTGTGTGGAAATTAAAAAAAAAAAAAAAGTCGTCAGCAAGCTCAAAGGGAAGATGGGAAAGTGCTAACAACATTTAGAGCACAAAGACAGCATTTTAGAAAAGGGCCTCTTCGAGCCCAGTCTTATCCCAGTGCCACCCATTCCACTGACCTCGAGCAGCTGGCTGCTAAGTGGCGTGGCCCAGCTGGATGGTCGTCGTGTGCGTTAGAGTTAAGAAACAGCACGTAAGGTTGCGTTATGAGATTGCCACATAAAACATATATGCCTTTATGTGAGTTTCTAGGACAGATAAGTGACTTCAGAGCAGCATCGAGCTGGAGCAAAGGTAAGATCAGCCACTGATGCCCTGTCTCCCGCTCGTTGCTACCATAATTAATGGCATCTGACCAACGAAAGTCTGTCAAATCTTGATGCAGGCTGCCTTGCTGATACTGTTGTAGCCCATAATACCTTCAGAGAGCTACAGAGAGATGGTTTTGTCTGGCAAAACAGACTTAACATCAGTTAAGTGTCTTCTGGCTTAACATCAGTTGTATCAAAATGTAGACCTGCAGCTGCGTGTAGAGGTACTTTACCAAAAAAACACCTGTGCATGAACAACAAGGAGGTCAACTTTAATACTAGAAAGTAATGGAAAGCTGCAACAAATTAAAGTTTGGCTTTTGTCACAGTAATTTGTATTTATATTTATATTTAATGATTTTAGCTTTGATTTTGTTTCCTCAGTTGTCTATGGTAAAACATGGATAACAGTATTTTCTCTTTTTGCAGATAAGGAATATTTTTGTGGGAAACATTACAGTTGTATAAATTTAGTATGAAGTGCCAAGTTTCATAGGACACTGTAAAATAAAAAATAGGGCTTAAGGAAAAGGATGAAAAGTGTATGGAATATATATCCACCAGGAATAAGTCCTGTGGAAAACAGAATCTATGTTCTTGTACTTAAAGTGACTAACGTAATCGTATGCATAAAAGAACCACACTAAATTTGAGCGCACAACTGTAATTTTTATTTCCCAGCTTCTGGATCCTTGACTTTGCAGCTTCAATGGTCTTGTTACCCCTGATGTTGGCTTATTTAAACGTAATGAGAATAAAGTTAGGGCTGCTCTATAATTTTTTGCACCTCAATAACTGTAGTTGTGTGTCTGCATCTGGACCCATGTCCTGTGGTGTGATTTTATCAGAGTTCCTAAGAATGAAATTGTCTTCCTCCTTGGTCTCTGTCGAGAAGCTAAACGTCTAGTTTATGTTGTAGTGCCAGCTTTTCCCTGTCCATCTTTTGAGGATTTTATGAGCTGAGGTTTGGTGATGCTTGTATAAAACCTATTCTGTTGGTGGTATTGAGTGTGTTATCCTAGGGATATTTTATGTTCTTTTGAACACAAGTAAGTATTCTGTTGAGGTAACTATTGTGATTACTACAAAATATAAAACATGAAATCAACTTGGTTTCTCAATCTAAATAACACTTTGTAGTCCTTACGTTATTGCACTGGCTGATGAACACTTCAAACTTTAGGAAGCTCGTTCCAAAAACGACGAGTTTTCGCAGCCGTGACGAAACGGGAAGCAGAGCGGTTTAAGTCTTCCACTCATGCATTAAGTATGATTGCAAACTGTGTCAATGGGTTGGATCAAAATGGATTTTAATTTGAAAATAAAAGGTTTTCTGCTAATACAAAGCAAACATACCCAATTTAAATTTCTATTTCGTTTTCAGAAGGTGTTTGGATAATTAAATAATGACATGGATAGTGGGCAAGAGGAAGAAATTTCTACAGTCTGGTGCTTCATGACTGGCTTAGATTTTCCATTTGAGGCAATCCGTCCCTGCAGTATTTTATTGCTTTACAATCTTGCTTATATTATTTATATTATTGATGTAAAAAATCAGTGAGGTAGGAAAGTTATTGTAATATTATGTTATTATTAGGAGTGCTGTTATTTTTTTTCCCCTTGTTTTTTTCTCTTTTTTTTTTTTTTTTTTCCCCAGATGGGGAACTGGGGCACAGAAAGAGACTAAGAATTTGGCAGATGAGCGAAGTGCTGTACAGTACATGCAGGGTGTGATCTTGCAGCACAGATTAGCTGCCCTTAGGCTATTTATCCATTAGTCAGCGCACGGGAGTTTACAAAGTCTCTTCTTCAGACTGGGATATGGATGTACTGTGTATACACGCAAGAGTCATATTATTTATAGATCAGGTCTGATTAGAAAGATGTTACACCGCCTAAATAGTAGAAAGCAAGACAGTGATGTTTGAGGAACTGCACACTTATTTGTTTTACACAGAAAAGAATAGCTGCTTGTTGAACAGCTGTCAGAGAGCTGCTGGTTCGCTGCAGGTTCATGTCCTGGCTCCCTTCTCAGTAAGTGGTTGTCTTTTCTTGCTCAGGAGACTTCTCCAAAGCAAGCGACCCCCTGTCAGTTCGCTCTAGTCAGTGTTCAGTCTCCTCAAAGTGAACCTCCCCACATTCGGAAGAGCACAGCACTAAAAAATAAAAGCCTGTGATAATCCGTGCTGTGTAGGAAAAGTCCAGCCTCTTAAACCCTCGGTTTGAAATAACTACCGGGAGTCATTTCCCAGACGTGCCTTAATTCCAAAGGATAACAGCTTTCTTCTTACCTGGGTGATGCAAGAGTTTGCGCAGGAGCTGGCCGTTTCTCTGCATTTGTGGAGCTTGAGCTTACAGAAAGGTTGGTGCAGCATGTTTGCGCGTAAAACTGCGCGTGTGCTGTTGGACCCGAGTGAGAGGTGACAGATGCACCGTGCAGTTGATTTACGTGTGCAAAATTTGATTGCCCGGGACTGCAGAGGCCTGTGGTCACTCCTGTACTTACGGCTTCCAGCTTCCTAAATCCTGGCAAAAGCTGTGGAAAAAAAACGGTCTAAAAGTAAAGGTAAAAAGATCTAGGTAGCGTTTGCAAGGGTTGTCATCTATCCACGCACGTGAGTAGAACTGCTGAGCCGAAAATGTGCTCCTGCGTTCAGAGTAACCCTCCCGGGCTCAGATGCTCACGCAAACACTGGTCCAGCCCAGTTTGCAGAAGACTTTGTCTTGAAAGCGTAGCCAATATTTTCTTGATTTATTTTTTTTAAGTTCATTAGGTCTTTACTGTAGATGGTTGCCATGTTTTTTTTTAAATCCCTTTAGCTGAAATGGCCGGTAGGACAGCTTTTTAAGAAATAATGATGCAAGTCGCTCTTTGTCAATTAATTCTGTTTGTGATTTCATATATTGATGTAATTGAATTGCTGATAAAATAAAATGCAGCCTGGATAGGATTGAATATAATGTACTGCCAACATAAAGCTGTGCAGTGTGACGTAGTCAGTGGTTAGGATGTATTTTGCTTATCTGGTAATTATTCGTATCTGTACATGAGATGTCTATTTTAATATAAACAGGTTCAGAGGGGAAAACAACAGCAGTATGGAACAGTATTTATAGACCATCCACAAACAGAAGGAAAGAGAAGATCTGCTATTAAAAAAAAAAAAAAAAGAAAGAAAGAAAAAAAAGTGCTGCATATACAGATCCTCAATCAGCGTGAATGGCATTAACAAAGGATTCGTTTGAACGGATTAAGTGGCTTATCACAGCTGCCTGGTGAGTTTTACAGATCACTACGCTTTTTAACTAGAGTCACCGGGATATATTCTTAGCTCTCAATTTAACAGTAATAAGAAACCACCGGTTAAATAGTTTGTAGCCTGTCATAAATCTGATAAGCCTATACGATAATGTATTGTGTTTGATTTTGGTTGCTGGTCTATAAGCTTATGCCATTTAAATTTCAGGTATTACGCTATTTAAATAGTAGGAAACAGGAACTGTAATTCTGAGTATGTTTTAAGAGGAAAGATATTAGCAGATTCTAGCAATGAACATATTTGGAGAAGAAATAGCAGTGACCAACTCAAACCTGCATGTCTGTCCCAGAAAAAAATTTGCAGATGAGGGAGAATCATTAAAAGGCATGAAGAAAAGTTTTCAAGACTATGATGGAAATACCCGCTAGCAGCTGTGTCAGGAGTTCTTTCTGGAGGAAAAAGTTCCTTAGGAGAAGATTAGGATCACTGTGAGCAGGAATTTTCAGAGCGGTGCATGGGATCAGTGGTGCCATCTCTACAATATCTTCTAGGAGAAGTCAATGCAATTTTCCTTCTTGCTTGCGATCTTTATGAAACTTCACGCACCAGGCTCTTTGGGAATGTGAAATTGTGCTTTTCTCGCTGGGAACCTGGCCCAGAAAATGTACCTTGCTTGAACCTGGCACCCTGGCTGCTAGGCAGTCTGCTGCTGTGCTGATGTGCCTGAACTCTCTCCAGTGGCTTTTCGTGTTGATTTGGTTTGCGCAAACCCAGGCTGCTTGTTCCCTGGATGTTTCCCAGGGCAGTAGCCCTCTCTCCAAGGTAGCTGCTCTTGCCTTTTTGCTGCGTTATTTGTGAATGGCTTGCCTGGCTTCAGGAGGCAGGGATTTTGACGTGGCAGAGAACAATTTGGCAAACAAATGCCTTCTGTATGTGGCTGGGAAAGGGGGAGTCCGCAGCGCTGCGCACCAAGAACAGCATCATCAGGTCTCCATTACAGTTATGCAAGGGTTTTATGACAACTTGGCGTTTTCGTAAATGAAAAATAACTCACGCTTGGCCAACATGGATACGGGAAAAAAATATTTACAGAGGCTGTCTGCAAGTTCAGAAGGTTAGAAGGAAAAATGGCTTGAATTAATAACAATCACAGCACAAAACAATGCTATTGTCTGCTACCTAGTTGACGTGTTCCTGTGAAGTTAAATAATTTCTACACAAACTTACTTGATGCGTTAAAAGATGCACTACTGGGCTGGACAACAGTTGTCCACCACTTACTGACATAGCTGATCACCTGGCAATCTCCCATTGTTTAATCAATCCTTTGTTCCTCACTTAGCAAGAAACAGTACGAGCTTCTATCTTCAGTTACCACTATATTTTCATAAATATTTTGTTTCTGTAAAATCTGTGTATTTGAAAAAATTAGAGGCAACATAGGTTTAAAAAGTATACAGAGTAAATATGTATCAATGGCTACAAGGTGTTACATTTGTCAGTACTGAATTTATCAGAATGTATCTGTGCATGTGCAGGTCATACAATTTGCAGTCTGAATCTATCAGTAATTAATAATCAGGGAGAGTAATCGTGGGTTTGCTGGCACAATTCTCGGTGCTCCAAAGAGCTGACCATGTGAATAATAAAAGAAAAATAGAGGCTGATCTCAATAGGACTTTGGGAAATCTACTACGTGCCTGAATATTTCCAGGGTTGGAGTAATTTTGCTACAGGCTTCACTGTAGCCTGGAGAATAGTACTCTACATTATGGCTGTATCTAATTTATCATTTTATATAACGAGTGAGCACCTTAGTTCGCATTAATAATTATGTTAGTAATAATAATTGTTAATAATGCTTATTTCTTGTATTGCTGCAGAAATTTTGGGCTACCTTTTTGTTTTACTTTATCCTCTTTTTTTTTTTTTTTATGTGGAAGTCATAACAGACATGATTTCAATTTTATAATCCATCACTAGCAATGGTTGGCCTGGAGCTGGGCTTCCCCAGCAGCTGCTCTGGAAGCACACGGCTGTTTTGTGTGCTGCTTTGCTCCCTGCCTTCTCTTGCTCTCTCTCTGAGCAAAAAGTAACCAGCGCCAGCTAACACGTTTTAGGACAGATGCAGATCACCATTTCTGCTCAGTCTTCACCCCATGGTGTCCGCAGAGGTGCAGAAATCTGTCTGGAATGGTTTCTCTCTGGCCATTCCTAACTGTGGGATTGGAAATGGGTTACAAGGGGGAAGTTACAAGGAATTCTGCACAGTCTTATTCATGCCTATCTCTTTGTGCTCAATCAAAAAATACACATCTATGGAGCATGTGCTGACTATTTCTTGATGGTGTATCCCCCTTGTAAATACACTCTTTTACTAAATAATCACCCCAAACAGGACGTAATCATGGGTACGCACTTTTTAGAGGCTACATTTTTGTGAAGGGTGGATGTTGGAAGTTTAGTTTTAATTCGGCTTTCTCCTTCTTTTAAACCAGGTGGCTGCTGATTGTTTTTTCAGCACAAGAAGCTGACGGGGTAAGTGACATTGCTATTTACTTTAGACAGGTGATAGCCAGAATGGTGAAGTTCAAACAGGTAACACTAAATACATTAAAATGACCTATGGTTCTGTAGGGAAGCGGTGATGTTTATTTCAGTATTTCTGCAGGTCTCACTTTCCTTTCTGTTCCTGTTGCTCAGCTTAACTATTTTGTAATTTTCTCCTTTGGATTCTTCTAGATTGTAACTTTGGCATCTTTGGATGTTTTTGGAAAGCTGCATGTAAAAAACCTCTCTTGTGCACGGAGTTTGTCTCCTTCCTCACGAAGTCCCGTCAATGGCTCTGCATTATAGCACATATCGTACTCATTCTAGCTTTCAAGCACTCCTCTGTATGTTAGCTTGGATCTTAAACTGGCCTCCCTGTACATTCCCATCTCTCTGAAGCCAAAATTTCCCATATAATACAGTCTCAATATCTACTTTCCTTTTCCTCTCGGTGCTGCCCTCCATATTAACCTTATGTTTGCGATGCTCTCACTGCAGCTTCCTGCAAGTCCATCCTCCTTGTTCCTTTCAAGTATTTATAAGCTCTTTTTTGTTGTTTTTCCCCCAAAGTAATCTATTTTTCATGGAACTGTTGAAAATGGAAGTAATTTTAAAAAATAAATTAGAACAGAGGGTAACAGCTTACATGTTTTTAGAAACTTGCGTTCCAGTGACATTCCAATAGAGGCAAGTTTTTAATAACTGGGTGAGAGACTAGTGTGGAGTAGATTGGAAATTTCGTGGGAAATCCAGTGCGTGAAGGACACCACCATACCCTGAGATCTGGGAGTACCAGATATTCTAAAAATACTGTAGATAGACAGAACAGAATTTTTCCTCCTTATCTGGTATTTGTCAGTATTTTCTCCTTGAAAAACTGAAGTGTGAACCTGTTGTGTTCTGTTCATTATTCAAACCAGTAACAAAACAAGGTTGACCTTGATAAAAATGAAATCCACACTGAGCAAATATTTTCATGGTATCACTGTTTACTTGTTTACTTTAAATTGTTCTTAAATCTTTTGAGTCCTTGTCATCCTTTTCGAAGCACTTTGATCATTTACACAATTTTGTCGAAAAAAATAATGTCACCTAGTGGACATTCCAGCCATCTAAGTGAGTTCATAAATGTATATTCTGTGTGTAATTGCTATCTGTTTAGTACTCACTTTGGGAAATAGAAAAGAATAATAAAATCATATTCACTTACCACGAAATAAATTACTGAATTTACATTTTGGTGTGTTTTAGTTTCTCCTCGAATATGCTTTTTTTGTCTTCATTGCAATTCAATGAAACAAAATAGTCACTTCTTTGCTGTTAAAAGGACAGGGACAGAAAGTTTTAATATGAGAAATAAGTAAATTAATGGTAGGGAATGCATAATGACACCATGCATATACTTCTTTCTTCATTTAATAGACAAGAATTAAATACAAGGCTTTATTGCTGAGTGGGCTTGTTGCTCTTCAGCCTTTTATCATTTAATCGTGGTTAAACGATCTCCTAACCTAACGTGATGGGTTACAAATTTCACATTGTTACAAATTAAATTCTAACTCTGTTAAAATATTTCTAGATGCAGCCTATTTCCTGACTTGTATTTATCTGTAATATTTAGCGTTACTGAACATAACTTGCAGGTCTTTCACCTTCTACAGCAACAGTAATAAGCTTCTGAGAGGTCCAAAAAGGTTAGGAGGGTTTTAAATGTAGACTTTGCGTGTGTATTCTGTTAAGCATTGGAAAATATTCATACGTGTCAACCTGAAGACCTATGCTATATTCTGATGTTTGCTGCTATGCCAAGTTTCTTCACCAGTAGGAAATTTTCCCTGCGGGTATGCAAGAGCAGCCAAAGCTTTTGCCTTAAAAATAATCTAATTGGATAATATGTCCCATTGATAATATTTAATTAAGTGATTGTTGTCTGTTGCCTGTTAACAAATCCATAAACTTTAATTTTTAGGGAGGATATGCATATATTGACCCATGTGGGGGACAGGATTGTTCAGTTTGCCGGTGCTTTCCAGAAAAAGGATCGAGAGTAAGTGATGATTAGAACTAATGATAATTACTGCTCCTTTGGTGCACATTGCTGCTCTTTAAACCAATGTGGTTGACATAAATCATTAATTCAATAAATCAATATTCAGACATAAACAATTCTGAATATAGCAAGCTATCATAATTCTCTCACTACTGTGAAGTACAGCTATCGTGGAAGTAAGTTAAGATTGTTTGTAAACAGGTTTGCTTCTCAATTAGGTTTGTAATAATCCTGGTGCCTTTTTTGTGTTAACGTTCCTTGAGATCCATGTAGTAGTTAGACAAAGGTCATTCTTTATATAAGTTTAGAAATCTCTGCTTGTTTTCTTCTAAGAGGTTGGTTAAAAGAGAACGTCTATGCCATTTACTAGTTTTATGGGAACTTAAGTGTTTCTTATTTGGGTTTGGTGATTGTGGAAAGGCTTGCAGACTTTTACTAGCTTAATGCACTACGTATGAAAAAAATCTGAACTATCTTTGCTTTGTAAATAATTATGAAACACTGAATGAAGCTGAGGTATTTTCATATTATACACTAAAATTAGTAACGCTGCGTGGTGCTATTTGGTAATTGAAATGTGGTCCCGTGATGTTTGTTATCTTAGCTGTTCTTTCTCAAAATACGTATCTATGTAGTAATAGCAAACAATTTAATCATTGTATAAGGAAAGGACTCAGATGCATGCCCTGATTAGTGAACAACTGAAAAATTGTCAGTTAGCGATGGAGATTGTTTTCTTCCAAAGTACTAGTGTTAAAGTTTGGGTCAGAAAGCGTGAACATGGTGGCCCAGTTGTTAGAACTGCACGCCCCATTTGTTTGTGTACAACCTGAGTGGCCGCAAAAGCGGGACACACCTTTTCCATCCTGCGCTTCTGCAGTGAGCCGCGGGCTTTGCTGTGTCATGATCACTGCCCCGGTGTCCTTGGATCCTATCCTAATCCGCCGGGATTATGTCTATAGGAAAGTTCCCCATGCTGTAGGATTTTCATAATAGGGGCCTAGGATACGTCTATCTCTGGAACGCTGTGCTGACAAAAGGGCATCCCAGGAAAAGTATTTTGACTAGCAGCATTGCGGTGTCTCTCAGCGCCGCTGAATAGATTGTTTTGGATACCAACAACCTGATCTGAAGTGCCATTAGAAAGCAACTGACTTTGAAACTAGAGGAAATTTCCCTGATTGTGGTTCTCTCTCGGTAGCCTGGAAGTTCTGAATTCCATACCCATCATCAATCGATACTAAATACTCAGTGCGGTCGGTGCGGCTCTTTCCTGATCTGTCCTCTCCATCATGGGTAAACTGAACTGCCATTCACGTGTTTGCAGTTAGCCCTCTAAATACTTCCAGGGATCTGGACCTAAGTGCCAAAGAGAGGTGCAATAAACATTTCAAAAGAAATTCAGTCATTATGCAGATGTGAGTCTGAGAATTGTACCGTTTCCTGAAAGAGCTCTGAAATACATATGCAAAAAAATAGAAATACTTGTCAGACCTTACATGAAATATGGCTGAACTACACACCACTTCGGATAGATTGTTGCATATATTTTCTATACTAATGGAAGGTGATGAGTTTTTTTTCATAGGATTACTTAATCTTTTTTTCATCCTACAATCCTGTCGGTTTCTAAACTTTGCTGTGTTGTGCCTTTCCACTCTGACACACTAGCTTTCCTTTCCTAGCTTTTGTGGAGACTGCTCGTTACAAAATAAAAGATTTGTTTATCTCATTGTTAGCTTCCTAGAATGCAAAACATCTGCTTTATCTACTTTTTTGTCTGAATCCTGCTCTCAGGCTGGTTCCTAAGAGTTTTGTGCCTTCCTCAATCCTGTCTTTAAAGTGCGAGAATATTTCTTGATCATTGAAAGCCTCCAGTGTTGTACAGTATGCAAGCCTCAAATTTCACAAGTGTACTGTTTATTAAATAATCCTTCTCTGTAAAAAAAGGCATCAGTATAAATTTGGTTGCCTAGCACCGTATTTTTAACTTTTTCAGTATTTTGCACAGGCTAGCTGTCAAAATTAAGGATGAGCTGGCCCCCTCAGCAAACATTTCCTGAAAGTGCAAAAAGATTCTAGAAAATTCATGTACTTCCTGGCAAGAGGCAATGGAACAAGAATCCCATCCAGACCAGCTGGAAAGCCAGCCTTATAGCAGCCCTCAAATTTAACAAGTCTTTAATTAGCTCTGTCCAACCAACTGCGGGATCAGGAGCTTTTGCAGAGGCTGAATGAGAAAGGCAGCACCTGGGTGAGCTACGTCAGTATATGTAGTGAGTTACATTGATTATATAGACCAAACCACCTATTTTTTATTTGTTTAATTTTATATCTCTTTTACCACAGGGAGTCAGATGTAGGATATTCCTGTCACAGTCTTCCATTTTACATGGTCATCTAAGACTTACAGGGGAGCAAGGGCAAATTAGAACCATAGCAGGGTTTGGGTGGGAAGGGACCTTCAAAGCCCACCCAGTCCAAGCCCCCTGCCAGGAGCAGGGACATCTCCAACCAGATCAGGTTGCTCAGAGCCCGGCCAACCTGGCCTGGAATGTTTCCAGGGATGGGGCATCCACCACCTCTCTGGGCAACCTGGGACAGTGCTCTACAACCCTCAGTGGAAAAAATTTTTTCCTAATATCTAATCTGAATCTCCCTCCCTCTATTTTAAAACCATCACCCCTCGTCCTGTCACAGCAGGCCCTGCTGAACAGCCTCTCCCCACCTTCCCTGCAGCCCCCTTTGGGCACTGGGAGCCGCTCTCAGCTCTCCCCGGAGCCTCCTCTTCTCCAGGCTGAACAGCCCCAGCTCTCTCAGCCTGGCCT
>WHYT01017913.1:407372-420629 GCA_009806455.1 Tetrax tetrax | reverse complement strand
CCCTCAAATTTAACAAGTCTTTAATTAGCTCTGTCCAACCAACTGCGGGATCAGGAGCTTTTGCAGAGGCTGAATGAGAAAGGCAGCACCTGGGTGAGCTACGTCAGTATATGTAGTGAGTTACATTGATTATATAGACCAAACCACCTATTTTTTATTTTTATTTGTTTAATTTTATATCTCTTTTACCACAGGGAGTCAGATGTAGGATATTCCTGTCACAGTCTTCCATTTTACATGGTCATCTAAGACTTACAGGGGAGCAAGGGCAAATTAGAACCATAGCAGGGTTTGGGTGGGAAGGGACCTTCAAAGCCCACCCAGTCCAAGCCCCCTGCCAGGAGCAGGGACATCTCCAACCACATCAGGTTGCTCAGAGCCCCGGCCAACCTGGCCTGGAATGTTTCCAGGGATGGGGCATCCACCACCGCTCTGGGCAACCTGGAGCACCCTTTTGCACCTTTTGGCACCCTCAGTGTAAAAAATTTCTTCCCAATATCCAATCTAAATCTACCTCCCTCTATTTTGAAACCATCACCCCTGATCCTGTCACAGCAGGCCCTGCTGAAGAGTCTCTCCCCACCTTCCCTGCAGCCCCCTTTGGGCACTGGGAGCCGCTCTCAGCTCTCCCCGGAGCCTCCTCTTCTCCAGGCTGAACAGCCCCAGCTCTCTCACCCTGGCCTCACAGCAGAGCTGCTCCAGCCCTCTCCGCATCTGCGTGGCCTCCTCTGGACCCTCTCCAACAGCTCCACGGCCTTCTGATGTTGGGGGCTCCAGAGCTGGACACAGCGCTGCAGGGGGGTCTCACCAGAGCGGAGCAGAGGGGCAGAATCCCCTCCCTCGCCCTGCTGCCCACGCTGCTGGGGATGCAGCCCAGGATGGGGTTGGTTTCTGGGCTGTGAGCGCACATTGCCGGCTCATGTTGAGCTTCTTGTCCACCAGCACCCCCAAGTCCTTCTCCTCGGGACTGCTCTCCATCCATTCTCCGCCCAGCCTGGATTTGTGCCTGGGATTGCCCCGACCCAGGTGCAGGACCTTGCCCTTGGCCTGGTTGAACTCCATGAGGTTGGCACGGGCCCACCTCTCCAGCTTGTTCAGGTCCCTCTAGATGGCTCCCTCCCCTCCAGCGTGTCGACGGCATTATTGTACTGCTGAGGTATCATCTGTGTTGGAAACACACAAGGTCAGACTTATTATGAATTGATTAAACACGTTATTCGAACTCTTCCAAGAACTGCAACCAAATCCTTCGTTAGATTAGCTGGAACATGACCATTCGTGTGTGTTCTGAATCTTTGTTGTCGGCTGAATACTTCCAAATAAAGTTCCAGTTTCAATGTTCACTTTTATCTCCCCTAAGAAGTGCCCTGGGAGAGATGATGTTTAGCAGGGAGCCTTACTTGTAATACATGTGGTGGAACGCGCAGGAATTATTATCCATAGGAGAGGTGCTGGTTGCATCAGACTGTAGGCTTTGTGCTAGGCAGATATCAAACATCCAACTTCAAGTGATAGTTTAACATCTGAATTAGAACCGACGTAGTTTGTTTCATATGTCCCTTCCCTACATCCTTCTCCCCACAGGACGAAAAGGAGATTTTTAGAGAAGTCAGAATGTCTCTCTGCTGATAAAACAGCAGTTGTATCGTTTCAAAGGTAAGGTGTGCCCATCTGATAAGGGTTTCACTTTGTCAGCAGACTGTGAGGAAATATTGTTGCTAGTTTCGTTTGAGGGATTTTTGTTGACATATAAAACACTATGACAGGTATTTGATGACATTGCCATTTTAAGGATGTTAGAATGTTACCTTTTTTTTAAAAAAAAAAAACAAACCCAAAAACTTTCAGTGGAACGATTTCCCACTGGAAATTTAGCTGGTGAAGTCAACAAACAGGTTATTTCTATGTCTGGAGCAGACTTTTAGTCAACCCATAGCAAATATTTTTACTAAAATTAAGGTACAATGAAAGTCTTAAAGCTGATATAAATCATCTTTGTTTATTTCTAATTACCACTGACAAGGGAAGTGCGTTCACATTTTGTAAAACTGAAAACATTGTAAGCTGTCCATGACATAATGGTAGCCCTTATCCTTGATGTCTCTCCACTAAAGTAGTAAACTATAGGGTCATAAGAGAATAGACACCTAAAATTAAACTCCTAAGTATGCTTAGGTTTGTGACCTAAGTAGAATGGCTGTCCAGAGTGTGATATATGCTGAAGCTTCCACAGGAAAGTAGTAGGCAAGACTTGAGGTTCTGTCTTCAGCGTAACGACCTTTCTTTGCGTCAGTTTTGTTGGATGCAGTTGAAGTATGATCAGTTAAAGTGGTTACCAATCCGTGCCACTGACTGAATGCCATGGGAACTGAGACTTTGCCTTCTAGTTGCCATCTGAAAATCTTTTAAATGTCACCATAGAAAGCCTTCTTCACCTTAAGTGAACAAGATAATTGAGGTTTTAGTTAGAGAAAAGATGACTCTGGGAGCAAAGAAAGGAAACTGCCATGGCCATATTGGAATGTATTGAAATTGGGCAAGTTGGAAGAAAAGTAGAAGCAAGTAGCTGAGCTTTTGTTGAACATTTATATAAAACCAGTATACTTATGCATTGGTTCCTATGTTGGGTTTTAGAAGACCTTGAGTACCTGTCGTTTCTGATTTCTCTCAACCTTGGATAACTGTGCTATAAACAGAGTGGCAGTACTATTCGTTAGCGAGAAGTCACTGTCTGAGAAACATTCTGGTGACTGTTCCTAGTAGTAGATCCCATTTTGGTATCGTTACAGACGTCCACATCACAATGAAAGTTGGACTTCTGTTTAGCCGAGATCACAGCCTTGTGGTTTTTTAATAGTATTTATCTCTTGATCTCATGTCACATCTCAAAATGACTCTCTATTGCATAAGACACCATTAAATTGTGCTGTTAAATCCCTTTGTGCATACCATGTGCTACTCTACGTATTCATTTAAGACCTATAGAATAGATAAAGGAGGGGAGAAAGTCATTAGGGAAAGCATATGTGCCAGTAAGCGTTCTACATGATTTTTGGTGCCAGCTTGCAACAACTGAGACTTCCTCCTGCCTTGTCTTTCCCAGTCAAGATGTATGGTCTTCTAGGAGGCAGTAGCAGTCAATATTTTTAATTAGAGGCAAACAGCAACTTCATTGTTTTAGATTTTTTTTCCCTGTTCCTCTTTGGTCTCCCATGAAATCCATTATTTTAATTTTCTCCTCATATGTCCAACAGACAGTGAAACCTTTCCTCCCTTTCCTCCTCTTTCCCTGACTTAGGAAGTAATTTCCTTGATAACTCCTGCATTGTTGTAGTTGAGGCCTCCAAAAATGCTGGCTGCTCTAAAGGAATTTAGCTAGTTAAAATGTTTGCAGTTAGCACTGACCGATTGTAAACCTGTCCTGTGCCGACCCTGGAGTTTGATCCCATTCAATTCCTTTGCCTTTGTTTCTAGAGTTAAGTAGATTTAGAAAGCAAGCGTCTATTCATGACCCAACCTGATCTAGCTTCTATGAGATCATGTGAAATCCCCGCAGCAAAGTGAATAATAAATATAACTCAGCACGAGCAACGTTTGTTCTTTTGCAGATGAAGCCAGTGGCCTGTTTTCGTACTAGTGTAGGAGAGAACCTCGCAAACAGAGATCTGAGAGGGAGGTCTCACATTTTCTGGCATCTGAGGTATAAGGAGTCAGCGTTCACAAGAGGTACTAAGTCAGTTGGTTGCTACAGGTAAGGTAGAAAGTCAGCTGTGGGGTGGCAGTTAGAATGGGGTGAGAATGGTGAAGTTTAACTCTAGAGTAGGTCTGTCTTCTGGCATCACTTCTCTTGTAACATCTCCCCAGGAGATCTTGTGGGTTGTCAGATCTCCCTAGGTGATCCTGTGGGTTAGCCGAGTCCAATTTACAGCACAGTGTAACCATAGTTAAAGTTCACTAACTGGGAAAGTGTGCAAGCTGTGTCTGTTTTGGGGAGTTAGAGGTGTTTATTAAATGACACTTTTTTGCATGTTGGTCTGCAATGGCAGCCTGTTGTTCACATGGAACATCCAGCACTTGTGTTGGAATTTTCAAGGCGCGCACTCAGGAAGTGAATATGTGAAATCCATCTGTTTGATCTCAACTACACGTGCTTCGTTGGATCCACTATCAGAGATGCACGCACACAAGCATCTGAGGAAACCCAGATCGCTCCCTCTCTTTGCCTCGTACTTGCTGATCATTTTTACCAGCTATGAGACAGTTTTAAAAGAGAAGATTCCCGAGACCAGGTATACATTTCTGGAGTATTTCTATTGCACTTCACTTATATTCACTGTGAACCACAGAAAAACAGACCTGGAGAAATGAGACCCCTGGATCTGTATCTAAAGCAGACCACGCTTTTTTTTTTTTTTGTCACTGGGCAGAGCCATAGGCAGTTCTCTGGCTCCAGAAGTTAAGATTTGAACTGGAAGGGAATGGAGCCTGCTTGCCAGGGTGTGGAATAGCGACAGGATCAGTGCAATCTCCTCACTGTAAGGTCTCTTTGAGGCTATTCTTTATATACAATGTCCAGCTACAGCGCCTGTAAATTAGCATTTTTCATATTAGACATGTTTCCAAATTTTTCCAAATTTTTATATTGATAAATTAGCCCTCCTTTTGTTCTTGAGCATCTTTCTTTCCTTAGTAACTTTGGTTCCCCTATCACCCCATACTAAAAAAAGTGCTTTCCTCAGTTACTGCAGTTTGGCAGGCTTTTCTGTATCAGGCGAGACAAAACTCTGCAAAATCATTCCTTCAGAGATTTGAATGAACCAAAAATTGCCAATCGGTGATTTGTTTCAATAAAATGAATCAGAGCAAGTTAATTTTATTTTCCTAGCTAATCTGATATTAATTGTTTGTGGTCTAAAATGCTCTTATTTGCAGCTCTCTGCTTTCAACCATTAACAGCGTTTCTTAAAGTGCCAGATTCTCTCTTGTTCAGTGTTCAACACAACAGTGACACCCACTGGCTTATTGGATACTTTTCCTTTCCATGGTTGCCCAGGGTTAAACCACAAAACAGTACATGGTGAAAAATGTTTTCAGCAATTCATACCATGTTCCTGTAGCATGTTGGGTCGTTGGAAAAATATGATGGAAGGGCACAGAATTTTCCAGTAGTTTGCAGCATGATCCGGATGCTGAGAGGAGTCGAGCACAAAGAGTTACTATTGCATTGAATCGTCTTAAAATCTGACTGTAAAAAGGAGTTATCTAATACTGCAGCGTCGTTATGTGATCTGCTGTTTCTGAGCAAACTGCGAAGTCGTCCATGCCATGTAGGAGTCTGACCCTCACTCACTGTTTAACCCACAGTCACAGAAACATTTGCTCCATTAAGGACAAGAGAGTGGATTTAATTGCAATTATTGTCTAGTTTCTCAGCTTTATCTCATCTTGATAAAGTGAATATTTAGAAGGTTTATTTTGGAGTCTTGACTTGTAGTGAAAATGGTTTTAAGTCCCAGTCCTACAGTTACAGTGGAGGGGTGGAGACTTCCCAGAACGGACACCCCTACAAGCCCTGGAAGCTGTGGCCTGCTGTAGACCTGCTCTTCCAAAAGGGGAGAGGACATGGGTGGAGCTTAGACTAGCAGCAGATGCTCCCACCTCACTAAGCAAATTAGAAAAGAAAATATCTGTCTGCAAACGCCTTTGTGTGCACTCCTCTCTCGCCCCCAGACCGCTCCACTTTCCTCCCTTTCTCTGTCCTGCTCCTGGTAAAATGAGAAGGACGGTTACAAGCCAGAGCGCAGTGCAGAATGAAAAAGAGCGCTGTGTTATTGGCCTAGGAGTGGCTGGCGTTTTCATTTTTGTTTATGTGAAAAGAAGGTAAGTGCGTTTCACGTGTCACTGGTGCATCCACACAGCCTGTTACACGGGGCGCTGTCTGAATTGAAGGCAGGAACTGGACTTCTTTTGACTTTATCAATAATGAGAAGCAAGATAGAATTCACTCTAATAGCATGAAACGGGTTTTTTATTTCCAATTAAGGCTCCTTTAAAACATTGTCCTTTCAGCCAATTAAGTGCTCGGGTGCTCTTTGGTGTCTCGGGCAACCAAACCAGTAATTCCAAATAACCTTGGCCGTTGCCTTTTCCAAGCAGTATTTAAAGCTTTGCTGCATGATTCTGAAGTATTTGCAGTCTTAGTCTTAGGAAGCATACTTAATTAAAAAAAAATATAGTCTTGTTTTGTCAAAAGTCAGTTTCTTACTGCAGGTCAAGCCCAGGATCTGCTAAAATAACAGACCACAGTCTTGGCATGGGTAGTTCCTGACCTAGACAATTAACAAGGCATTGAAATCCTAAAGGAATTTATTGGCATCAGATGGCAGAGCAGGCATAATATTCAGTTCATTTTAACTGAGCTAATTTGTCATTTCCACATGAGCATGACTACCTTCATCCTCTTTATTTGTACAGCTGTCCTGAGACTGTAATGCTGCGGTAGTCACATTGGATGGGCACAAAGAATAGATGTGCTAATAGATGTTATGACATGGTATCAGTTTGGTCTTAGCAAAGCTCCCCGCCATTATCCGTCTTTGAGCTGAAAGAGAGAGAGACAATCCACCAGCTTCACATGGCATGCTGAAGTTGTATCAGCTGTCAAACCCATTGTCAGCGCTGGATTCAGTGGCTCTGGTTCATGACTTCACTACCTCCTACCGAAGACATAAACCGGGGAGTCAATTAAATTCACAGGGTAGCGACGAAGGAAGACGTTTTATCAGCCCAAAGGACTACCTGTCCTGGAAGCGATTGTTGGTTAATTATCAGAGGTAATTGCCATCTAATTCACCGAGTGTCTCCGCTTTTTTGGGTGCTACCAAAATCATGTTTCTTCAACTGTCCAAAATGTCTAACAGGATTTGAAAATTTTGTCTTTCAACCCTTGAATGCAGAGCATACACGCTATGAATTAAAAATATTGAAGTTGCTGCAGAAACTTGTTGGCAACAAAATGCATTGTTAAGGCAAAGGCATTAGAGCCTTGGTCTTAGGCCTTTAATTTTTTTTCCTGCTGCTGAATGTTGTGTTTGGTGTACTAAAAAACGTACCGCTTCCAGTAGAGTGAATGCTTCAAACAGTTGTATTTTACTATATTATTAGTCTCATTCACTTCACTTTT
Source organism: Tetrax tetrax (assembly GCA_009806455.1). NCBI lineage: Eukaryota > Metazoa > Chordata > Aves > Otidiformes > Otididae > Tetrax > Tetrax tetrax. The sequence continues at coordinate 413,446 of WHYT01017913.1, read as the reverse complement.
CTTATACTCAAAATTATGCTTTAATTAAAACGTTGTCCAGTCTTTTTTTTATCAAGTATTTAAAGAATGTAGTAGCTGCTTTTAGGGTACTTCAATTAATAAATTTAGTTTTACAACAGAGGACGTGCAGGGCACTGCCAGTAGACAGGCTGCAACTGTTCATGCAAGCAAATACTCAAATGAAACACCCAGAATCCTGCCTGCCCATTCATTGTTAACAGGGCTGCGGAACCAGCAGATTTTAATACCAGGAGCCCTTCATTTGCATAATATTTTACACCGCTCAAATTGTGGTATCAAGTAGATGGTAACTGCTGCAGCTAATTCATTCCTGTGAATGGAAGTTGTACTGAAATGTCCATTGCTGCCCTCAAGTGGTCCGAGAGCCATCGGCTTTTCTCGGGAAGGCAGGGGGCTTCCATTCCATTCTGCTCTCTTTTTTCCATAGTGTGGTAGAATTGATGGATGAACTCTGCAAAGAAAGCAAATCATTCTTCCCTTGGGAAACACACCAAGTTGTAGCTAAACAAAGATCATGTTGCAGAATGAAAAAGATGAGTCAGAGAAATAAAGACCTGTAAATACGTAGATTTTGTAGAGTGAAGGTGTAGGCAGCTCAGATGTGAAGTCTGATTAGAAAGCTTGCTTTATTCAGCACTTTGAATCTGTGATTTAATAGTTGTTTAGCAGCACAGAGCAAAAACTGCAAATCCAAAGCAACTCCACCCTAATGCTATAGACTCGAAAATCCAGTTGGCAAGGGAAGTACTTTCACTTTAGGAGAATATGTATTACCTTTTAAAAGTGAGTAGAAAACGTGGACGTGGTCTGTCTGGTACTGGAGGAACAGATAATCAATTTAGAGCTGTTTATAGATCAATGATACTCTGCAGTCTCCCAAACCGTTTTAACACCGTCTATTGAAGTTGATACTTTCTGTAAATGTATTGGCTAATAACTATCATTTTTTTTCTGCAGGAAACTTCACCGCTATTAAATAAGGCATTTGTATCTGAGAGTGATCATGGAAGCTATGTGAGCTAGAAAAACTTAGGATAATTAGCATATAATGTCACTTAAAAGAAAGAGGGAACTCTCAATTTGTTGTAATTGTGTACGAAGTCTGTTTGTCTAAAATGAGCCAACGCTTCTCTGGAGGCAAAAATACGATGCTCAGTGGAGTCTTCTGCTTGAGTGTGTACACATTGTAAGCCTGGTCCTATCCATAAAGTCATCTCCAAAATACTTCTTCGGACTCTTTCCAGGGTCAGCCCGGTGAGCTGGGACCTCAGGGTCCCATCGGGTCCTTGGGATCTCCAGGAGCAGCTGGTCCTCCAGGGGAAAAAGGACGGAGAGGTGAGAGCGGGCAGCCTGGGCCAGCTGGAGAAAAAGGTGATAAGGTAGGAAACACCGTAGTCTGCGATTGTTACACACCGTGGCGTTCTCCTTGACCTCAGAGAGGGCTGCGGGAGGAATGTGGAGCCAGAGGGAGAAGTATGGTGCTTTTAAAAGCGCTGTACGCTAAACAGGATTTTACTACCACTTGTGGAGTATAAATTGCAGTTCAGGTCCATATCTTTCATAGCTGTACAACCCCTGTGCTTGGATCTCGGTACTTTGTGTTGTAGTTTTAATGGTCTCATTCCACTGATCTCAGTGGATGGCTGAAATCACCAATGTCAGCGTCTAGCACACCTGAAATATAAGCCCTGGAAATAGAAATCATGCTGGTATTATCAAAACAGGAGCAGGGCTGTGAAATTACGTACAGAATTATTTTATAAGTTATAGTTATCTGTCATTTTATAATCTTTGGAGAATCAATATAAGAGTTAGACATTTGTCCCGCTAAGTCCATATAACTTTTTTCAGGTACTCATTTCTGACAATTATGACATTTGATTTGTATTTCAATTAAAACTCTTTCTTGTTTCTTTCTGTATAGTGTCACATACTCTTGTTTTTCATTCTTTTAAGAGTAAATGACCTCAGCACTTTGTTTTTTTCATGTCACCTGTTTTTAGGGCCCAACTGGAGTTCCAGGATTTCCTGGTTTAGATGGTGTTCCTGTACGTATTGAATGAATATTGCTTTATAAAAATAAGTTTCTATAAAGTCATAGCAAGTCCTCTAATAGAATAATATAGAATAATAAATTTCTTGGCTTTGTACCTATTGATATCATCTCACCTACGGAATTACGTGTTTTGCAAAAATGTAAAATAGCCAGGTTAACTTCAACTGCCTTTACTATTGATAGCAAACTCCAGAAAATCCCAGTGAGGTAAGTAGATAACTTTCACGGAGGAGCGGGGCGGTGAAGGTGGAGACTAGCCCACGTCCACGCAGCACGTGGCAGTGCTAGGATTAAAAACAATCAGTTTATTTTCTCAGGCTCTGTAGCAGGTTGTAATCTGCTTGCTGCGTTCTTAACATCTCTGAAAGCATCTCAGATGACTTGCTGTTTTCTGTTCTGTTCTGATTTTTGCCTGTAGTCCTTTTGCAGGAAGAAAAGCAACCACTGAGTCCAGTAATTTTAACCTCAGTAGGGACTGAAGAAGGAAAGTGGGTCTTATTAAATCTTTACAAGCATGTGATTACATATTTTTTCTGAATATGCAGTGTGGAAATGAGTGTGGTAAAATAAAGAGAATATCGTAGATAAAGTATTTTGAAAAATGCTGTTTATTAGAACTGAATTCCTATGCTGTTATTAGTTTCATATGGATCAAAGCTAAAATGTTGAATTTTGGAAGTGAAAACAGAACCAGGAGCTGAGGGAGTGTCTTAGCATCTGATTCTCAGCTGGCCACACTTGGCAGCGGCACTGTTGCCAGAATGTCCGTATAAGGTAGAGTTCACAAGGCCAAAATTTAGCACAAAAAAAAGAAGCGCTTCTGAGAAATGTATGTTCTTTTTATGAAAAATGTTAATTAAAGAGCAGTGTCCAAAAATTGGGATGAAGAACCGTAAAGATAGGAAGAAGGTAAAATGGACAGAAACATTTCAGGCAAATGGCCAGGATACTTTTCTGATGATTTTTCAGAACTCAGAGAAAAAAATAAAACTTTTGGGTCAAAATTACTATTTGTTCCTTACAAACATGTTTAATTCGGTGAAAATAACTTTTCCTTCAGTGGAAAGATCATTCCAAGGGAAATCTCACCGTTTCTATTGCCTACTGTCCAATTTGCAGTAGAACCAAGCCCTCTCTGGACACTGGTTAGTTCTTGCTAGCTTAGAAAATCACTTCCTCGGTTCTTGAATGTCTAGTCAGAAGCTCTGCAATTCCTGTAAACTTGAGTCAAGCTGTGTCCTGTTTTTCCTTGTTTTATCCTATCAGTTAAAAATATGAGGCTGCTTGAGATGACTTTTGTGTATTTCTTCAGCTTTTCTAGCCACAAGAAAGATTATAGCCAGAGGGCGAGAGTCTGCCTTCTCTGAGAAGACGGCGTGTTACTTTTTGACAAGTGAGGGCTCAGTCTCGCCCTCCTAGCCCGGTTATATTTGCTGTGCACCAAAGAGCAAGATGTAAAATACTTATATCATTTCTTACACACGAAAAAGATTCTGTTGATCACAATAAAAAAACATTTCTAATGCTACGAGTATGAAGCTGGGACCACTGTGAGATGCCCTCTGTTTCAGATCCGAGACACTTCTTTCTGAACTGTTCTGTTCATTTAAAAAGTGATTCCATGTGTTTCATGGTGCATCTCTAATACACATTAAACTGCCTTTCAGGGATTACCGGGAAGTGAAGGACCTCGGGGCCAGCATGGTTTAGATGGCTGCAACGGCTCGAGAGGAGATCCAGGATTTCCAGGCGAAAATGGTTATGTTGGCCCAAGAGGTCCTTACGTACGTGAAAGGCATTCCTGCTCTCTGGGAATACTGTGTCCATACGATTCCTCTCCAGGCTAACAGCTCCTCAAGCGAGAGGGCTTTTAGACTATGGCGCTAGCTTTACGCTGCACAGTGAATTTCCAGGCATTCTTACTAAAGTTAACGGGAGTGAAGGACACCTGGTGCCTTAACAGATTAAGTTTAAGCTTCAATGTGTGATAAGTTCCTATATCCTTAAAGTATACATGTCTACTCTGAGAGTTAAATTCTGCTTTATTTCCCCAGTACATAACCACACCAAAGCTCGTACTATTTCATGGAAGTACAGCTGAGAAGGAGTAGCTTCATCATACCATTCATCAATACTTGAAAGTTCTTAAAATCCTTAATAGTAGGGACATACCTGAGATGAATTAGCAGTTAGTGGAAGCTTCAACAAGTCTAAGTCCTGTTCATGACTGCTCTGTGCACACCTAATCCTGTCTGGGTATTTATCTGTTTATGTAGAGATCATTTCAGTTAAAAAGTTTAAAATTGACAGTTTAATATCGTTTCCTTTTGCTGTTAAAAATGGAAAGCATTTTAAAATGGTTTAAATAGTTGTGCTAGCAGGGCTCTAATAACAAAGATAAAACACAGATTCATGTCAGCACGAGATAGAAATTACCGTCGCTCCAAAGAAACTTTGCTGAACAGATCTAGTCTCCATTCTTTGACTTCTCATGGAAACAAGTTTTAGTTCTGCATGATTAATAGCTAATTAGTTGGCCTAAGAGCTTCCCTGAAATGTTCTAAAGAAAACAATAAAACCAGCTGCAATTTACATGAAAAGTCAAATGTGTTTAGTAGGAGGTAAGTGCTGATTCAGCCATAGGGAATCAAAAAATGTGCAGTGGGTGCCAGAGATGTTGTCAAAATATAGCAATGAGAAAAAATATACAGTTTCAGTCTTGGACCTGTAATAAATGCTTTGAAATACATAACCTGATTAAAAAAAAATGGTAGTAAGCTCATTTGTTATACCTCTCAAAGTAATCCATTAATGCTCCCAATGGTACAATGACTTCTGGTCAAACTAATTTTACCTGTGTTTTCTTTCTTATTATGCCTTTCAAAATAGAGTTTTGCCTTTATAATTAGCCAAAAGACAAAGGAAAAATGAGACATGGGACAAATTACAGCATAAATCCTTCCAATTCCAGGAGCGTGCTCTTTGGCAGGCCTAGAAAAGTCTTTGCAACCGGCAGAGAATGGGAGACACAATCGGCATGTAGCCATGGATATGCACACTGGAATTCCAGTGCAAATTAATTTAGCTAGCCAGAAAAACAAGACGCAGTAACCATATACTTGCTTGTGGACAGAATGCTGTTCTAGCCTCTCTCTGTGCAGATTGCCTTGCACCAAGTACTGACTTGACTGTATATTACAGCTAACATTTTAATGTTACTCTGATTTCTAGCGCTGTCCCGTATAATTTTATTTAACACTGTGTACATATTCATCGGCTTTTCTTCTGGTGCCTTGTAGAATCTGTACATTTACCTCACCAATAAATTAGAAAAGGAAGTAATTTCTATTTGTAAGCCCGTACCTAAGTCATGTAGAAGGTAACAAATTGAATCTAATAAAGATATTTTATTACACAAGAAGATCACGTGTAAAGTAACCGAAGAAAAATACAACTTTTGGTGTGTTTAATGTGTTGTTTGACCTGTAATCTGCATCCAGTCTACTGTAGCTCTATCCAGCTGCAGGCAGCTGTAACTCTTCTTTTTATTGTACCATTCCAGGCATAAGTACTTTCCCTGTTTCATTCTGACTTCAGGCTTTGAGCAGCCAGTGTATAATATCAGGAGAGCAGGACAGTTTTAAAGTGGTTAAATTCTGTGAAAAACAGTATCCCATTTTATTGACATCAGTAGTTAAGTGGTTAGAGGCTGCAGTTAAATTATATCCAGTACTTCTGGATTTCAAATGAGAAAACTTCAGAAATAATGTCTTAATATGTCTGTTCTTCAGATATGTATGTAACATGCTCTTAATTAAGCTTTACAATTAAATTTTGCAAAAGCAATCACCTGCTCCTGCCAAGTCAAACTGAGATTCTGAGGGTGCTGAGGTTTGCAAAGTTTTATGAAGTACTCCACAGCAAGTACTGTGGGAACTTAATTTTTTTTAAAAATGGAGCCTTTGGGCATCTTTTTTTTTTTTTTTTTTTTTTTTAG
>WHYT01017913.1:363095-397195 GCA_009806455.1 Tetrax tetrax | reverse complement strand
TTTTTTTTTTTTTTTTTTTTTTTTATAGACTGTGCAACATACATCCTAATAGATGGAAATCTTGAAGATTATACATGTAACAGTCCATACTTTCAGCTTTTTAACTGTATGCAGAATCACACCAGATTCTTCTAAATCCCAGCATGAACTTTTGGAGAAGGCAGAGTGCTAATCCTTGAAGCCCCAGGCTCACGGAAAGAAAACGTGGGTGTATTTATATCCTTGATGCTAAAGGCAGGATTGGTGAGGATTGTAGAATATTGAAATATCCAAGAGCTAAGGAACATCTAAGAGAGCAGGAGTCCAGAAGCTATGAGGATTATCATTTCGTCTCCATAGAAATGTAGTATCTCAGTAGATCATGTTTTAAAAGATTTTTATTTTTTTTTTTTCTTTAAAGGGAAGTCCGGGGCAAAAAGGAGAAAAAGGAAATTCAGTGTATGTTTCCTATTTTGGAAGAGGACTTCCAGTAAGTATCTGATTATGAAAAAAATCGTATCTTGTAGGAAAACGTCTATGGCAAATGTAATTGTTCTCATAATTCCTCACTGCTTAATAAAGCTTGGTGCAAAACTAAAGATTAGAAGCAAGTATACAACTGAAACAGATTGTTTATGATCTTAATAGCTATAAAGTTAGAAAAATACCGCAAAAAAAGCTTGTAATGATTCATTTGCTAAATGACTGTCATTACAGGGAGACAGAGGTGACCCTGGACCCCCTGGCGTGCCCGTAAGTACAGCCAGTAGCTTCTATACATGCTTTTTGTCTTGAAAATCTTTCAGATTTTCCTTCTTTGTACGGTAAAGAAATACTGGGAGCTTCTCCCTGCCTGCCTTAAATAGCAAAATTCCGGAATAAAGTCTAACAGCTATTGAGTCCCTGTAGTCTGCCCCCGTGACCAGTTCATGCTGGCTGAGAAGGAGCAGAAGCAGACCACACCTGTCTGCACTACGTGTGCATTGAGCAGTCCTTGCCCTGGTACTCACAGTTTGCAGAATATCTTCTCCACAAAATTCAAGATGTGTAGAGATTTGACACCTTCTTCCACAGTATCTGGTGGATCTCCCAAGAAGATCTAGCACACTACCATATTTTGGCCATAAAAGTGTGTGAGAAGAGTTTATTTTTGTTGCTGACTCACACTCTTAATGGCTTTGGGTTTCTCTTCTTAGGACCTTCCAAAAAGGGCATAAAAAATGATGAACTGTATCAAGTCCGCACACTGTAGCACAATGACCGACGAAGGGTTATTTCCATTGATAACATAAAACTGCATTGTCCAGTATCTGCACAGTCTTATCCAGAAACTGGTGCAGAGCTGCTCTGGTGACAGTGACGTTTCAGCATGATATAACCTTCAGGCTGTGGGTGGGATGCAGTGGCCGGTAGACCGAGTCCAAGTGATGGAGGCATTTTGGAGGGACTGGTTTTGTGGAGAAAAGGGGGAGTTCTTGGTATTTTCACCATCAGACCTTTTACCATCTTTTCCAGGGACCTAGAGGGTCAAGAGGTGCAACGGGCCCATCTGGATACCCAGGCCAACCAGGCTTGCCCGTAAGATCACCACGGTTTTACAGCCTTGCATTTTCAGGATACGCGTAAATTCTGCTCTACCAATTTTACAACTTGCCTTAATGTGAATCAAAGCCTAGAAATATTTTTTGAGGCAGATGATTAAAAAAAAAAAAATTTTTGCCTTACCTTATGAGTTTGGAAGTTCAGGAATACGTTGTTCCTTCCCATGCCTGCGTGAACACGTTTCATCCTGGCAGTCCGCGGTCACACAGGAATGCTGCTCTCTCCTCATCCCCTTTCCCCAAGGCCACCTTGTGGGAGACAGGAAAGTGGGAAGCCAGAGTTCAGCCCTCCTAAAAGCAGTGACCAGGAGAAGTAAATTGCACTTTGGGATGGGTACATCCTAAGAGGAAATTCTGCCTCTAGGTGCTACTGGCAAGAGAAGGTAATTTTCAAAGCAAAGCTGTTTCTAAATCAAAAATCTTAACTTGTCTTCATTCTCTTTTAAAGGGTATTCCAGGTTACCCTGGTTTGCCAGGTGAACAGGTAGGCAACGACTTTTCCTGAAGTTGTTAGTGAAATAATAGATTAATTTATACAAATATTTGAAATATCTCTTACAGTTATTTACCACTTTTTTTTTAATGGAGTTCCTTGATTAAATTCTAATGTCAGCATTTTCTGATTCTCTTCAAACTGTACATTTTTTTGTCAATTAGGGAAATCCAGGTATTGGAGTGGATGGACAGAAGGGGGAGCCGGTAAGAAAACAAATATTATTAAATATATTAATGCAGTAGAATTAGAAGTATAATAAAATCTTGTTGGGTTTCCTGGAACCCATTCATTTGTGGCTGTGTGCTCCCACTAATCATGTTAGAATGCAAGAAGTAATATAAGCTATTGAATCAATTAATTCTGGCCAGAAGTGATTCCTTCAGTGAGCTGCATCCAGGAATCGAGCATATTCTGGGGGTTTTGGAAAGCAACAATCAATATGTTCGTTAGCATTTCCACAGCGGTTACCTTCTGTACAGACACTGCCTGAATAATCACAACAGGACCCTCCGGTAACAGTGGCTGCTCCAGATCAGTCACCGCATCTCCTCTCTTGCTGTGTCCAGCAACAGATGCCGAGGAAATGGCGTAAGAAAAGGACAAGCATGTGATAATAGTTCCTCTCCCAGTCTTCCACTAAAGTGGAATATTTGATTTTTCTTCTATGAATTTGTCCAGTCACTTCTTGGAATTTGTGCAGATGTAACATGCACAACTTTCCGCAGCAAATCAGTAATTTCATCTTTACTTTCACAAAGCCTTCTGCTCAAAGGCATCGGTCTGGAGCATGAGAAACCATCTGTACGTGCAAGAGATGTGAGAATCCTCTGCCTCCACAGCAGACTGAGCAGGAGCCATGAGCACAGTTATTTATTTCCCTAGCCATAACATTATTTTTAACGGCTGAGGAGAACAGGAGGGGATTAAGAGTGTCAGCCTTGGGGAAACGGTAGAGAGGCTTACGGGTCTCAGTAGCAACCTTTATTTTTCTACAGGTATTGGTGCATGTGGAGTGCGTGGAGTGTGGAAATTTGTGGTGCTGTAGCACAACAGGGGAACATGCCGAGTCTCACTGAAACGCTGCGTGGAACAGAATGTCTCTCTGCTGTTTCTTTGGCTTCCACAGGGCGACATTGGACTTCCCGGGCCACCTGGGACACCGCTGCTCGTTGGACCTCCTGGAGCTCAGTTGTTCAAAGGAGAAAAGGTGTTAATTTGTCTTCATATTTAACTGTGCTCAACTTGGCAAGTTCAATACTGTGACATAATTTTTGCAAGGCTGGCATGGGACAAATCTTTCTGTAATAAACCATCAGCTTCAGCAGAAATCCTGTTGTACAGCACCCTTCCTACAGGCTTTCAGGAGAGGAGACCCACGTGTACTTTAGCTCGCATCCTTGAGGGAATACTGTCTTGATGTGGAAAGGAGATCCTGCCCTTGCTTTGATTTTCTTTGCCTTTTGTCATTAGCAAATCGTATTTCAGGCATCTCGGGTAAAGTTGGTTACTTTGGTATTTAATCTCTTTTGTGGCTCTTCACAGACACTTTTATTCTTCAGCTCTTTGGCAATTATTCTCTTTGAGATTTCTCCAATGTCATGTTCTGAACTATCAAGCCTAACCCTTCTAGGGTGCTCTTTTAATATGAAAATTAGGTGTGATTTCATTGTCTGGTTTTAATGCAAGTTCCTGTTATTTCCTGTACTTCTTCAGTAGCACACCTACTGTAGCCACAGCTGTGTGCCTTAAAACATTAGAATGTTTGTTTGAAAAGAACAGGAGTTACAAAAATTACATTATATATCTATGTTAACAGAAAAAAAAATGAGTACATAACTGTTTTTCTTGTTCTTCTTCTGCCTAGTACACCTAGAGGAACAGGTCCGGTGCTTAAGAAAATACTCTTTAACAGTTGTAATTCAGAACAAGACATTAAAAAGTTAAACAGCACAGAGGCATGTCCTGCATGTTAATACACACAAAACTTTCCTTGTGTACCTAGGGCCAAAAAGGACTGCCTGGGGTGACAGGATACAGAGGGCCACGTGGACCTAAAGTAAGTGGTGGTTTTTATTTTTTTTTCATGGTGCTGGCAAAGCCCTTCTGGTTATTAAGTTAATCTTTTAAAACACAAGGCGATGGAAGAAATAAAAGCATTGTGCTGTGAAATTTAATCACCATCTAAATCAGTGTGAGAGCAAAAATATTTCAAAACCCTTTGGAAAACCTTTCTGTTTTGTACATACCTGATGAACGTTGCTGGTGGCAAAAGGTCAGTCTTGTTTCCAGTTGGGCTATTGACACGTAATGGCTTGTGACTGAAGAAAACAGAAGCACAGATTGTTTTTTCTTGAGAAGAGAAATAGAGAAGATCTGTGTATGTTCTTAATGGGGGACGATGTGTGTTTCCCTACGTATGTTAGGGAAAGACTTAACCTTCACATTACGGGTGTCCTCAAGAGCGGAGAAGGCAGAGCTATCTCTTTGGAGAGGAGTTGCTGCTTGCTATCTATTCTAGCTTTGCTTTCCTTTCTGTCACCCTGATTAATTTAAACATTGGTGTGCCAGTAAGGATTTCTTGGATGCTGAGCAGAAGCAGCCACAAAAAGAGATTCTGGAGTCTTTATTGCTGATAGATTTGGAAGAGGAGAATCCATGGGCAGAAGACTACTAGATCTCAGAAACACAGAAGATAATTGGGGACAAAAGAATGAACCTAGCTTATGTTAAAAACTTACTTAGCTTTGCAGGCAGAAGACAAGAAATGAGAAGCCTGAACATCACTTTTCTGAGTTCTAAGTCTAGCACACTTTCAGAAACTCATTCCCCATCATAAAAGGACCACTGTTACTTAGCACTGAAAAAGGAGACAAAACTGATATTTTCATTTCAGATTTATGTGGAAAAAGTTGGGGTTTATGTGCTTGCTCCAGTACTAGCTGTCCATGTAGATAGCAGTACGCTTGCTCGTTACAGGCAGGAACTGAGAAATTAACTGATGCAGCCCAAAAGATGTCCAGCGCTTAAAAAAAAAAAAAATTAATAAAATTAAACTGCTGGCAGCACATTAAGCTTGGAGAAGGGCAGGTTCCTTGAATAAGTGAAGCTACGTAGGCACTGTATGAACTAAGCCCCAGTGACTGAGCCTGGCAAGGTAAACAAGATCCGTTAACCTAATATAAACAAAACTTAATAAATGTATGTCAGACTTCACTGAGCATCTCATTTAAACATTTTTGTATTTTGAATGCTCCAGGGGATGCTCGGGAGAGGAGAAAAGGGTGAAAAAGGCATTCCTGGATTCCCTGGATTGCGGGTAAGGAAGTTGCAGAATAAATTAGTCACAAATTCACTGTAATTAAGTTTGTAATATATCTGGAAGTTTTAAGTTTGCATTTCCAAGGAAAATTTTAAGGATTTTTTAATCTAATCTGTCATACTTGCTGTGTGGAATATTTAGGAGTCCTGCCCTGGGACTCACCCCGTCTCAGACTTAAACATAAGCTCATATAGACTTTCTGTCCTTGGAAGGAAAGTAGATCTGTGGGGTTGTCTTCTGAATATTTAGAGCTGCACAAAGCTGCTCAGGAGTAGCAAAGTACTCACACAGTAATTTGAGTGTATTCCGTACATGCCGATGGCAATTCTTTACAGCAGCTTGTGCTTGATTTGCGTAACAGTGCTCACATGGAGCTACGTGTCCAATACCGTGCTTGGGGCAATATGATTAAAAAAAAAATTAAGTGAAGACCTGTTCAGTTTACTTTGGTCTACAGTTCAAATTCATGCCCATCTCATATAAAGTATTTACAAAAACTGCAAAGTTTTAGGGAAATACCTCAATAATATAGTTAAGGAACATTATCTGCTCAGGAATTCTGAATAGGTCTGGTTTTGAATAAGGTTTTACTGGTTTAGCTCACATTCTGCTTGCTTTTATCAGGGTAATCCTGGTTCTTATGGACCTGCAGGTTTTCCTGGAATGAAGGTAAGAAGACATAAAGTATAAGCAGCTCCCTGAACAGTGGGATCTGTGAGATTTTCTGTAGATTTCTGCAGATTTGGAATTTCCACATGCTGGATAGTCCACATTGGACTCCTTCCTTTCTCCCCTGCTACCTGTTGCCACAAAAGTTGTGTGAACTTTGTGTTTCTGCCGCACTGAAATTTGGCTGAAATTGGCTAATGGCATCTGAATTTGCAAGCAGGATGAAAAGCCAGTGGGATGTGCATAGAGTGTGATGGAAAAGTTATGCAGCATGTCAATTTTGGTTGCCACGGTGACATTGTTTTGTGATTTTGAGTTATATGCATCTTTCTGGCTCAAGAAATTTCAGGTTTGCTCTTAAGTCTGCTAAATGTTAGTTACAAATTTACAACATCTTATTGGAGTAAAGAAAAACAGATAGAGGTATATAGATCCTGCCCTTTTTCCTATCTCCTCTCCCAGCTCATTTTCAAATCTAGTTAAGGTAATAATCGTACTGTTTATAAATCACATTAATGTTCAGATATTTGCATTTAGAATTGTGTTCCAGGTGGCTGTTTTATCTGCAAAATTACTTTTTACTCTTGTTTTTTTTACCACTGCCTACCTACAGAGGTTGAATACTGGATGGATGAGTACATTAGTAGATCATAAAAGGAGAGGAGGAGCTGATAGGCAGCGGCTTTCCATGCAGGAATAGTTTCCATGCTGAATAGTCATTCAGCAGGCAGCAAACTAATTTCAGCTGTATTAAGCAGACAGTCTGTTAGAGTCTGCTGGTATGTATTCCAGTTAGTTCTGTGCCCGAGCCACACTGAATCCGCTGACCACTGTCTAAATGACCTGGCAACGCATGTTGTTTTGGTTTTTGAACAGAAGAGATTCTCTGAAACATACCACCCCTTGTACAAACACAGTGAATTTTCTGAAACTACGGGTGCCAGTCGAATGTGACCGTGTTGTATGACTGTCTTCCTGGGTTTTGTTCAACTAGTTATATTAATGTCTTAACAGAGCAATCAAATTATATTGATGTGATCCTTTCCAGGGGGAAACAGGATTTGCTGGTTTTCCTGGACAACCTGGCTATCCAGGCATACAGGTAAAAAAAACAACAAACACAGTCCTCTGTATCAACGCTAACGATTCTTCCCAAACGAACCTGCTTATCAGCCCATTTCCTTTTGTGCTGTCGTCATTACTTTTAAGATTTACTGTTTTCATGATGGTCATAGCTACTCAACACCGTGGTAGTAGAGAACAATGTAAGCAAACATTCCTGCTTGGTGCGTATGAGAGTGGGAACTCCATTTTGCGTACCACAGGGATTGGTTAATCCCGGTTGCCAATAGTTCCCTTCAGTATTCACGGAAGGAAAAAGGCCAGAGATGAAGCGGACCACAGTCAGCGACAGCTCCAGAACTGTTTAAATATCATACAGATAGCAATTAAAAAAACCAAAACCCACCAAACCGGAAAGAGGCACATACTCCTTGTTTTCACTTGGGGTGAGAATGGGAATCCGGTCCCAGTTCTCCTTGTCTGTGTCCCAAAAAGCCCCGGGCTCCGGTCTCAGGAACGCAGCCTCACTACGCAGTTCCCACATCCGCCGTCTTGTTTTCTCAGCTCCCGTTCGCTGCAGAGCGCCGGGCCGGTTCCTAATCTACAAAGCAAAAAGTCTAATACAATTTGCCACATGAAAGACTTCCCTGGAGTCCACTTCACTTGCAATTCTAAATGTCAAAATCCAAGCTAATTTATAAATCCTCCAAGCAGAAGTGATTTTCCTTGCCATTAGGACGTACTTTTATGTTTCCCTGACGTAGATGTTTAAACTCCTTATAAGAACTTTGAGTATCTCTTACCACCGATAATATCCATCAAACTGTGAAACTTCTTTTCTTAAGGCTTATCTATCATCATGAAAGTAATTTCCAAATTTTAAGGAAAATAATTGCAGCTTGGTTGTTCGATCAACACATCTCAATTAAATAGGTACTGATTTGCTGTAATTGATTCGTCTTTACAATAAATGAATGAAATCAAATACAGCCATCAAGTTCTAAAGAGTCAAAAAGATATGTGTGGTAGGTATATTGCTCTTTAGTCACTGGTATCCTGAAAAAAAAATGATTATTGAAATCTTTTTGCCTGGTTTTAAATGCTATTAAGTGTCAAAATGGAGTTTCCCAGGTGACATGTGTCCCATACTTACGTACCCCACCACTGTTGACATTTTCAGTTACATGCTAGCGTACCGCCGTACGCCGTATTTGTATCTATCAGTAAAGTGTATTGTTGGACTTTTACAGGGGGATCCAGGAGAACAAGGGCCCCCAGGTCCTCCTGGAGCTGTTGGAACTCCGCTGCTTCCTATAAAAGGTCAGAGCTAGTTTGAACTACTCTTACTGCTGTATAAAGTGTGTAGGACCTGTTTTGTTGAGGTGTTTGAAAGTGATGGCTAGGGACTCAGGGGACAGGATCCTGAAACATCTTCCTAGTGGCCACATTCTGTGTTTGCTTCTGTCAGATTGAATATTTGCTTGAAAGGTCTTTATGCATACGGTCACGCTAGATCTACAGGACTATCCCTAGTTATTGGACCTAAGCATGTTTAAGAAAAAGCTGTGAAAAAGAAGCCCATGCTGGATGATGGATGGCAAATAAGAGAACTGGCCTTCCCATTGTAATTTAGAATTCCTGTTTTCAGAACTGCCACAACACACAGATTTTAGACCGCAATTAAGCTTCCTATTGCATAGCAGGGGTGAGATCCTGGAACTGGAACTCCCAACAGAATACCTGTCAACCTTATTACCGTCACACTTAAACCTCAGGCTGGGTTCTTATGTCCCAGCTCCCTTTATCCCTGTCTTTATCATCTAATTAGTGAAAAGATGGGTGGAAGTTCTTATTTCAGAGCAGGAGGCAGCGGGGAACAGCCAAGCCTGCTGCCTGGAAGGGATTTGCTTTGGCATCTCCCACTTGGGAAACCTGTGTTGTAAGAACATTTAACCAGAAAACTCAGCAAACGCTGATTGTGAACACAGAAGTTAACACACAACCCCAGTTCAGCAGAACCTCTGCCTTAGATAGGGGCCTCCTCTGAAAATCAATTAAATTTGCTTTCCATCAGTTTCTGTGTGTTTCCAGCCCAGGCTACAAAAACTTAGCCCCATGCTTAATATCTCGAGTAACGTTTAAAGTTAACCACGCGCATGGTGTGTGCATGGATACATTCTTCAGAGAAAGAGGCCTTTAGCAGAGTTGTTTCAGAACAGAACTACTACCACTATTTTGTTTTTCCAATCACTATGCAATTGCAATTTTAAAATTTATTCATTATAGCGATTTTTAAAATATACATTTTCACATTTGGATAATTTCAAGTAGGACAATCCTGAAATGACCTCCCTGTGTGCGCTGCCAAATGTGCATAACATGAGATGTACACTTATTTTAAATGCTACTTGTATTTATTTTGGGCAAATACTTCTCTTAGCATTCTGAAATACGTAGCACGAACCTACTACTACAGAGCGACAAAGTTAAAATTGTGCCTGTGAAATGGGCAGGAATCCGTAGAAAAGTAACCAAATCCTCCCACCTTAAAATCAAATTGTTCCACATTTTTAAATGTTTCATAAAGATAAAAGAAGTTACTGTATTTTACTTTTGTGTAGCTCCCAAGTTATAATTTTGGTTGCGGTTTAATTTAGATTAACATGTTCAGTTCACATGTTTTTATAATTCTGTGTAGGTCCTCAAGGAGATCCTGGATTTCCAGGTCCTGCCGGTGATATGGGGTCAGCTGGACCAGTTGGGCCTGCAGGTCTGCTGGGACAACCGGGAGACGATGGAGCAAGTAAGAGAAGAAGGGGATGAAACATGAACTGCATACCAGTAGGAGAGAAAGCAGCTAAAAGAACACTGTTCTTTGTTCTTGCGTGATGGAAGTCACCAGCACTAAGGATTTGAGCTCTACGGCGTTCTATAAAAATATTGGCTCGGCGGCCGAAAAATAACTAAAATGAACCAAACTGTGCTCAAAAATTCTGTTCTCCATCTCAAAAAGATATAGTGGGAGGTGGAGAGGAGGACTTTGCTCTGTATAAGCAACTAGAATAACTGGGGTGTCTGGAAAAGAGATAATAGGGAGGAGGAAAAGGAGCAGTTGAAGGTCTAAAGCAGGAGCCTCTTTTCCTGGGAATCCAGGAAAATGTAAAGCTTTAGATTTAAATCTTTGTTATGTAGAAGCTCTTCAGGACAGTTCTGAATGGTCTGTAATTTCCTCCTTCGTATTTTGTAGTAATCATTACTTTGGAGCTGCATGGACCATGTGCCATTTTCTTTACAGGTCTGCCTGGCCTGCCAGGAGTGAGTGGGGCACCAGGACCTCAAGGATTTCAAGGTGACCCTGGTTTACCTGGAACAGGTGAATTAATCCCAGGAAGACCTGGATTTCCTGGACCACCAGGCCTGCCAGGACAGCCAGGAAGACAAGGCTTACCTGGTCTACCCAGTAGGTTCAACAGGAATTTATATGGCAAGACTATAATTCTGCATATTCATACATTTGTTGCTTTTGTTGGTCCTAAAAAAACAGAGGTGAAAAGCACATTTTGAGAAACGTATCCAACTTTACACATGATGTAGAAAACCAAGTTTTTCTTATTAGTTGTCCATCAGGGAGATGTCAAGATTTTCACAGTTTTCTGGGTGATTTAATCCCACAAAGTAACATATATTCAAAACATCCCTAAAAATATAACATGAAAGTTAAAAACATAGCAAACGGGGGAGGAAACCCAAATCTTTTAGAGAAGAAACGAGTTGTAAAATTTTACAGTGGAAAGTGGCGATGAAAAAACAATGTGTCAACATCAACTGTAGCCAAATTGACTCTTGGAGCATGATGTATAAAGCATTTAAGTGTTTTGTAGGATCTCTAGCTTTTCAGATGAGGATTACAAGCTAAGGGGGAGGAGAACACGCGATGTAAGCGGTGGAAACACCCTGATTTATACAAGCTGTACAATTTGTTTTTGCAAAGGTGTGGTCTGTACTGACCGAGGGGTCCTTGGAGAGCCTGGAGCACAAGGTCAGATAGGCCTTCCAGGAAGAAAAGGTGAAAAAGGAGAAAAGGGTAAGCGTGCCTGGAGAGCAGCAATTGGGATACGAGACCTTTGCCAGATATGTCAGACCTAAACTTGCAAGAAGTTTACGGTAACTTGGAGGATAAAGCCCAGCAAAGTTTGGCCTCTTGGCCCCAGGGAGCGGCGTCAGCGCGGCCGTTATTCAGCTCTGTAAAAAGAGACTGATGTGGTGCGCTCCTTTGAAGGCCATAATGAGATAAAATGGTCTGTGCGCTACTCGCACAGCAAAAAAAAAAAAAAAAAAAAAAAAAGGACGGTGTTGTTTTTTGTGTATTCATTTTGCAGCTGTTTCAATATAATTTGATGCATTCACATAGGAAATCAAGGCCTCTGCTCATGTAGTGCTGGTCCTCCCGGTCCCCGAGGTACACAAGGACCTCCAGGTACTCCAGGAAAGAAAGGACAAATGGGATACCCTGGGAGACACGGAGAAAAGGGCGATCCGGGCTTGCCTGGTGCAACGGGATCACCAGGGCTCCCTGTGAGTAGTTTTCATGAGCTTCAGTAAATAAATAACGTCGTTACCTCTGATGCAGGAGGGATTGAAGCAGAGTGGTGGAGGAACTGCCCTGGAAATCCATCTGAAGGTTTTACCTGGTTTTGCTTATTACAGTCTTGTTGGAGGATGCATTTTATGAGCTGCTGTCCGATTTCCCTCGGGGCAGTGGGCAGAGTTTTACGCTGAGGGACAGAATCCCACTCTGGGGGGTGGTCAGGAGGCTCAGGAAAGCTGGTACCCATTGTTTTTCTTGAAAACACTGTAGATGCATGAATTCTTCCCCTGAAGATGATTTTTTCAGTTATTTCAAAGGAAAGCATTTCCAGCCAAACCTTATCAAGGCAAAGAATTGCTTGATGTCAGCAGGTCAAGATGGGTTTTATGTCAACATCCACCTGGTGAGGGGACAGGGTCTGAAGAAGAAGGAACCCTTGATTTTAATCAGGCATTTCAAATCATTTTCTTTATTCCTTTTTTTTTTTTTTTTAGAAATTAATTGAAAACCTTGATTTATTTGATATGCTGTCCTGGTTCTGGCTAGGATAGCGTTAATATTCACCTGAGCTGGCAGGAGAACTGGAGCTGGTGGGCCCTATGGCTGGGACAGGTTACTAATTAGCTAACAGCAGGGATAATTTACCCAAATTAGCTACACCACGCTCAGTGTGTGAGTGAGGAGGGTGCTGAGAGGAGTCTCCTGCTACGTGGGAAGAACCTGGGTGTGGAGATTTGTTGTAAGCTGTTGTACTCTATTTGTTTTCTATCACTGTTTTGTTTTCTTCTATTATTGCTCTCAATTTCTTTTTCTTTCATCTCAACCCAGGTGTTTTTGCTGCCTTTTATTTACCAGTTCTCCCTTCTGTCCCACGGAGGGTGGGGGAAGGAGAGAGAAGAGACTGTGTAGTCCCGATCGGGGCCGAACTACGACAGTTATTTTGGCACCTAGGATAGATGCTTAATTTATTTTATAAGGCTGTCTGAACATAATGTAGAGTTTTTCACTTCCACAGAGTGTGAGAGGCCTTGAAAAATCTTAGATTTTCAATCACTACTCAGCCAGAGTTTGTCCTCCACAACGATCAGCTGCTATAGGCAATGCCTTTTCTCTCTCTGATGTACATATTAGCAATGATGCTGAAATGGAATAAAAGTTTTGCCCTTGATTTAATAGTTCTTCTCTTAAAATCCTATTACTTGAGTGGATTAGGTGAGATTTTGATCTCTTTGGTACTTTTGAAAGCACACTTTAGCGCTTGTGGTTCTGAAGTAAAGCTTGAAGCCTTGTCCTGAACGTTTTGGTGTTCTTAGGTTACTTAAGTGAGAAACAAGGACGCAGTAATCAGTTTGGAAAGAAATCATTCACTTAGATACGGAAGTGCTTTGGTCTAATGGATTTCATATAAGTATGTATATACTTCTTCCATTTTTATGCACTCTTTTCTTCCCAAATATCTCATTTCATTTTTCAAACACTAATCACTGGTCGTTGCCAACTTGAAGATCTGGTTGTGTTAACAAATACTCACTGCTAGTTTCAGATACACCACATTTGTCAGAAGATTCCTGGCTGTTTTACAATTGTCATACTTTACAATCACTTTATAAATTGTATTTCTCCACCTATTTCTTATGAAAAGAAGGTAAAATATAGTTATCCGCATCTACTGTTACGAGATCAGACCCTCAGCCACACTCTGCTTGGAGAACGGAAAGCACAAAGCGGCATAAAAATAGAGAAAAGTGATTCTTTTCCCCTTTAAACCTGTCAAGCCATAGATTCTTCTGACAACACCAGGTCCCTGACTAGAGGTAGCTGAAATTTTTTATTGGCAGCTTTGTGGGCTTTCACTCAGCAAAAATCATCACTTACTTTGTTTTCGTTTTGGTTTTTTTTTATGTCAATGGTAAGGGGACACCTGGTTCTGCTGGACAACATGGTGAAAAAGGAGAGAAGGGTGATCCAGGAAGAGTTCGAATAAAAGGTAAACACGCATTTGCTTTCTTGGTACCGTCTTGTTCTTCTTGCTAAACACAAGATCAGCACAGGATTTTGTGGTTTTGGTGGCTTCTTGGGAAAAGCTCACAGTCTCAGCGGCTGCTCAGATCCCTGCTCCTATTTCTAAAAATTACGCCTGACCCTGCATTGAAGAGAAACAATAGGCCAGCAGTTGCACAACTGAAATTGTTGTAATTAAATAGATCAAAACCTCTTCACAGTTATGGTTATGATTTGCAAAAGAAAGCGAGGACAATAAATTACTGCAATCTGAGGGCAAAGCTTAGTTAGAAACGCTAAAGTAATAATTCAGACAAAAGATTGTCCATCGTATTGTGTGAGAAAAGTTAGCTTAGCTTTGGATGCCTTTGTTTACAGATGTTGGAGCAGCGCAAAACATTTGCTGTTTATTTGCGAAGGATTTCTTGACGCAGCAAAATGAATCTTTTGAGTTAGAATAGTTTTACTGTCATTTATGCAAAAATTACATTTTCATAAATATCAGTGCAAGAGAAATCTAGGGCTAAAAAGAAAAATAGAAAAATCTTTTGGGACTATTGATGCAAATATTCGGCGTCGTATGGCATTGCTTGGTCCCGATTTCACTGAAATAAAAAATAAATCTCTGATTTCAACAGCAAAATGTTTTCACTCTGCATAGCATGAACAAAAGCCACGTTCTTGTCGTGCCTGTACACACGTCTTTTACAGAGAGACCAGGTTGTTCCATGAGGTGTCCAACTACATCCTGCCTTCCTAAGCCTGAAACACCTCGTTAAGGAATGGGAATTCAAGAACTGGAAATTATCATACGGTTCTGATGAATGGTTACCCAGCATTTACCTGAGCAGAAATAAAAAACCCCAAAACTTACCACAAATCTTACACTTCTTTTTTTTTTTTTTTTTAAATTGTTTTAAGGAGCAAAAGGTGAAAGAGGTCCTACTGGGGTTCCAGGATTTCCAGGCCAAAGAGGGAGCGATGGCAGAGATGGGGAGCTAGGACTGCCTGGGGAAAAAGGAGATGAGGTATGTTTGACTTGCTCAGAAATTTTTCCATTTCAGTTAACATATTGTCTTATGGAAGGGCTAGCTACTTCATGACAAGTACCATTTTGTTCCAAATTCTTACCAGATTGATCACTTTTAGCATTTTATGTTAGCCTAGATCAAAAATCATCATTTTTACCTATTGAGAAATTATTTCCTTGCAAGTATTACTGTTTATTTTGGTGTTCCTGAATGTAATTTCTCCACATACTGTGTTCCAATATTATGAGATCAGGAAGAAACAAAACCTCTACAAAACTGTACTCTTTGTTCCTATGGCCTTTCAATAATTAAAATTACTAATATCATCCATGTAGTCACTTAATTGTGGGAGAGCGGTTTCTCCAGATAATTCTCTAACGTGGCTTTTGAAAGTCAAACAGAGGAAAGAAATGAGGTCTTGTTATTTCTTATCAACAGTTTCTTTCTTTTAGGGGGATTCTGGAGTATCGGTGCCAGGTGATAAAGGATTCCCTGGAGTCCCAGGATTTCCTGGGATAAAAGGACAGATGGGATTGCCCGGCCTGGGGTTTCCAGGCCCTCCTGGAGTCAGAGGTAGCCCTGGAGACTTTGGTGATATCGGTAGCGTTGGGCCACCTGGTCCAAAGGGCCAGAAAGGTAATTTTCAGTATTTACAAAATAGATGTTTGGTAGCATCCATTACAGTTTCATACGTACCATATACAGTGCTGTTCATTTATGGTGAAAAACAATGTTGGCAAGCACAGGGGTTACGTGAAATACGGCCACAGAAATGTACCGTACTGCCGGCGTTTACTGGCAGACACTGGTGAGAACAGAAATTGCTGGGGGCCTTCAACCTGCAAAGTGCCGCTTGCAGGCTACTAGAGAATTATTTTCTGGAGTGAAGAGTATTCCTGAGCATAAGGATGTGCAAGGCAGTGCTTTTTTTGCTGAAGAAGCAGGGAAATACAACTCATACTTAAAGCTTGGTCTCCTTTTTGGTTATAAAAAAATCCCTAAAAAAATTTTTAAAAATCTACGGTGATAGCAACATGTATGAACCAGAAATGTGCATGGAATTGAGATGAAAATATTGTTTCTTTCTTGCTTCAGAAAGTATTGTAAAGACAAATTTACAAGTAAAAAAAAAATCTTTGTCCTCACAGAACACAGTTTGAATCATTACCAATATTCTAGACAAAATAAGTGTCCAGAAAAATACATTTTTAAGATTCTCCACCAAACCTTAAGTAGTACGGAAAGAACAATGTGCATGAACAGTTCCTTCTCTTTTCCTTTGCACAGCTGGTTTGTTAGCTCCACAGAAATATTGCAGGTAGCATTCAGACTCTATTTATTCTACAAATAGGCCAGTTTCTGTCTCCCTCTTCCTTCAGGTGAGACTGTCTGCATTACCTCCCCGTACCCTGGAAACCCCGGTCCCCCAGGTTTTAAAGGTGTTCAAGGTACGTTTACAGATGGGAGGCAATACTGTTTCCTTAGATCACACATTTTAGAGCGCTCTCATTTTTTTTTTTTTTACGCGTTTTCTTTCCATTTCCAGGACCAAAGGGTTTAAAAGGACTCCCCGGTTATCCTGGACCAAATGGCTTTGATGGGCAAAAAGGCCATCGAGGCAGGCCAGGAGCAGGAATCCCTGGGCCGGAAGGTGAGTTGTGCTTTTCTTACTCCAGGAGACGTGCTGGTCAGGCCGTGATGCGTACGTGCAGGGTAAGGTAGAACAGAATAAGCAGCACGTTTCAACAGAAGCTAATGGAAGAGGAATCTTTAGCCGTTTCCCTTTCTTTCCTCCAGCACTGCAGGTGCTGCGATGACCTAAAGGTCAGTGTCCAGAGAGAAAATATTCTCAGAAAACTGAGAAGAATTTGAACTGGACAAGAGGGACAGTACCCAAGATAGGTGCTGCCCCAAAGAAAACCCCTGTCACTTCCCACAGGATGAATTACCTCCTTCAATCCTCACGTTATCATTAGCTGTGTGTAACTTAATGTATGATGTTGTTTTTCTTTGCAAAGTGACTGTTCAGTTCTGGTTAGATTTGTATAATATTGCAAAGTTTAGGGGGAGGGAAAACCGAAACAAAAGCCAACCAACTTCTGAATTTTGTCCTCTTTGAATTTAAAAATGGCACCAACAGGCTTTCGAGGCAAAGCTGGTGATCCCGGTGACGAAGGTGAAAGAGGATCTACGGTCGATGGTAAAAACGGCCCTCCAGGTCCACCAGGCATGGACGGTCAGAAAGGTGTTCCAGGTGACACCACGTACGGTCCTCCCGGAATCCCGGGCGACAGGGGACTGCCGGGACCCCCTGGTGCACAGGGAGCAAGAGGTGATCCAGGCATTCCCGGGTTTCGAGGTACGAGCCAGTTTTTATGAAGCATTTCCAAGAAAATCTGAGCAAAGCTGGTCCTGATTCAAATAAAATTTAGATGTCTCCACATCCCACTTCATCCCACCTGACAGCTGTTTCCTTTGGGAAGTCTCCCTTTTCCCCGGCCCCCAGCAGACACGCGCCCCTCTGTGCCCTGCAGAACCGACCCCGGTGCTGCGTAGCTGGTGTGGGCCCGGGAGCTCCTACACGTCAGAAACCAGCTTTAGTGCCCCGTAGGTGGGAGTTAAATTCTTATTTGTTCCTTAAAGAAAGAAGCTCTCCACAACAGGCAGCTCTAAATGGCAGAAAAGCGTCCGTTTTCACAAACTGTGCAAAAACTAAAGGATAATTGAGATACTAAAATACCTGAACATGTGGTTTCAAAGTGACGATTAGGAATTCTGAGGGATGGTGAGTAATGGGAGTAAAATATTTTACAATGGTTTTTGGTTTTGTTTCCAGGGCAGCCTGGTACCCCAGGATTTCCAGGTGCCAAAGGTTTTCGAGGCCCGGAAGGTGACATAGGAGCACCGGGTTGTCCAGGCTTCCCTGGCCCACCATGTGACACGGGCCTACCAGGGCCACCAGGACTGAGAGGTGGCATGGGCCTGCCAGGACCCCAAGGTACCCACCATCCATGCGGTTGCCTCACGGCTCTAACCTCTGCGCATCTTTTCCAGCAGATTTAATTTAAGTAATTAAATTTCTGCGGCTGGCATGACAAATGTTTCCGTGGGGGCTGCTCGTTAGTGGGGGCGCACCTTACGCTTTGCTTTTAAATTTTATTTAAGTTTTATTTCGGGAGAGCTAGGAGACATATCAAAAGTATTTTGGAATTAGTCTGGATTTTTCAAGGGGCGCTTCTACTGCTATGTCTCACATTAAAGACGTACAAGAAAACAAACATTCCAGGTGAAAAGACTCCAGCATGATAACAAAGTTTCCAAGTTATTTTGCCATGTTTGATAATATTCAAACTGATACCAAAATCTATCACTTTCTGCTATCTAGACACAATTGATGAACCCTTTTCCTGCATTTTCACACTTAGATTAAAGCTCTTTTTCTCAGGTTTACCAGGCTTCAAAGGTCAGAGCGGCGACAGGGGCCTAGCTGGGCCACCTGGAATCAAGGGTCTCAGAGGCTCTCCTGGCTCACAAGGTCCCCCAGGTCCTCCGGGATCCCGAGGCCTCCCAGGACTTCCAGGCAATAAAGGACTGCCTGGCTTCCCAGGACAACCAGGTACATCAAACCTCCTGCAAACCACCTCATCTGTAACCTCTCTTGTAGAGGGACCTCTTCCTGCTGCTCTGAAAGCTAAGAAGTGCTTGGTGCCCTCCTTCGAGAAGAAGACGCTGCGGTAGCGTAGAGGCAGTAACAGTAGCACCCTTTGTTCTTAGAATTTAAAAAAAAAAAAGGGGGGGATGGAAACAGTTCGATGAGTTTTTGGTGCATCCTGGTGCTTTAGTTGTTTTAAAACATATTTCCAGGTATTATTTCCTTCCTGTCTGTATTTAAGATGTGCTGGGGACAGCTGCGTTAGCAGTAAATGTAGCCTAAATCTCCGTGGGGTGGCAGCAGGGAGGGGGAAGATCTCTGCTTCAAGGCAACCTGGATTTCAAGACAAGCCGCGCTCCCGGCTGTTGGTTCTCTAGCTTTGCTGATTTCCTAAGGAGTCCTTGGAAACTCCCTCCCTTTTGCTTTCTGCTCTTCCTTAGAATACGACAGCAGCAGCGTAGCAGAGTATGTAAATAAAGCATTTATTATTACCAGGAAGCAAAGGGATTCAAGGACCCCAGGGATTCCCAGGACTCCCAGGAACACAAGGCCCAGTGGGAATCTCCGGTGTAAAAGGCGAAGAAGGAGAAATGGGTCCACCTGGGCCTAGTGGAGAATGCGGGGATTTGGGAATAAAAGGTTTGTAAAAATTAGTTTCACTCTGTAGTTACGTTACCACTGTGTTGTTTTGTGTTAAAAATCTCTTTACTTTTTCTTCTTGTAATAAGGGTATATGCACTTCTGTGTTCGGATACACTAAATACTAAATCCAGTTATAGAATCACAGAAGGGTTTGGGTGGGAAGGGACCTTCAAAGCCCACCCAGTCCAACCCCCCTGCCAGAAGCAGGGACATCTCCAACCAGATCAGGTTGCTCACAGCCCCGGCCAACCTGGCCTGGAATGTTTCCAGGGATGGGGCATCCACCGCCTCCCTGGGCAACCTGGGACAGTGCTCTACAACCCTCAGTGGAAAAAATTTTTTCCTAATATCTAATCTGAATCTGCCTCCCTCTGTTTTAAAACCATCACCCCTCATCCTGTCACACCAGGCCCCGCTGAAGAGTCTCTCCCCACCTTCCCTGCAGCCCCCTTTGGGCACTGGGAGCCGCTCTCAGCTCTCCCCGGAGCCTCCTCTTCTCCAGGCTGAACAGCCCCAGCTCTCTCAGCCTGATTTAATAATGATTTAACATCAGCTGGGTTACTACTGAATTAACTAAAAAGCAAGAGAAGGATAATAAATTCTGTTAGCAGTGAGCCTGCTGAAACAACTGAGAACTGCATTAGTATTTGCGGGCTTTCCTTGTTAGGGAAGCCTTCACTAAAATGAATTTTCAGGACAGGTCACTCATGAGGAATTACTTATGTTCCATATGTTTGGCTCCAAGGTGAAAGAGGGCCTCCAGGAGACAGCGGCTTCGTTAACATCCGTCTTGAGAAAGGACAGAAGGGGGAACCAGGGTTTCCTGGTGAAAATGGATTTAGAGGTGAAAGAGGTAAGTTCGTAAAAGAAAGCCCTGCATAAAAGAAAGACCTGACATAAAGTCTCCGGTGTTTTTTCACAGGTTTGGACTCGTAGCTGCGCTAACATCCAGCTACCTTACTGTGTTTCTAGATTCTTAAGCTCGCTGGCTAGTTCCTTTGGACAGTTGCTAAGGCAATTCGCAACGTGTGAAAGCGTAGCCATGTTCAGAATAAGTGTCAGGTAACGGCTTGGCCATATTGGTTGTGTAATTATTCTGTAATTAACTTCAGGTGAAAAAGGCAATACTGGTTTCAGAGGCACCCCCGGATTTCCAGGGAGGAGCGGTGTCCCGGGACTGCCAGGTGACCACGGTGACACCGGAGTGATGGGCTTTCCAGGATCACGGGGTTTCCCAGGCCCGAAGGGCTCTAAAGGAATTACGGGCTTTGCCGGCCAACCAGGTGACCAGGTAAACAAAGTGGTAGTGAAACGTCCTGGACTTCTGTCTCCTGCCTCTAAGAAATACGGTGAAGGGTACTTCTGTCGTACTTACCCGTTAGATGTTCCTCCGTCAGAGACTGCCAACAGGAAAGGGAAACTCCCTAACGAACACTTCGGTGCTTTGATTGCATTTTAGCAGCAACTGCAGTGAGGGTCCAAGGGCCTCTCTCCTCGCCGCACGTTGTAATTTCCTTACGTTGCCACTTGGTGGACGTCCAGGCTACACCGCGTTAATTAGGGGGGCAAAAAACGGATCACACTGGAGTCTTTAACGATCTTGCTAAGAACAGATTGACAGGTCATTCCCTGCAGAGACCAGAACCCAGCAGCACCAGTAGGAAGTATGCTGCTTTGTATCTTGCTGTGTGGGGCAGCCAGGGCAGCGGACGAGACAATCCAAGTCCTCTGTGCCCATACAGACAGCTTGCAGCACGCAGAACCCAGCAAGCAATGCTCCTCCAAACAAATTCACCAAACTTGCGCGTTTCTCACACATCTAAGGTAAAATTCTTCCCTGGCTTGCGCCCTAGGGAGACAGGCAGGGAGATTACGTGAAGCCCAAAGCACAGTTGTCTTTCTGGCAAAGGGACGTATCCTCGCTTGGCTTGTCGTTTATTGCATTTCTCTGAAGAGAGAATCTGTGTTTTGCTGATTACAGGTCATTATTCAAAAGGAAAAATAGAGAAATCCTTACGTTTTTACTCTTACATCACAACATATTTCAGATTAATGTTTATAGAAATTTTGGGTAGCATACAACAATATTTGGTTCACTTTTATGGTACCTTTTAAATCAAATTACTCCAGCCATCTGTGGGGAATTAAAGCTGTTCAAGCCAGGAGTTAGCCTAAACTATAAAACACAAATTCAAAATGATTAGCAAGTTGAATCTACAGTTTCTTGGAAGTGTTAACAGCCAGTGTGAGATGTGTAACGATGACAGCGTGCTTTTCCGTGGAGCTTAAGACACAGTTTTGCTATTTATAATGATTGCTGGTCCCTTTACCAGCGTCAGAGAACCAAATGCTCTTATATGTGTAGCAGGAATGATCTGTACGTCAAACATTTTTATTTTGTTTTAAAAAAATCAGGGTGACGTTGGCTTACCAGGAATCCCCGGAAACCCAGGACTGACTGGCCCAAAAGGATTTAAAGGTGACGAGTTTATGTGGCCGTGCTTTTGGAAAGAGCGACGTTGGTAGGGTGTACGTGCTCTGAGAGAGGGCGAGGGCTCGCCAGAAAAGGGAAAACGGGACAGAAGGGAAAATAATTAAAACATGAGTGTCATTAGAAACAAGTCTGACTTACCTGAAGGCAAAATTTGCATGTCAGAATATTCTTTACCAGTTTGTTCCTTATAAAGCAGGTCTTGCTAATTTAGAAGATAAATTTGTGTCAGATTTCACGGAGTTTAACAATTCCATCAAACACATGTAAAAACACATGTAAAAATCCACTCCTGTAAAATTTGTCAAATCAAATAAGAGAAAATTCACTCATTTATGGTATCGTGGTATGGCATTGTACAGATGTGTAGAGTTTGATAAATACTCCAACACGATTTATGACTTATTTTTTTAATCACTTATTTTCCAGCCTTGTCCAGGCTACGATTGTTGAATTCTCGGAAGTTCTGAAAATGAAACGTAACAAATCAGGCAGAATTCATACCCATGCATGCAAAATTATTCGGTTGAAAAGATAGTTTTGCATATTATTATTGCATAGGTAGAGATTACTCTGGAAAATTTATCTATAGTACTGAGATTTTTAAAAGTGTTTCAAAGAAATACAAGAGGTGTCATCCAAATTCCAAATTTCCTTGGAGTGGGATTTCATTACTAGTAAATAACAAAACTAAATAATTGCCTTGAAAAAAAAAAATGCATTAGAGGACAGGAGAAATTCTTTTCTCAGTTAGATTTTCCATTTCTTCAAAAATTGAAGATGTTCTCAGCCAGGGAATATATTCCCACCAAAAAAAAAAGGGAAGAACAATATTCAATATAGAGAGAACTTCATGAAATGTATTGAAAACAAACTTACTGGAAAAGTTATCCTTAAAACCAGAGCAGGAAATAGCCAGTAAAGGTGGGATTGCTGTCCAGGGGAATTCCAACAACACTTGAGCTGGGTATTTCCTCTTAACTCTTCACCGCAAATCAGCCAGTGAAGCTGGAGACGGCGCGAACAGGTCGAGAGGTCAGACGTGTATGGACAACGTAAGGCAGTATCGCTCGGCGTTACTGATTCTGGGGTAAATGGGAATTTCAGCCCAGACAGAAAGAAAGTGGGCTGGCTCAAAGTCCCCAGCCAGTCCCCAAACTGCGTAAACAGACCCACGGGGCGTTGATTCGGTGTGCCCTCACAGACCGGCGTAAGGAGTTATTGTTCTTTCTCAAAGTGTTGTAGGGAATTTATGCAGTATCTTTCATTTTTAAGTATATAGGCTGTTGGTAGTGGGACAGATCCTGTAATTTTGGGGTTGTTTGGTTTTTTGGTTTTTTTTGAATACAGCTAGGAGTCACACGAAACACAAACTGAGTTGGTACTTCAGTAAACGATCCGATCTTCACAAAACGGCCTGGCTTTGGTTTTGTGGGTGAAAAGGATACTTGTATGAAATGACAGTCATTGTACCCCAACAGGCAAGAGAGGTGACCCCACTCCTCTGCTTGGTGCGCGTGGTCGGCAAGGGCCCCCTGGAGATCCGGGATTACCAGGTAATCTGTCTGATGAAAGAAAAAACTGGACTTAAGAATTTATTTTCTCTAAATCTTGTTAAGAGGAGAGGGAGCTCTGCTTTCCATGCATGAGTGGTGTAACTCCAGGAGGGCATCGCTCCGTGCAACACGGCTCGCAGGAACGTCGGAGGTGGAGTCCCTGCTCTCTAGTACAGCACTGCTGAACATGCCAGTCCTTACCAGAATAAAACCTGGCCTGGCTGTATCTTGCTAGCCATTTCTGCTTCTTCAGACCTCACCAGAGAGATCAGTGTAATTCATTGCTAATAAATAGATCTGAGGATCTGAAGTATCGGAATAAAATTCTTTTTCTACTCAAGAAACCCCTTACTGAGCGTTTACATTTTTAAACTTGTCATGAGGTGAAGAGCAGGCACCTTTAAACAAATACATGCTAGGTTTTGGGGTTTTTTGTTGTTTTTTTTTTTTCCTTTAAGGACCCTGTGGATTCCCAGGAGAGAAGGGTTCACCAGGGATCCAAGGGCAACATGGAAGACCAGGATCCAAGGGTGACCCTGGCTACCCAGGAATACCTGGATTTCCAGGTAATGCCAAAGTTTAAAAATACAGTGCCATGCAACAGCTCAAAAGAGAGATAGAACAGGAAAATGCAGCCGAGGAGGCGCCTCTGTGGAGAAGCCTAGAGGAATGAGAGATCCCGTGAAGGCTTGTGCTGGAAGCTGTTTCAGTACCTGACAGCATCAGTACGCTGCTCAGAGTGAGATCTGTCAGTTCTTTGTAGGTTCCCGTACACTTTGGGGTACCTGTGACGAACGCAGTGTGCTGCAGAGTGTGAAGGGGAAAAAGTATCAATAGCTTAATAGCATATTCACAGATTTTTCTTTTTTTCCCCTATTCTCAGGAGCTACAGGTCTTCAGGGATTGCCAGGAGAACCTGGAGAAAGAGGGAGACATGGAATTTTGGGACCTGCAGGATTGCAAGGATTACCTGGATCCCAAGGCAGAAAAGGTAAATGCACAGTGCAGTTCTACGGGTAATGAAACAGTGTCAGACACACAGCCTTTCGGTAATGAAAATGGAGAAGGACTAACTGTGCCCCTCATTTTGAGTCTGTGTTCTCTGAAACTACTGAAGAATTAAGCCAGCTCCCCTCCCCTTTGAAAAGCACCATAAACGCTGCCTCAGAACATTGGCTGCGATCTCAAGCGAGTAAGGAGGGAGGCAGAAACAGACTCTGGCTCAGCAGAAGCTGAGGGATGAGAAAGGAGTTTGCAGCAATTCAGATGTTTCACCGTCACCTCAGTTCTGCTGTCTTCTCCCTGTTCACCATGGAGGGCCACTGTTACTCCACAGAACCAGCAGGCTGCTGTGGGCAGCTGTCTTACAGATTTAACAGATTGTGGAAAGACAGCGTGGGCTGGTGGTTGGTGGTGGTTTTATTTTCTCCAAAACCTGATTTTTGGTGAATTTAATGTAGAAATGTTTCCTCTGCATCCTAATTTACACTTCTCATGACGATTACTGGGTTTAGATTGAAGGGCAGTTGCGCTACACGGTTGTTTCTCTTGGAGAACACGATTAACTTTTACTCCACGCGGAATGATGTATTGAAATTTTAAGTTATATCAACACTTCATAAAGAAATGTAATCAACTACGTGGTTCGTATCCTCTCTCTGTTCTAGTATGCTTCATAACCAGTTCCTGGAGAGGAAGAAATACTATTAGTGAGCCATACACAGCAGTCACAGTAACGAGAGAGCTGGGACTGTGAGAAATGCTTCGAGAGGGCAGTAGATCTGCTTTTTCTGTCGTACAGAAGTTAGCCCGGGTCCTGCCCTGGAAATGTACCAATTAACACACGTGCCACAGAGGGAAAAGTTCTGTCCAAGCAGCGGTTCGTTAGCGACCCGGCTGCGCCTGAGGAGGCTATAGCTGAAAAGAGGGTTAACACCTTCCATGTTACAGCCAGGAAGGAAACCTGAATGGGATTTGCATCCCAATTCAGTTGGAGAATACGGATTTTAATGCTGTTTTCAATAGATATTGTTTCTGGCACTGGAAGTGAAATGGTTAACTGGCTGTACATGGCCTTATTGGTCTAATTGCTTCTCATTTACAGTAAGTGCTTTGTGCCTGAAGAACTTTTAGATTAAAAAAATAATTATTTAAACAGCGTCTACCAAAGCATAATCACATTTTCTTGGACAGGGATAGTTTTACTCGTTAAGGGCTCAGTCTGGCAAGCCTTACTTGTGAGTAATCCTGATGAAGGCAAGTGACATTCAGAGCATCAGTGGAATTACTTGTGTGAGTAGAAGCTGAACTGGGCTGCAAAATACAGAAACAGTGGTTCACACGTCGGTCAGCCAATTCAGCTGTACCTAGAAATACGGCACCGTAGCAATCCAGCAACTTGGAATTACAAGTGCTGATGTTATAATGGATTGTTGGCATACGTGTCAGAAATTCCCTGGAAAGCAAGTAAACCAAGCCATCAATCGTAACTGAAGGAGCTAAAGATCAAAAAAAGTTTTAAATGGTGACCTGGGTGCCTAAAAGAGTTCGGCGTTCATAATAATTCTAAAATACCACTGTTAAATTCCCCAAATTGGCATGCAGCTCTTACATAAATCTGAACAGGGGAACGTGCCCAAAGCACAGACAGGAGGCAGGACTGAAACCCAGAATGGCATGAACGTTAACGAGCTGTTAATTAAGAGCACAGAAGATAGGACAGGTTGGATTACTAGTATCCCATATGATAAAGGGGATTACATGGGGAGTATGTTATCAATGTCTTCCAGGTTTCCAAACAATCTTCTGAATTTAAAATTTTTCCAGACTGGTGTTTCCTACAGGCTGGATTTTTTCCCCCCTTTCTTTCCATTTCTTAGTTAAATTTAAACTAAAACAATTCAACCGTTTCTGAGAAAAAAAACTATGGGATTATTATTTTTGGTGTGTCTGTTAGAGAACTCCCGTGCCCTCTTATTTTTCCTTTCTCAGATGACTCCCCTTTGAACTAGGGACCTTTAAATTTGTCAGGTGAAGCTGCTGATGAAGGGCACTTGTGTTGCTCTTTGTCCCTGGCAAATCTAACCAGCTTATAAACATTAAAAAAAAAAAGAAATCCATTCATATGGAGCAATAAGTTCTCCCATGATTCATGCTCTGGATATACAGCTTAGGAAACTGAAGCGCTAATGACACGGAGATATTCTTACCTCCGCTGCAAACAACGAACACAATGGCAGATGAGTTCAACTGTTAAAGAAGGGATAAAAAAACGTGCCATCTATATTTGTACTTCTTGAGTTTTAGCAATTTTGAAAAAGCACAGATGCTAAAGCAAAAGTTGTATCTACCATGAGCACTCAGCCTGTGATCTGGGCATCGAGCGAACATCGCTAGGGACAGAGCTGCTGTGCGCCGTCACGTGTTGGCATAAAGCTTCGTTGTCTTCAAAGACAAAAATTCTTGAAACTGAACAGCACGATGTAATAATGTGATGCAAAAAAAGCATAGTTTTAGTGTGAAACGTGCAGGAGCAGAGAAAAGAAGCCAGGTGAAAACTTATCATTTCCTTCTAGTGCAGCTAGATTAAATCGCGCTTAGGTTTGGAACAGAAGCTGTAAAGAAGTTCCAGCTTTAGTCTGCGCTCCAGTCAGCGGGGCAGGCAGCGATAACTGGACTGCTCAGTCACTTCTAGCAGCAGCAGCCCAGCCCCAGACACAAGGTTCACTGTAGAGAAAGCCAGCCCAGACTGAGCTGCTGCTGCTAGCTGCAGTGTAGAAATACCTAAAGGATTAAAAGGTAAGTTTTCTGATGGGAAACTGCACTATGATTGTTATTTTCAGATTTGTCACTGCACTCAGGTACAACGTGATCTCGTCTCCAGTTGCCAGCAAGAATCAAATTCAGCAAATAGCTGTCTTGATCCAGAACATGTTGTCAGAAAAAAACCCAGCATTATAATAAATTAAAATTTTTTAATTGTGACTTCAAAGGATTATTGTGGCACCCACTCACGCCTGTAATACCTCTCAGGTCTTCCTGGACTGCCCGGACTGGATGGCTTGGATGGACTGAAAGGTCAAAAAGGTTCTGCAGGAGCTCCAGGTAAAGAGGGGAATAGTCATGTGAAACGGGAAAATCTTCTCGGAAGTGACTGAACACACAAGGAACGACGCACGGAATTTTGGTAGTTGCCTTGCCTAGGAGATATTGTTCAGGCTCAGACTGAACTTTCAGACCAAATTTGAAGTATCCCTGATGACGCACCTGCTGTTATTCGGGGGGAAAACTTTAAAATTCCATTACTCATAGTTCTGTTGGAACCTTTCAAGTGCAGATGATTCAAAATAAAGCCAAGTCTCCGGGGTTTTTTTATATGTAAAAGATAAACTAACAAATTAAAAGGAGACTTATGAAATCCCAGCCCCATTAAAGTCCATGGGAGCTGTGCCACAAACTTCAGAACCACCTGGATTTCACTCGCACCGATGTATTTGCAGCTTGGAAAAGGTGCTTTTGAAGCAGCATTAAAAAAAATAAATACCTGTCTGGAGACTACAAATCTATACTGATAGATAATTATGTCTGATAGAAAATCACAGACAGTAATGACACCATATAAAATAACCCCTGAAGAAAGCATTAAAGCGAAGAGATTACTTGTTTTTTAAAAAAAAGAGATGAATTAGAGCCAGATTCAACAACAGTCTCTCCAGCTTCCAGGAGAGAACCAGAAAAATAGCACTAGGTTCCCTTGCAAGGAGGAACATCTGTATTTCTGTTCTGCACATCTGCATTTGTACTCACTGTCAGCCTCGTGTACATAACTGTTTTCCTATAAAGGTCAAAGCGAAACAGGGCCCCCAGGATACTCAGGAGAACTTGGACCAAAAGGAGACAGAGGTGAACCTGGATGGCCTGGTGTTTCTATTCCAGGCCCCCCTGGAGAAAGGGGATTCCCAGGATTCCCAGGTAAGAGGGTTTTCTCCTCAGTGGTGCCCTGCAGAACCGAACTGAAGCTCACGCAGGCTCTTCCCCTCGTTAGCGTGAACGTTAACGCACGGCCAGAAGATTCCCTCCCTAAAAACATTACTGTTGTGAAACCGTGCTGGTGTTTCCCAAATAAATACAGAGAGCCCAGCATTTCTGGTTTACTGTGTTACAGCAGAGGAAGGAATGAGAATGGAGAACGATGGGCTTGGACAGGCTCAGGGAAATGCTAGGGGGAGTCGTCTCCGAGGGAGAAATCCCTCAAAAAAAGAGCGCAGGAGATGGGGTAGTCACAGAAATGTAGTCAATCTGTCAACCGCTCCGATGGAAACGCGAGATGGAACTGTGTCAGGAGACCGGTATGATTATTTAAGAGCCTTGGTGATGTAGGAATTGGACAGAAACAGGAAAAGGGAAGTGTTTGAGGAAGGGCCACTAAGGAGGCGAAGAGATGGGAGCATTGTCACCCGCGGAGAGGCTGGGGAATTGGGAAGGGCTTACTCTCCAGAAGAGAAGGTGCTAACAAGCTGTGACCATTCCAAAGTTGTGCAGAGGACGGTAACCCGTAACCCTTCCTGCCTGTCACGTGTGAGGGTGGGAATGTCTTATTTTGCAAAAATCCAGGTTACAAATTAGGAAAAAAAAAAAAAAAAATCCACTTAAGGCTAGTAAATTCATCTCGTTCACTGAGGTTTTAAGAAGTGTGATGGTGCATTCTTGAGTTTCAGTAGGCTTTATGTAAAAAGTTAAAAATGTTTAAAAGATAAGAAATATTTTCACTTCTACAAGATGTCTTCGTTAGCCTAATTGCTGCTATGTTCAGCGTACAAGTGAGAGCATACATTACCTCCATGACTTCGCATGTTTTCTTTTAGTTATAACTTAATATTATAACTTATTATATAACTTATTATATAACTTTTTAGTTATAACTTAATATTATAACTTAATTCTGTAATATTCTTTTCTTTTAGTTATAACTTAATTCTGTAATATAAAAAAATCTCACATTATTTTTTTTTTTTTCTTTTTAGGTAGAAGAGGACCTGTTGGACCCACCGGACCGAGGGGAAGGTCTCCTGATAGTGCTTCTCCTGGTCCTCCTGGTGATCAAGGACCACCTGGCTTAGATGGCATCAGAGGTATGAAAACCAAAATTTGATCACGGAAAAAAGGCCCCTGGGGCTACCAGGAGTCACTGGGTCGCTGTCTGTGGAACAATGTGTAAAAAACCAAACATATCTCAGCTTCCACAGAAGCAAACAAGATGATTACTGGCCTCTCTTCCTAGCCAGAAGGATAAAAGATGTTTATGCTTTGTGCAGATATTAAGAATAAAGTTCTTTTCTGTAGGTCAGCCTGGGAATCCTGGTCCTCCTGGAGAGACTATCTTTGTGCGAGGAGATCCAGGTGACACCGGTGTTCGAGGGGTGCCGGGCAATCCTGGGCAGCGAGGGCAACAAGGAGCCAGAGGTCTTCCAGGGAACCAAGGAAGAGGAGGCCTGAAGGGTACGATCTGCGATGGTTTTAATGAGCAGGAGCGCTTAAGCCCAACCCTACGCAACTGAGCCTTGTGCACGGGGGATTGCCGCGGAGACTGAGCCAGACAGGAGCGGGGTGGGCATCTCACAGCTCCGCCGCGTTACCTACGGATAAGCCAGGGCTGGGGTAGAAGGGCAGGGTAGAGCCAGACTCCTACCAACCTGAGGATGAGGCAGTAAAACTTTGGAATCTGCCAGATAAAGCAAACCTTGACCTCTCTGCGGGGGTCTTGAGAAACTATGGAAGAGGCAGGTGTGTCTGAACTAACGCGGAGTCTCACATCCGCCCCACAGCAAGAGCTCTGGGCTTTCAACAGATGCTTTAGTTTGAAAACCAGGTTCTAGATACTCTGCTTCTTCCACACGCGGTAGAGAAGTCCTATCTACACCAGTCCCTTCCACTCTCTGCAAAAAGAGACGTCTTAAATTTTAATTCAGTTCAAGACAA
Source organism: Tetrax tetrax (assembly GCA_009806455.1). Taxonomy (NCBI): domain Eukaryota; kingdom Metazoa; phylum Chordata; class Aves; order Otidiformes; family Otididae; genus Tetrax; species Tetrax tetrax. Next base: position 367,130 of record WHYT01017913.1, on the reverse strand, counting down.
GGCAGAGCAGAGGAAAATGTGCATCTTTTTTTCTGGGAGACCACAGAGTTGAGCTGTCCCAAGCATTTTTTGTTACTCAAGCAGCCAAACTTCATGTTATTTATGTGTTCACCTCCTCGGGATGCAACCACCTGTAACTGCACAACCCTTTTCTTTCCAGGTCCTATGGGAATCCATGGCCCACAGGGTCCACCTGGTGCTACAGGACAACCCGGAGACCAAGGCTTTCAAGGAAAACCTGGTCCCAGAGGTCCCCCAGGTAGTTATGAACCTGTTCTTCACTGTCATTCAGCTGTAACCACCATCTTTCTATTAATATATCACCTTACTAATGTTTACTGGCATACAATTTAAACAACCTCAGAAAAAAACCCAACTTAAATGACTTGTCATTTGAGTTGTGTAAGAATTTCTGAACTGCGTATTTGTTTCTAACGCCACCTCATGTAAGTGATCTCCGTTCTCATTCCATTCTTTACGCTGATTTTCACGCCTGAAACTTGTTTCCACCTGCACCACCATGGCCGCAATCTGCTTTCCATCTTTCACATCCCTCAGGTTTCAGAGGTAAGTTCACAGCTATTGATTATTGTTCCTTTCACGTGGGCTTCCTTCTGAATAGATATATTCCACTCTTAGATGGTCTTCTTGGCTTGGCTACTAGGAGTAGTAGATACTGAACCACAAACGTAGTTCTAGTAGATGTTTCGCATTCATAGCGCTTCGAAGCAGACCAAGGTGATGATCATGCTACATTGAGAAGCCTCACGCTACGACGTCAGTCAGACTTGTGAAAGACACTTGTTACAAATGGTCATTTTGCTTTTTGGCTGTCACACAAGATGCGCTCCAGCCAAAAACTGAGCAAAAGCTCAAATCCTAGCGCTGCATTACTCCAAACACTGAACTCGGTCTGACCGCATGGATCCAATTCTGATTTTGTTCCAAGATGCAAACAGCCAGTAGCTCCCAGTAACTCTCAATACGTGAAATGTAGCCACACTCTATTTATTATTATAAATATTTTAAAGGGATGTTGTGGGTTAGCTCCTTGGGCCTGCTCATTGATGGTTTTGCAGCCACGGAAAAGGCAGCGTACTGTAAATCTTCACCTGTGCTAAGGTGTTTGCGGTGAGGCTGAGGAGATTTTAGGCTTTAACCCAAATAATTTTGGGGCACGCTAAGACAGAAACTGTGCACCAAATATTCCAAACCTATCAGCCAGCGTACACTTGCCAACACGCGCTTGCCATGCTGTTAAACGCTAAAGAGTAAAATTAGAAGCAGTTGAGACTCAATAATTCAGGATTTTAAAATACTCGAAGTAGAGACTTGAATACCCAAACCAGCTAGGAGTTGTGTTGATTTTTCAGGTGGGAGCTGTTTCCCAATTTCCCAATTTTCTAATTTACTTTCTGGTTACCCACTCCAGGTGACCCTGGTGAACCGGGAAGAACGGACGATTCGTGCCGTGCGATCCCAGGGCTTCCGGGGGAAGCAGGGCAAAGAGGACACGACGGCTCCGCGGGGTTACCTGGGCCAGTGGGCCACCCCGGACCCCCAGGTAAAGGCTCGTGCTTTGAAAGCCTGGCTGTCTCCCGTAGCCATTTCGACAACGAATTGAAAGGGGCAGAGGGGTGGTGTTCCTCCTGTTTGTCTCGTCCCCGTAAGCGCTTGCGCAGTCTCCAGAAACACACAGTGGGCTGGTTAACGCCGAGGAGGGCGGATCCACGTCGCTGAAGCTGGCGCTCCCGTGGTTTAGACGGGTTAGAGGTGGAGGACGTTAAAAATGCACGTGCTTTACAATTTAGCAGTAAGGAATCGCAAAGCTCTGCTCACCTCAGCCCTAAAAGGACACTGAAGTCAGAGAGGCAGCTACAAGAGCGCGTTTTATTTGGTACAACATGAAAAAGTTACCACAAAAGAAAACTGACCAAAGAGATTTTAAAAAGGAGTCGTGAAAGACAAACACTTTTCTGACAGATAAGAAGAAAACAAGACTGGCCATCTTCACCGAAACAGAGCCTAGCGCGTCTGTGTAGTGGCCTTGGTTCGGGCTGCGTCTAAACACCGTGTCTTCAGCTTAATGGCAAATCTCTCAGGTGGTTTTAGACATTTCCTACTTGGGAAATCAGAGCTTGTTGGAGTAGCTGCACTGGCCCTCCAGTGTCTCCAGAGAGAAAATCCATTATCTCCTCCCAGGAGATTCCCCGCAGCAGCCCTTCCCCTCGTGAAAGGGACCACAAGGCAGTTTTCGGTGAGCGATCCCGTCCGACAGATCGTACCCCACTGGCTTGCTCTACAGCTGGTTTGATTGCGCTGTAAATCACACAGCTTCTGTAGAGAGGACGTAAAACCTCCCCAGCAGTTGCTGTTTCTGAAGTCGTGCCTCTGAGCTACCGCTGTGGGGACAAGGAGAGCGGGGTGTGAAGGGAATTCCCAGCAGAAAGCAGTTCTGCGCCTCCGTGTCCTCAAACGTGGGTTCTGCTGGCTGGCCCTGTGCACGTGCGGCCAACGTACAACCCTTAACCGCAGCTGCGGGCCGGGAAAGCTCACGCTCTGTGTTTGTCTAGGAGGGAAAGGTGAAGAAGGGTCCTGTGGCCTGCCAGGTCAGGATGGCTTACCTGGGGCACCGGGACCACCGGGTGAGCAGGGGAACAGCGGAGAGCAAGGATACAGGGGGCCACAAGGTAAGAACGGAGCGTGACTTCTGGGGGGAGATGCGTGAGGTGAGGGGCAGGCTGAGTTTTCTCTCTGCTCCCCTGACACATCCACCTCTGGCCTGAGGCACCATGCCACTTCTTTTCCCCTCCCGGTATATTCAGTCAGGAGCCCGTTACCGAGCGGCTAAACGTAGCGAGAGGTACAGGTTCACCCTGGCTGTGTGTTCATACACGTAAATGTTTTTGTTTTTTTTTTTTTTACCTTTTCTCCTCTGGGTAAGGTCCACCTGGCCAGACTGGTCTCCCAGGACCTCCAGGCCCCAATATCAGATCTGCAAGTGGCTTCTTGCTCATCCTTCACAGTCAGTCCGACAGAGAGCCGCTCTGTCCGCAGGGGATGCCGCAGTTATGGACGGGCTATAGTCTGCTGTACCTGGAAGGGCAAGAGAAAGCTCACAATCAGGATCTCGGTATGTCATTCCTCTCTCCTTACGGTCTGTGGTGGTGTGATCCGCACAGCGGAAGACAGGTCAAATGGAGCACGCCACAGAATCATCCATTGCTTATTTTCTGCAAACTCAGAACTGCTTTACACCGATCGTAACGACCTTGTTGTGCTGCCCGATTACAAATGAATGAAAAAAGTATTTCCACCTCGAAGTAATTTTGGATAGAAGTCAGAGAGATGAGAGAAATGGAAACATTCCAGGCCGGGTTGGCCGGGGCTCTGGGCAACCTGATCTGGTTGGAGATGTCCCTGCTCCTGGCAGGGGGGTTGGACTGGGTGGGCTTTGAAGGTCCCTTCCCACCCAAACCCTTCTGGGATTCTGTGGAAAAGAACTGGTTCAGTTAGATGGTTACAGTTGGAAGCTATAAAACACCTTTACAGATAAAATTATGCATCATATATGCATCAAACTGTGTGCTTTTGAGGGTCAGAAGCTAATTTTTTTCTTTTTTAAAGTTAGAGCCAAATTTCTCCCAAAGACAGGTGGTTTTGGTGTCTGGTGTCATTTCTTCTGTGTCTTCTACAATTCTGGCTGAAGTTAACAGTCTCGATAAGCTGCCTGATTTGCAGCCTGGGAAACTGATTGGCTGCAATTTGCACAGAAGAAATTTCCTCAATTTTTGTTGTGCTGTTCTACAAGAGGCTGAGAAGCTTCCTAGGAGGAAAGATCAAGGATCTAATAAGCTGAACAACAAAAAAAAAAGTGTTTAAAAGAGTAATAAAAAAGATATTTGTAGTACAGCAGTGCTGTTTGGAAATGTTTTCACTATGTGGCATTCCCCAGGAGAGCCAGTGGGTAACACAATGCCATGTGACAGCAGTGAAAGTGAGATTCAAAGAAAAAGAAAGAAAAAATCCTTGTTT
>WHYT01017913.1:340624-352157 GCA_009806455.1 Tetrax tetrax | reverse complement strand
AGCGGCTAAACGTAGCGAGAGGTACAGGTTCACCCTGGCTGTGTGTTCATACACGTAAATGTTTTTGTTTTTTTTTTTACCTTTTCTCCTCTGGGTAAGGTCCACCTGGCCAGACTGGTCTCCCAGGACCTCCAGGCCCCAATATCAGATCTGCAAGTGGCTTCTTGCTCATCCTTCACAGTCAGTCCGACAGAGAGCCGCTCTGTCCGCAGGGGATGCCGCAGTTATGGACGGGCTATAGTCTGCTGTACCTGGAAGGGCAAGAGAAAGCTCACAATCAGGATCTCGGTATGTAATTCCTCTCTCCTTACAGTCTGTTGTGGTGTGATCCGCACAGCGGAAGACAGGTCAAATGGAGCACGCCACAGAATCATCCATTGCTTATTTTCTGCCAACTCAGAACTGCTTTACACCGATCGGAACGACCTTGTTGTGCTGCCCGACTACAAAACCCCTTTAAAATAACTTGCTGCTGCTACGCAGCTGAACAAAAAAAGTATTTCTACCTTGAAGTAATTTTAGATAGAAGTCAGAGAGATGAGAGTTGGGTTGGCCGGGGCTCTGAGCAACCTGATCTGGTTGGAGATGTCCCTGCTCCGGGCAGGGGGGTTGGACTGGGTGGGCTTTGAAGGTCCCTTCCCACCCAAACCCTTCTGTGATTCTGTGGAAAAGAACTGGTTCAGTTAGATGGTTACAGTTGGAAGCTATAAAACACCTTTACAGATAAAATTATGCATCATATATGCATCAAACTGTGTGCTTTTGAGGGTCAGAAGCTAATTTTTTCTTTTTTAAAGTTAGAGCCAAATTTCTCCCAAAGACAGGTGGTGTCTGGTGTCACTTCTTCTGTGTCTTCTACAATTCTGGCTGAAGTTAACAGTCTCGATAAGCTGCCTGATTTGCAGCCTGGGAAACTGATTGGCTGCAATTTGCACAGAAGAAATTTCCTCAGTTTTTGTTGTGTTGTTCTACAAGAGGCTGAGGAGCTTCCTAGGAGGAAAGATCAAGGATCTAATAAGCTGAACAACAAAAAAAAAGTGTTTAAAAGAGTAATAAAAAAGATATTTGTAGCACAGCAGTGCTGTTTGGAAATGTTTTCACTATGTGGCATTCCCCAGGAGAGCCAGTGGGTAACACAATGCCATGTGACAGCAGTGAAAGTGAGATTCAAAGAAAAAGAAAGAAAAAATCCTTGTTTCCTGTGCCCAGGGAGGGGTTCTTGCCAGCATTTTCCTTATTCAGGCTGCTCCAGACCCTTCATTACTGCTGGCATAGAATAACTAGCTAGGCCATCACGAGACTGCTCTAAATTCCGTGCTGGGAGGAGAACCCCACCTCTCACCTATGGTGGAGTACGCGCTCGTCCTGTCTTAATTCCTGCTGTTGTCTGCCTGCTGAGAATCCCGCAGGATCGGCGCTGCAAAATCCCTCAAGCCTTTTATTTTACTTTGGGAGTCTGTGAAACCCTTCCGGAAGGCACCGGAACAGCTGCGGAGATTCCAGCTTAACGCACTGGCACCAAGGGCTTGTCATACTTCACAAAAATTTTCTGTTCCTCAGCACTGGCATTTGGTTTCTCGCTGCTCCTAATGAGTTTGTAAATAGCTCATCTCCTTTGCCACCTCTTCCCTAATTTATTTTTCAGCGTTGGCACAGCTAAGAAATTTGTTATCGTTAACAGTTTCCCTTGGTGACAAACTGTGTCCTTATTAAACGCTGGGTTGTGACACAGTTCAGTGTTACTGGTCAAAGGAAGGTAGTTGTTGTTAAAAAAAAATTCCATTTTCAATTTAACTGGCCGTTTTGGTAACGAGCCTGGGAGGTTTAAGATCTGAATTGCGTAACTCCTGTTAAGATACGTAGTTTTGCGGCAACAAATCCTGCCACAGAACGTTATTTTCAGCTTAGCGATGAAAATACGGAGTAATTTTCCTCCCGTGTTCTTGTTTCCAGGCCTGGCGGGATCGTGCCTCCCCGTCTTTAACACCATGCCCTTTGCTTACTGCAACATCAACCAGGTTTGTTACTACGCCAGTCGCAACGACAAGTCTTACTGGCTGGCCAGCGCCGCCCCTCTGCCCACCACGCCGCTCTCGGAAGAGGAAATAGAACCGTACATCAGCCGCTGCGCCGTCTGCGAGGCCCCGGCCCAGGCGGTCGCGGTTCACAGCCAGGATCAGTCCATCCCTCCCTGCCCCACCAGCTGGAGAAGCCTCTGGATAGGATATTCTTTTCTGATGGTAAGGGGCCGGGCGCGTGAGCGCACGGAGCGGTTTCTTGCGTACAGCTTTTGTGTTCTGAAGGAGTTTTAGCTCTGAGAAACAAGCTATGCGCTGCCCAGCCAGCATTCAAAGGGAAAATTCCCAAAAAGAAACACGAGGAGGGTTAGTTCCACACTGCAGCACCTGGCTGTAGCTGCAGATACTGAATTCACAGCCTTCAGCTACACATTTCTTAAGATTACAAAGATTTTCCTTGTCTTTCATAAACTGTGAGATTGTCGTGTCCGAAGACGCACGTCTCGGGATTAGAGCACCTTTTAACGCCATCCTCTAGTGCCATGGACACCAGTTCAGATAACTGCATCCTTCAGAGTGCACCTGCACTGCTCTTCAGTTTGATAAATACCAGAAAAATAAATGAGCCAGCTCTAGATTTTTGAGATTAACTCATTTACACAGCAAATTAAGATTTTTTGCCAGCAAAGGAAGCTTGGTCCAACCTAAGATGATCCAAAACAGCATAGTTAAAAGCAACTACAGTCAGAAAAAGACAGATGAATGTGATTTACCTAATTTTCACGCGGTTAGCGGGTTCTTTCGTTGTTCTTTCCAGCACACCGGAGCCGGAGATCAGGGCGGGGGCCAGTCTCTCATGTCACCCGGCAGCTGCCTCGAAGACTTCCGCTCAGCACCGTTCATCGAGTGCCAGGGGCAGCGGGGAACCTGCCAGTTCTTCGCTAACGAATACAGTTTCTGGCTGACCACGGTGACGCCCGAACTGCAGTTCGCCTCAGCCCCCCTGTCAGGAACTCTTAAGGAAGGGCAGGAGCAGAGGAAAAAAATCAGTAGGTGCCAGGTGTGCCTGAGGCACGGCTAACACGCCAAACCGAGGAGGAGGAGCAGCGCGCTGAAGGTTTGAGGCTGACAGGTGAAGGGTCTGTCGAGCCGCAGCCGCCCATCTACACACATCTCCAGCAGTAAAATCTAGTGTAAATGACTCAATTAGGAAAAAAAAAATAAAAATAAATGAAACACTGGAGTCCGCTGCCAACAGGCAGAGGTGACAAGGTGAGCCTGGGGGTTGGGTCAAGCCGGGAATACCAAGGAACCGTTCCCGTTGTGCAGGCTGGATTTCCCGGTTACAGCAGGAGCATGTACATTTACACGACGTATTAGAAATATTTATCCTTACAGACACAGATGTGCAAAGGTACAAATGTGTTAAAGCCCTAGAGCTCCGTTTCCCAAGCAAAAGAAACTTGCACGTGCCCTTTGGGAGGGAAGGGGAAGGTGTAATTGTTCCAAACCTCTAATTAAAACAACAGAGATGGAAGTCTTACCTACCATTGTAGTACTGAATGGACCTGGGAGAGAACTGTTACTTGGGCTTTCGTAAGCAACAAAAAGTTAAAGATCCATTTAACAGCACGTTCTGTAAGGAAATAAAATCAGCTGAGGTAACAAATCCTTGAAAAGCTATATTTGTGTTTGCAATTAATTTCTAAGAGCAGTTAAATGAAATTAATGAGCTCCAAGTAGCTGGAGAAACAAAGCAGTTTCTGTTACTAATTGAAAAGAAACGGTAGCACGGTGATAAAATGGGTGAACTTCTCTGAGTGGTGAACGTGAGAAGTATTAGGACAGTTGTCTAAACTTCAAGCTCATAAATAAATTTTGTCCAGTTTTTGCTTTTGTAAATACACCACCAAAGAAAAGAACCATCGTCTTTAGGATCCTTCTGGAACCGTAGCTCTAGAGCTGCTTTTTATTTTTTAAGTCACTGATTGTTAGAAGGTTTATAAGCTGAAGCACTAACCTCCTTTCGAAGGAAGTTAAACACATCCGTACCTCCTTCCCTCAGCTATCGACCCAGGACTGTTAACTGTCTTACATTTCACTGGAAGGGAATAAAATGTCTTCTCCAGTTTTACATTTCGATTAGTGTTTACTGAGAGGCGCTCCCAGCAAAAGGATTTTAAGGAAACCGAGATCCACATCCAAGAGTCCTTCTGAAGCCATCACGAGTACAAGGGGTGATCAGCCAAATTTAAGAGCTGGATACGCAAACTCAAAGAGCAGGAAAGAGACGTTCCCGTCTCAGGCAGAGGAAAATAAACAGAGTGAGGAAAATAAACTGGTGAGTCCAGTCAAGGTGAACGCAGCCTGTGCCGCCTTCTGCTGACAAAACCAGAGCTCGCCGAGCTGCTGTGCCTGCGTGGTGGGCAGCCCCCCGCCCCCTTCACCTGGGACAGGGCCAGGAGCCCTGCTGGGGCAGAAATGCCAAACACCAGACAAAAAAAAAAAAAAAATTCTACCCCATTTCTAAACAAACATACATAGTAAGGCACCGCACTAATGAACTCTCCTGCAGAGAGTTTGCTGCTGGAGAAAAACTGGTGCCAGTGTTGTAGAACTTTTGGTCAGACACGGACAGGTTCTATCTCTGCGTACAACCTACGCTTCCCGGTGACGACGTGCAGAAGCTGGGATGTGAAGCATCCTGCCTGAAAAAGGATTTATCACCACAGTGCCTTCCCAATTAACGGCATCCCTGATCATTTACGCTCTGTCCTACTCAGTTCACTTCCGTAATTCAATTCAAAAATACATTTCTATGAGCTAACTGCTCATTCTGGATCAGGTCTGCGGCAGTGGAAAGGGAATGGCTGATGTATTTTTAATACAATCAGAAGCCTCAGCTCTGACCAGCAGCAAATCAATCACCCCGATCCCTCCAACAGCCACCCTGCGATACGCACGCCCCTGCGATACTCGTTTAACCTGCTCCGAAAAGACTGAAGAAGGAAGTTCCAGAATAACCCCATAGCCTGGTAGAAAAGTTCACTGTGTACGTGTTCAGAAATCCTTTGCTTACACTCATTTTGCTGCAAATTAAACCAATTTCTTCTTGTCAATGGACAACAGAAATTAATCTATCTCATTTCTCATGCAGAAGATGACTGCCATCCATCATGTGCGTACTTCTCTCTTACTCACTCAGTTACTTCGCCGTTCTGAGCACGTCATACAAACAAAAATACTCAAACCACATTAAATTTGTACAGCAAACTGGCCTTCTCCAGTTTTCACAGCTGCTGAAAGAGTAACTGGGTACCAGCATTTATGACAAGGCTTGGGCCCTTTACAAAGCGTGGTAGTCCTCTTTAGAAACGGTTCTGCAGCTGAAAGCTGAGAATTGTTCATATTTTCTTGCCCTCTGAAATGTGGTAACAAATAAGCAATTACCAATTTTTTTTATATATATATATATGTAGGAAGCAATTAGTAGCTTACAATAAAAGCACAGAACGATTGTCTCCTTCGTGCCCGCGCGCATCCGTTGGCCAGCTGTTTTGCTAAGCGCCATTCCCGCGTCCCCGTTCAGTGCTGAAGACAAACGGTGACAACTCACCCGCCGCAGGATCCGAAGGGAAAATGAACTGCCACGCCCGTTCCCATCACGGCACCTCAACTGGTTTTCAAGCCGCTCGTTCAGGTTTCGCTCAGGTTTGCTGTGCAGTTCTCAGATTCTGTACACCTGTGGAGTTCCAGGGTCACCTGCAATTTAAGCTTATATATATATATTAAAAAAAAAAAACCTAAAAGACAGACATCTGCCATAAAGACCTTTGGTACAGAGCCTGCCTCTCTCAGGTATGCTCTCTTTTTTCCATTTTTTTATAACAGCTGTCAAAACCAGGACTTCCTTGAGCTCCATCAAAACAGGCTCTGTTTTAATGAAGAATTTCCATCTCTCCCCAGACACATCATCCTTCCACAGACTTCTCTGTATTGCTAATTTAATAAACCAGTATTCAGGCTCTTTTTTCCTAACCTGCAAACGTGCAGCGTGAACAAGTTGTATCTGATGACCGGAGTCACATTCTCCCTTTTTCTCTTTCAAACAAAGCCAAACCAAAAAGCTCAAAGGCAAAACTTTTCGGAAGCAGCCAGTCCCCTCGCTGTCCCCTCCGCCACAGCAGCGGAGGAGCTGAGCTGATTTTAAGGTATATGTGAAAATAAACAAGATGCAACTCGCGTCTGCCAGCATCGCTGCTCCGAAACCTAAATGGATGGCATTTCGAATGGTAAAAATCCTGCCAAGGAGTCATTCTGCTAATAAACTTTCCCAAACACTCTAAGCACCAGAACTTTCCAATAAGCCAATCCCCAAACTTCCACTTCAAAAGAAACAAAATTAGTCCCAACATCATCGGTCTGCCCCCTTGGTACCACAAGTCTTCATTTCTAACAATAGGGTGGCAGATCTGTAATTTAAAATAGACGCCTTATTAATGATATAATAAACAGCAAACAGTTCCAAGTGTAAAAAAATATTTATTTCCATTTTGTATACAAAACAGCTGGAAAATTAGCACTGACAATTTTGGTCAATTTTTAACAGCAAGTATTTCTAACCTCACTTCACAAAACAAGCGCTTTTGAAATTGTAACCATGTTTTTTGTTTCACTTGGGTATCTTTTTTCAACTGACCGGTGGCTAATCCGGCGGTTTTAAATAATTAAAATTACAGAGCTCACCAGACACAGTAAGTGACACAAACTGTTGAGCAGAGCACTGTTAGTGAACGTCACCGCGCGGGCAGACGTTGCCAAGCAACACCCGGGGGGTCTGCCACAGTGACACCGGAGCGCTCCGCTTTCCTATGGACTACTCTGGAGTTGGGCAGGAATTCTTTGGAGAAAACGAAGAGTTCAAGGTTGTCTGGATTTGGGCAAGATGGCCACAAGTCTGCAAACTCTTCCTGCTGCCACTGGATGAGATACGTAAGGAAACAGAATTTCTAATGCTGCATGAACAACATACGTGCGATACAACTTCCAAGCCTTCTAAAGTAGGAAAGGAGATGCTTTGAAAAAGTGTAAGTTACTAAATAAATATAGTTTTTGTATGGCATATCCACCTCCCTTTCCATAAAACTCCTTACAAATTATTTCAGCTCTAAAGGGCAGGTTTTAAATAAAAAAAACCAAGCAAGCTGCATTAAATATCTCCTTAGGGCAAGGATAGCTGCAAGGATTTTTCCCACAGCTGGCCAAACTGCTGGAAGGCTTCAGCCCAGACTCTCGTCACCTCGCTGTTGTCATCAAAGTCATCCTTTCAAGGGACATTGCACATGTCAGTCCCCAAACCAGCTGGCCGTCATAAACCTTTGTTAGGAAAATTTGCATAGTTTTACAATGGCATTAAAAAAAAAAAAAAAAAAAAGTGGTTTTTTCATCTGTAGTGGATGAAGAAAACCTGTTGTCGAGAATACCAGCAGTCAAAAAGCCAAGGAATTCTTGAAGCTACACAAAAGAACTAAAGAAAAATGACAGTTTGGTAAAATCATCAGTCGCCTTCCGTATTTAAGGTGCATTAAGTTGGAGACTGCCAAAGGCCCCATTTTCATTCCTATCCACACCTTTTATGCAAGCTCCAGTTTTGATCCTGAGCTCACAAAATCAGTAGTATAAAAACTGGAAAAATACTACAAACAAATCCGCAGATTACAGATTCCAAATAAATCCGCAAATATTTTGCCGACTCTGAGTAGCACTCGACATCACCGCCTGCCGATTTCATCGTCTCTCAAACCTACGCAGCCTTTGCCTCCTTATCTCCTCTTCGGTGTGCTGCTCGGGTGGGAACCAGAAACCATAGGGTCGCCGCGCGTGATTATACGTTCCTCCGCCAAAATCTACAAGACACCATGAGAAACCACCGTTACTTCGCTCTGGAGTACGAGAAAAATGCACACCCCCCTGTGATCCAAAGCACCGCAACGCAAAGGGAACAGGGAGTTCAGCGTTTCCAGTTCCGATTGCTTCAGGGCAGCCACACCTTCCAGCAACTGCTCCTAAAGACACTGAGAGGAAAATTTGTATAGAGGAAATTAATGTAATATAATTAAAATTTAGTATTTTGCCTTCAGCTTGTCCCATACAGGGGGCAAAACTGCACTGTAATGCTGAAGTTTTTGTTTGTTTGTTTTAAATAAATCATCATAATTAAGAAAACATTTACATTTAAAAAACAAACCTATTTTCTGTAGCGACATTGTCAAATAAATATCAAAGTTTCTCATAAAAACATTTCTTTTTCTATATCGCATCCTTGGTTAGTTTTTATTTAAGAAATCAGATACTTGATAAAATGTTCGACGCTTCAAATATAAATGTGCTTAATAATCACCAGAAATAAAGAGACGTTCTAAAAAAAAAAAAAAAATAAATAAAAGACTGATAATGTGTTTGGAAGAGCTCTGTGTTCAAGAACAGATACTATTTTCCAGCAGACAATGTGGTGAGGAGGGAGGTTTTCTGAATGTGGAAGTGTAAATACATGTACTTACGGATCTACGTACAGATCTAAATTATCCTGTTCCCCAAAATATTTTCTTGACACTTTTTTTTTTTTTTTCTCAAATCACAATAGAAATATTAGCAAAATAACACCTTTATCTAACCAAAATACTTATAAGGCACGGTGTTCAGAAATGGCTGCGGCTGGAACACCACTTGGACGAGCTGATCCGATCTAGGCTCAGGCCCTGCCTTTTCTGAAGAGTTGAAGAAACACGACAGAAGCCGAGAGGGCACCTACCAGCTCGCAATACGAAATCTGCACTTTTAATTGTCCGCATAAGGCTCCATTAGCAAGCGAGAAGGTGATTAAACAATGAGACGGGAAACCTCGGCGGGCACCAGCCGGTGCTCCTGCGGGGCGCGGGGACGGGCAGGCACCGGGCCACACGGGCTGTCACGGACGTCAGGAGAAACGCCAGCCGAGAGAGCAGAATTAGGGGTATCTGGAAACAGATGGGCACTGGAGAAGCTGAAGATTGCAGAGTTGTTTATTGCCGGGCTGGTTTGAAACCCAGGGATTGTTTGCCAGCACCTAGCAGTTCCTGTCACATCAGGTTTCATCAAAAGGAAAGCAGAGTGAAAGCCACTGGAACACACGTATCCTTTTTTCTTTACTAAACCAATCCTAAATTCAGAACTTGCTGTTGTATGGAGTCTGTTGGAGCAGAATGTCTGTCCTAACAAGACCAGCTGCACAGCCAGCATTTTAACCCTGAAGCTGAGCAGTGAACACAGCTATCTCCTATACAAAAATCCTCTAAATTTTGCATATCTTGTTACCAAATAAAATTCGTCCAGTGTTTTTCTCATGTTATGGATGTGCAACACAACGCTGTCACCCTCGGACACACACACCACGCTCTTTGAGGCTTTTCACGGTAACGGTCATCAGCTCAACGTCCCGTTCACCAGGTCCCACACGTTCTCAGCCCCTCAGATACTAAAACACAGTTACCAGATGCATGAGCTAGAAGAGCAGACAGCAAGAGCTGAAAAAACAAACACAGTTGGTGACAACAATTTATCACGTGTAATATTTTGGTCTCCACACGAGGTTCAGTTCTGCTTGTAGTACAAGGCACAGAAGTGTTACATTAAATACACTCACTTGTTTTTATCTCCTCTCTGAAGTAACTGCCTTAGTTTTAGGTTAGATAATAGGATTTGCAAGAGCGCTTCTGTAAGCTTCAGGAACAAACACTTCTCCTTCCCCAAAACCTCTTTCTTTCGTAGAGGCTAACCAAAATGACAAGACAGGTCTGTGCCAAGGGGAGAGCCCTTGCCAGGTGCCGCAGACATAACCATTTCACGTCCAAGCGTACACAAAGAGAATCCTGGCTTTGATTTTCCCAGCCCCTGAGAGGTGTGGAAGAGAGGACATCCACCCTGTGCAGAGTCAAGTTCAGGTATTATGTCACAGTCTGTAGCAAACTCACTGCGGGATTTCCTCTTCTGTTCTTCAGGCAATGTTTTCTGCGGTCTACAAACTGCTCACTCCAAGCCTGTGAGCGTGGGCCCTCACAAATGCAGGACTGACACGCCGCTTGACTAACAAAGACACCCAGCAACAAAGAAACTCTGAACAACATCAATTTCCCAATGCCAAGACCAAAACCGAGATGGGATGGAGACACCAACGCAGACCGGAGCCACTCCACAGCAACCACCCCTTTCTCCAAAGTGGGAGAGGGTGCTTTTAGGTAGCCTACACACAGCTTCTTCCCATTACGCTCGCAGCTGGTAAGCAGAACCGCCTGCTCTCCAACAAGGTGATCCTGCCAAATCCCCCGTGAGAGGAACACCCTTTGTTCCTTTAAGGAAAAGTTCGAGTTACTGAGGAAAAAAAAAAAATCCAGAGACCACTGAAGTCAGTGAGAAGACTCCTGTTTGTATCCCCGAGTCTTGGATCAAAACACCAAGAGCTCTACCTTCACATGCAAACCATGCCTTTATGATAAACGTAGTGTGAATGTAAGAAACACCTCTAGCTACAGTCCAAGGAGTAACGATTTCTTTAATAGTGTTTTCTTCCTACTTTAATTGTCTTTGGCAGTTGAAACTTTTTGCAACTTTTTATCCAAAAGAAAACTGCTTTGGCAGTACCTTCAAAAATGTTTGCATATTTCGGAAATCACAGGGGAAAAATAAAATAAAATAAAATAAAATAAGATAAAAATTTGGCACCTAAGAACAACTACGTCACCATTGACTTCTTGCCTAAGGACCAAAGGAAGTGAATCCTTCAGGCCGTGTTTCGGAAAACACCCACCGCGGTACCAGACGCTGACCGAAAGGCGTGCTGCGCTGCGGGAGAGCCGTCGCCTCCAGAACGTTAAACACTGAACGCAGTCGTCTCGGCGCAGGGCTGGAATCCGGGGAAAGCAGAGAGAAGCAAACAATGCCAGGACAAAACACAAAGCCAAACAGCCTGGAAAGGCGGGCTGTGTCAAACCGAACCCGGAATTATCGCCTCAGCTATGCCCAGGGTACTAAAATGTCACAAGGCTTCAATGTTTTAATGGTTTTTCCCATTAGGAAGTGCAAACACGTTATCGCTCCGGTGGAATGAAGCCCTGCCTTTAAATGAGTAGTATCTGTCTCGGGAATGCTGCGTCCAAGCAAGCCCAAAACTTTAGGCAACATTGTGTGGATCAACGGAGAGAACTTTTCCAGGAAAGGCACATGAGAGAAATGGGGAACACAGACTCATTCATTTCCATAACCAACTTTTCTATAAATGTACTTTGGACCAAAACCCAACTTCTGGTAACGGTATTTTAACCAAACACATCTCACCTCTTCCAGTTTACTAATAAACTATGGAATTATTTTCCTCTGTATGTAAAAGTGTCCCAGAGGCAGGAGGAAAAGGAAAGATAACAATGATTAGGAAAAAAATTGAATTATACAGCATTTCTTTATAGTCTTATCACATCCGTTTC
>WHYT01017913.1:308371-330928 GCA_009806455.1 Tetrax tetrax | reverse complement strand
GAGACACCAACGCAGACCGGAGCCACTCCACAGCAACCACCCCTTTCTCCAAAGTGGGAGAGGGTGCTTTTACGTAGCCTACGCACAGCTTCTTCCCGTTACGCTCGCAGCTGGTAAGCAGAACCGCCTGCTCTCCAACAAGGTGATCCTGCCAAATCCCCCGTGAGAGGAACACCCTTTGTTCCTTTAAGAAAAAGTTCAAATTACTGAGGAAAAAAAAAAAAATCACAGACCACTGAAGTCAGTGAGAAGACTCCTGTTTGTATCCCTGAGTCTTGGATCAAAACACCAAGAGCTCTACCTTCACATGCAAACCATGCCTTTATGATAAACGTAGTGTGAATGTAAGAAACACCTCTACCTACAGTCCAACGAGTAACGATTTCTTTAATAGTGTTTTCTTCCTACTTTAATTGTCTTTGGCAGTTGAAACTTTTTGCAAGGAAATTATCCAAAAGAAAACTGCTTTGGCGGTACCTTCAAAAATGTTTGCATATTTCGGAAATCACAGGGGAAAAATAAAATAAAATAAAATAAAATAAAATAAGATAAAAATTTGGCACCTAAGAACAACTACGTCACCGTCGACTTCTTGCCTAAGGACCAAAGGAAGTGAATCCTTCAGGCCGCGTTTCGGAAAACACCCACCGCGGTACCAGACACTGACCGAAAGGCGTGCTGCGCTGCGGGAGAGCCGTCGCCTCCAGAACGTTAAACACTGAACGCAGTTGTCTCGGCGCAGGGCTGGAATCTGGGGAAGGCAGAGAGAAGCAAACAATGCCAGGACAAAACACAAAGCCAAACAGCCTGGAAAGGCGGGCTGTGTCAAACCGAACCCGGAATTATCGCCTCAGCTATGCCCAGGGTACTAAAATGTCACAAGGCTTCAATGTTTTAATGGTTTTTCCCGTTAAGAAGTGCAAACACGTTATCACTCCGGTGGAATGAAGCCCTGCCTTTAAATGAGTAGTATCTGTCTTTACCCCTATAGCGTACAACTCGGGAATGCTGCGTCCAAGCAAGCCCAAAACTTTAGGCAACATTGTGTGGATCAACGGAGAGAACTTTTCCAGGAAAGGCACATGAGAGAAATGGGGAACACAGACTCGTTCATTTCCATAACCAACTTTTCTATAAATGTACTTTGGACCAAAACCCAACTTCTGTTAACGGTATTTTAACCAAACACATCTCACCTCTTCCAGTTTACTAATAAACTATGGAATTAGTTTTCCTCTGTATGTAAAAGTGTCCCAGAGGCAGGAGGAAAAGGAAAGATAACAATGATTAGGAAAAAATTGAATTATACAGCATTTCTTTATAGTCTTATCACATCCGTTTCATTCTTATTACAATCTTCCCTGGAAATTTCATAGACTACTAATAAAAAGTCCAGTCTCAGAAGAAAACAGAAATGGGAACCTTTAAAAATTCAGAGACCAGGGAAGCCAGATGCCTAGGTATTTCCTAACTAACCCCAAATGTACCTATGGCTAGCCCATACTTGGCTGTCTAAAAATTTGGAGTGTGTGGGTGGTTTTTTGCTGTGTTTTAAATTAGAAATAAGAAATGCATACGTAGAGTTTCATGATAAAATATTCAGGGAATATCTATATTTGCATACTTATAGGTATTTCTCTTTAATCACAGACTATAAAGACTGTTAGCAACATGTTTAAAAAATTAAGAAAAAGAGGAAAATTCCTTTGTGCAGATACATGAGCTTGCAAGAGATTCTTAGCATTACTGAGAGTGAAAGACAGACACTTCCAAATTCAACTCGCAAAAAACACAACGCCCACGACAACAAAAATCCAAATCCACATCCCACGCTCATCAGGATATTTCTTCTGAGCAGAACAGCGAGTCAGCGACAGAGAGGAGATACAGCCTACTAGGGTCACATTAAGGACAGCTGCTAATTCTGGTATTAACAGAAATGGCAGCCACGCTGACGGTGGGACCTGTTCTGACATCCATTTAGCTAGCTATTTCACATTATTTTATGTAATTCTTAGTTACGTTAAGGACCTGTTCCAGCATCCCTGTAATTGCACGCAACTGTGAATGTCATGCTTTAGGGAAAAATGTATCACGTTCAAAGGAGCGTGCTCATTCAAGCTAATTATTTTGCAAATTAACTGACAGAGAAGAATATCCTAATTGCTCGTTAGCACAGTAAATCTCCTCTCATCCTTTGTGTCACTAAGCCAGGTACGATCAATTACTTGCTCTGAATGGCTTTATTTGTGAAATAAGGCATCTGCCCACAGGCAAGCTTAACCTTCAAGGAAATATTTTAAGAGTTCGGCTCTAAAGTCTTGCTTTGCCAAACCAAAGTGCTCCAGCAGGCAGGAGAAAGAGATGCAAAGTTAAAGTACTCCTGTGCAACCACTGAAAACAACATCTATATGTATTTTATCACAAACTATATTGGAAACAATGTAGAATGATACATTTTCCTGCTTCACTTGTCTGTGAGGCTTAAAAGCTGTAACTAGCACTGAAAATAGACGCTACCGTAGTCTTCAGAAACGCTGCTGTCTCAAACAGAAGTTAAAAGTGGGACTGGGAATGCCACAGTTAGCTACCAGGGAGACATACTGAGTTAGAAATGCTATTTACATTCTAGCTACGTTTCATCAAAGGCCATTCTCCAAATAAGAATATATTCCCTCTTACACGTGAAAACTTATCTTTGCCCAGAAACAAGATGAAAAATACTTACCTACAGTAATGTAGGTTATCTAAGGCTACAAGTGAAAGCTGCAGATGTTCCACAATGACACATGAAGGCCTTTAAAGTGTATACTATCTAGTTATTTAATTTTGTCATTGTTATTTGTATTCTGCTTTCTTGATAGGTTAAAAAAAACAACACAAACATGGCTCGTTCTTGCAGGTAACATTTCAAAACGCTTAATATTAAAAGCTTTGGAGGATTTTTCTCAAACTCTATGTAGGAATGATGTAAAATAACATGTAAAAACAACAGTAAAATAAAAAGTATCCCTTACAAGAAAGCTCTAGTCTAGTACTTACACAGGACAACATATTGATATGATTTTTGTCAATTTACAAAAATTCCTGAGACAGCATGAAGAGTAACTAATTCACCATCTTCTGCTGACAACCCGGGTGGACTAAATGCTATTTTATGGATTTATCTGAAAGCTAAGATCCTCTCTATCTTCTGAAGTTTTCAGTACAGTTTGATTGAAGTGGGACTGCTCAGAGTGCAATCATTTCTAGAACAAATATATTACAGTAACAATCTTGCTGTAAACTATGAAAAAGGAAAATAACATTGATAAGATATTCAACCAGGGCTAAGGGAGAAAAGTACGGTGAGAAGAGTAAAAAAATCAGTACACTGCTCGTCAACTAAATTTGTATAAAAAGCAAAAATAGACACACAGAAAATTTAAATATTGGCAACATCAATTCTTCTATTACACCACTTCATAGTGCTTTTACAGTCTTGTAAGATTTTTTTTTTTTTGGCACAGCAACTTTATTTACTTAAGGATTTTTCATTATAAAGGCATCCGTTTTACTTTAACAGTAGCAAGGGAAACAAACAGTAAGTCATTATTAATAAATGCAATTACACTGAGAGAATGATACCACAACCTCACACTGCATTCTCTGAATATTCTACCAGGAAACTTTCGTGTGTTTCTGAAGAGATGTTCAAAATACCGAAAAGAATGAGCAATACATCCTTTCCCCGCACCCCCACCTGCAATGAATTGTAACTTAAAAACATAAAATACAATAAAATGCCCACCTCTCTCATTAAGACTGTTTAGCACTGCCCTCTCAAGCTGTTCCTCTTCAGTGAGCCCGCCTGTATAATCGTCATAGCTCCTTGGCGTTCTGGGTTGATAACCTGGATAGCCGTAATTCTCTGAAATGAATACAAAATAAAGAAAATAAACTGCTGCTACTCACCAGGAGACTATGAGGTCAGGTATTATCCCTATGCTATCTGCCTTCTACAAATCATTTTCACTTGGGAAAGAAAACAAGGATTAGGGTTCAATTACTTACACAATATATGCCATGAATCAATTTCTAATTTACAATTTCTAATTTACAATTTCTAATTTACAATTTCTAATTTACAATTTCTAATTTACAATTTCTAATTTACAGACTGTGGTAACAGAAGAGAGAAAAACAACAGAAGAAACACAGGTCAAACATCTCAGGTTTTATAACTGGTGTAAGCGCGTGCCACGGAATTGCCATTACTAAAAAGTTTCACATAGAAATTGAAAGACACTTTTCATCATATTTTTAGCAAACTTTAGAAGCCTTTAAGTCACACTGGCTACATTTAAGAGACATCGTTCTGCGGAAAAATAAAACTGCAGCACAACATGAAGCTGTTAGAGATACACACTTTGGATGCCATCCTCAGGTATTCCCCTCATTCCACTCCGCATTATGTTAACCTGAATGAACATTTTCTCAGCTGTAAATTTATTTCCTGGAAGCTTCAAAACCACATGCATGAAGAATATAAAAATTCTGGTACTAAAAACATGAAATCATCTGACAAAAGAAAAAGCATGTAGTATTTTAAGTTTGTTCTATTACTGTAAATTTTTGTACGTTTGATGTTTTACACTGTCATCAACTTGTAAGTGCTCAGAAAGCTGTAATCTTATTTTACAACAAGAAATTGTTTGGTAACAGTGACATGTTCAAGATGTTCCTATTAATCAAAATAAATGTCCTAATACTTTATTCATGCACTGCATTTAGAGAAAACCCAATTCTCTTACTAAATACTAAATGTGTTAAAATTACACTTAAACTCATTTTTTCTTCTAAAGCTGTTTCCTTGTGCTGTTTCAGCAAATCTGTTCTGTTCATAACTTAATCTATTTTTCTATTTAAAGGCAGATAAATCAGCGATACCAGAAAATGAAAAATTAATCAAGGTAAGGATGCAATGTATATGCATCACCAGCCTACGACACTAGAGTTTTCTTAGTTCACAGATGGCCAAATTTATTACATATATCATACGTCAAACAAAAGGTTAAATCTTCCATGAAGGCTTCTGCAAGCAGGATGAAAGATAATTTAAAAGTATATACACAAGGAACAAACATAACAAATACATGTATTTTAAAAATTGCAGTTGTAAGTCATTTTAGAGAAATGAATTTAGTACAAAACCAAATGTAGTTTCACCTGGAGCTAGGTGAACATCTTCAACCGGGCTGAGATTGCCAGTCATGGAAACTGGGAGCTCATGCTCACCACATAGCCTATGTTCACATCTTTTTTCATTTCACAATATTACATTTTATTTCTTTACTGGCCTTTAGATCAAGTGTTTTTCACTTGAGGACTCGAATAATGGAAATTCCAGGTAAATACACTTCTAAGTTACAAAAGTCCTTGTTGCTGCTTGTAAGGAAAGTAAGTTAAGATCCGTTGGTTAGGAATTAGAAAACACATGCTTCAAAAATATCCAAGGGCCTATAATATTACTTGTGGGAATTAGTTAATATAATAATAAAATTGGAGGTAGATCTTGGAAGACAAAATCCATCATGGAGAAGGAAGGCAGCACTAACTGCAGCTAACTGTGGCTCAGAGTAAACACATCTCACTTACAAAAGACTAAAAAATAAAAAGCTCTGCATGACTAACACCAGAGAACAGTAAGAATGAGAAAACACCAGACAGTTTTCATATAAGCAACCATATAGACTAAAACTTTTTAAACAGAGCAAACGTGACTATGGTGAGTAGAGGATGAAGTCCATAAAACCATACAGAATATGAAAAAAGTACATTTAACGAGCTCCTTTACAGTTTTCTATCATAAGAAAAAACGATGTCCCTATTTTTAAAGCTGGAGTAAGTTTTTAGGTGAGTGAGTGAGAGTACTTACCTGAATAGTAGTCTCTTGGCCTGGCAGGGTCAGTGAATGAAGAAATGCCACCTAAATAGAAGAATGACGCTTGTACTATTAGAATAAAATAATCACATTGTCTTTCTTTATAAAAGACAAACACCTAATTTAAAGTACTCTTTCTTTCAGTGTCTGTTTCATAAGATACAAAAATGAAACTATGGGCATGAATTTTTTTGGCATCAGTGAGAAAATATACTATTGGTAAGCCTATATGTTGTTCCAGATTTTATAGTAGTGTGCTGAGTTTAAGCAACATATCTGTGTAGACTAGAAAAATGCAAAGCCATCTAACAAGTGTTCTCCAGAACACATCATTAATAATTTCTGCACTGAGCCTGTACCTTGGTAAGAACGGGTCAATGCACAGAAAACTGAGGACTGGAGTAACACCGCCCTGTTTCTGCTCTGCGACGCAGGAGAAAGATATTAACATATTAATTAATCAGACAAATTCCAAATATTCTGACAACCAACCCCAGCCCAGCTGTTGTGACAGGGCTTAGACTTCCAATTAAAACACTGAAATTTAGGGGAGTGTTCACAGAGGAGTTTACAGGGCTGTATTTAAAACAATTGTTAGACTAAATATGTCTAAAGATACAATTTTTAAAAAAATAAGAATTGCTACAATATGAAAAGCTGTAGTAACAGACCGCTGGAAGCTTGAGAATTCCTGTAACAATTTCTCAAGCACGCCACAACCTTTTTCAAACTGTAGGGAATTCTGCTAGAATGGGTGCAAGTAGTAGAAATCAACATGGAAACATACTGTGTTCTGGCATATTTCGATCGCTTTACCACACTTTATTTAAAATTACATATTAATTTTGTGAAACATTTTATGCTAAATAAACATTTAAAAAGAAGGGTAGAAGGTATTCCTCTAAGTAAAAAAAATCTGAAAGACACATTTACTGGTTCTTATCAACTGTATTTAAGAAAAAAAAAAAGTTGATGGTTCTTCTGCATTCACTTTAATAATCAGTATATCTTTAATTGCCTAAAAACTTGCCGCAACAGCCTGAATTTCTATATGCAAGATCTACTGATTTTTAAAAATAAAAATGTCTCTTATGCAGATTTTACTAATTGGACAAAATTATATACCTGCACAGACTTTCATGATCTTTTTCAGAGGTCCCATGGTATACATCAATCCAACAAGAATCCCTGCCAGATGTCCAGCAAAGGAAGTCCTACAAAGAAGGAAAATATCGCAATTAATGGAAAGGAAGACTTTTTTTTTTTTTTTTTTTTTTGGTAAGGATCCAGAAGAGGGAGTGCAGAATTCGTTGTAACTGAGAAAGTTCTGAGTAAGACCACGCATAGAGAAATGACTTGCCTGCAAGGACACGGTGCCAAGTTTTCTCTCTTCATAACTACCTTAAAATTGTTAGGTATACACAGTTACAGAAAAGTATCTAACAGATACCCTGAAGAAGCTGGGAACTAATTGGAGAGATCATTTTAACTGCTTGTTTAAAGGACAGAATACCATTTCCCTAAAAAAGTGTTTAAAGGCTTACTGAGGTAGGAAATTAGTTTTAATCTAATTGTGTTGAAAAGTTTAGGCAGGATTTACCAGAACCATTTATAGTTTCATGTGAAAACATAAATATAGTACTTTCTCCTGCACTACCAATGCAACCCTACAATTAGCCTGATAAACATGAATACAGATCCATTGCAATCTTTCACAGTGTCTTCAAAATGAAAAGAAGTGAAATGTTGAGATCCAAATTCTTTTCTATACATACTAACAATTTCTTCCAAAAAGAGCATTGCCCATTTACATAGAGAATGAAAAGGCTCTCGAGGCTTTCCTAGCATCTGCAATTATAAATAACTCCATTCACTGGATTTATACTGGCTGTCCAAAGTAATAGTCAAGTACTAAGAGCTTTTTTGCCTCTATAAAGCAGAAATGAAACCTCCGTTTAACATAAAAATAGATTTAAACATTACGCTTTCACATTCCAGTCAGAAATCCAACAGTTCCACAGATGATGGCATATGCACTCGTGATAATACAACTTCCAGGCATCCCTAGTACAAGCGTACAAGAAAATGCATGTGTCACTAGAGGGAGATAAAGATCAAATCACAAATTCCCTCTTTCGCCCGCTACTTAACCACAAACTCGTGTTCTGTGATGGAGCTGCGGCTCTCTGCCATAAGAAACCACCAATTTCTTTCCAAGTCTACGAAAAATACACGCCTGACTTGGAAAATGTCTGTACACAGAAAACATTAAGTACCTCAAGATGCTTTACTCTAGAAATCCCCAACAGGAGGTTGATCCACCTATATTCCTGGCAGTGTCCTGAACAAATTTTGTGCTCGTCTGCGCAGAACAGTGTTCCACAAAACCCCAAACCAAGGTCTTTGCTTGCAATACAGTGAAGCTGTGCATTTACACAATATGAATAATCAAAAACCTTCAAGTTAAAAAGATTTAAAGTAACCTTGACGAAACGAAGCAGTGCTTTGGATAAAACAGGGTGCAATTCAACAAAGGTAAATACGGAGTTCTGGACGTACCACGGAGATCATCAGCTAGGCTACAAGTGACTGGCCAGGAGAGCTTCAGGCTAGAATCTGGGGCACACGGTGAATTACACAGCAAAGCACAGAGCAACTTGTCACACCACTAGAGAAAATACAAGAATTTTACTGGAAATACGTAAAATGTGTAAGTGACACATACATACATGTATCACTCAGAGCGTTTGTTCTCAGATCAGATTCATTCAGATCCCCTATAATCTTTCTTACTTGATAAAAAAAAAAGACTGGAAGGAAATTGCATAAAATAACTGTTTTACACATGCAATTAATGTTTTCCTTTCCACATGCCTTAGTCCAAAGTGGGTACTCCTATTTCCAATGAACTTAAATATATTTGAACCATTAATCCCCAATAACATTTCAATGTCAAGAATATTGACATTTTCCTACATTTTAAAGTGAATTTTAATTTTCTTTTTAAAAATTTGCATAATGGATTTCTTGCCTATGAGGCTGGCTGAGTTTTATCTGCAGACATGAAGTTAATGGCAAAACTACAACTGCTTTCACAAAGCAGGATTATATGCAAAATTTAGAAAGAAATGCCACAGATTTTGGCTGAAAATAGATTAATAAACCGCTTGCAAAAAGCACAAAATAAGTTGTCTGAGGAAGTCTTGCCCCGGCACATATAACCAAGTCTCCTTTGTATAATAAATTCCACTCTTCTTTCTTGTCTAATCTAGAAATTTGAGGTTGCTCCCACTTTCTGCTTTTTATATACAGTAAATAATCCTGGGTATAATTAAAAACTCTTACAGTATCAGCAATAAATCAACCTCCATTAATCAACAGATCACAAAATAGTTTTGTGGGTTTTCTTTTTTTTACATGATTCGTAAGAATAGCAGTGTCTTGACTGGAATCTCTATTTTACTAGGTAAAAATTGACTGTTCTTTTTCAGTCAGATTAATGAAGAAACAGTCTCATGATTGCAACATGGTAAACTACTGCCTTTTTTCTTGTTGGTTTAATAAAGAAAAATTATCATATAATTATATTTTTCCCAGTGCAATTTTCAGTTTCTCTAATACAAGCTGAACTTTGAATGGGAATGAAAACAGGGTTCTTGACTTTTTAAATTGCATGTTTTTTCTCTAAATGTCAACGAGCTTTATCAATATTAACGAACATTCTCCCTGGTACAAAGAAATTAAAATGATGTCTCATTTAATTTTTTGTTTGAAAATGTAGCTATCCCCAGAGATCTTATTTATCCCAA
Organism: Tetrax tetrax; assembly: GCA_009806455.1. NCBI lineage: Eukaryota > Metazoa > Chordata > Aves > Otidiformes > Otididae > Tetrax > Tetrax tetrax. The sequence goes on along the minus strand of WHYT01017913.1, from coordinate 321,196 downwards.
CCATTCACTTCATCCTAATGATAATTACGCAATATGTCTAAATACTGTTTCCTGAAGACATTTGCCATCAAGCTGATGGGCACATTACTTCAGAAAAATCTTCTAAACAGAATTAATTATACTTTTTCATGTGGCTGCATAATTTCCGTGAAAACTGGTATCACTCGAGGGAAAACCATTTGGGCTGCATTTGCTTCTCGTGTATGACAGATCCTGACGCAATGCTTACAAGCCTCTCAGTATTAATTTTTACATTATTACTGTTCCAGTATCCTTACAACAAATTCAAATCAATTCTCGCTCTTGGTGAATTTTAACAGAGCAGGAAAGGCTACAGCTCTCCCTTAACTTCCGTAACTTCTTCCCAACGGCAAACCCCCAAGTCTGGCAGGCATTACTATTTACGCATGCAATTCTATCGCAGGACTTAGCAACAAAAGTAAGGTTTTAGCTTAAGCCATCGTTGCAGTCTTCTGTGAAAAGATCTTTCCATGCATCTCCTACTCCGAGGCTAAGCTAGGAAGGACACCTTCACTGAACCAGCAAAGGAATAATATGAAAGTGATGTACCACAAAAATCTAGACTAACCATCTTTTTAAAGGAATGATTTTTTGAGATCATGGGAGACAAATCCATGTATTTATACACACTTTATTTCCAAATTAACACAAGCAGGGAGTCACCTGCACATGACAACTGATACACTTCGCTCCAGAAATTAATCTTGCTTAGAATGCCGGCCATGTGTCAATTTAGCAGTGCTAAACAACCTCCCTGAACGCAAATTAAACCAAATTAAATGACTGCCTAAGTAAAAGTCAACTTGTTTTACACAGCCCTATACAGGAAAATGCCATGGCTTCTCTAAATGGAAATGGAAAACTTGCTAGTAACTTTGGAACACACGGGAAAAAAAAAGCAGAGAAAAGTGAAAGCTAAGTTTGGCAGAAGACTAAAAAGCTGTAAAATAGTTCTCGTCACATAACGACATCCCAGTCAAACTTGGGGTGTGTTTGGTTGGTTGCTTCTTCTTAGCCCTTCTGTTTCTGAGGGACAGCTTCCATCAATAAACAGTACAACAACAGTTCAACAGTAAATCTGACCAATAACCAGACGTGACTCAGTGATGTTCCTGAGCATTAAACAAATGGGAAATAAAAAAAAAACAGATTAAATAGGAAAATAGATACATACAAAAGAGGAAAATAGATACATACAAAAGAGGAAAATAGATACATACAAAAGAGGAAAATAGATACATACAAAAGATCTCATGAGGTTAAGTTTACTAGAGCTATGCAAATATTTGTATTCACCCCAGACACACTATCAGGGTTGTGATCAAGAAGGGTACAAGCCAAAATAACAAAAATTTAAAACCAGATTTGTCAAAATATGTTCTTATATTTTCAAATATATTTAAAGTAATTTTTTTGTTTTGTTTTGTTTTTATTTGTTTGTGACAAATGGGAAAACCATCTCTATGCAAAAGGGATAGATGACTGAAGATGCCACACGCCCAATTCTGGAAGAAGCATAGAGATTAAACGTGAAATAACTTTTCACATGCCTGCCATCAAAGAAATAATCCCAAGGATTGCTATGAAAAGCCTAAATCTCAACACCCTTACTTTATGGAAGGCAAAGATTAGAAGGCTATTACACGTTTTAAGATTTCCCCATAACAAAAACATTAATGAGAAAGAAAAGAATGCAAAGATGCCAGTAAAACCCCAAACTCTCTCCTAGCACACAAATCAAAGTTTTCAATAGACTCAACATTACTTTTGCATTGTTTAGGGATTCTTAGGTGATCCTGATATATCATTCCACTAAGGCAGGTCCAAATTTATTGCATGCCTTTCCAACTGGACAGAATTTTGCCCGAATTACTGACCTCTCCGCTATTCAAAACCAAATTACACAACTAGATCTGCAAAGAGACACCACTTAATCAGACACTTCAAATATATAACATGCCCTGAGTATGCAGATGAGCATGTACGCGCAACGCTCTGAGAGTTACAATTGCTACGGTTCATTTCAAGGCAGCTGGCAGTTACTAATTAAACATTTTGTGTTCTGCGACATGAATTTCTGGAGATTACGACTTGTTTTTTATGTCCCTCATTATCATTTCAGTGCTGTGAAATTGTCCTGTCAGGATGGCATGGAAGAATGTAGAGGGTCTTTAGACCAGGCAGCAATCTAAGCTTCCATAAAATTGTGAGAAGATTTTTGACATTATTTCTGAACCTTCTATACACTTTCCACTCCAAAGACATTTGTACAGTAATGCAACTGAAAAATAACAGCACCCAACCACTGGACTCATGTTTTTCCTCTACCACATACAGTACATGCTCATGGTTTTACTTCAGACAACCAGCTTTTAAAATAAGTAATACTCTAATTCTCATTCTGGTCTAGGAAATGTTCTATCTGCCATATCATAGTATCCGACAAGGAGTATGTCAGTATTCTTTTTTTTTTTTTTTTTTTAAATCTTTCTGAAAAGTGTGAAATTGTATATAAACTGTGACTTGGCAGTTTGCAAGTGTGCTGTCTGTATTTCACATACATTCCGCAATACGATTGACAAATATAAAATATTATACAAGATTACTGATGTGCAACTAGAAGTCCAGAAACCAACTACCAAAGAAGATACAAGCTCCGTTCTCACAGAGGTCACGGCAGACGAACCGTGCTGGCAGAACTGAGCGCGCAGGAAAATGGAGGGAGGCAATCAGCAAACTGCAGGACAGTAAAACGGCATAAAATTTGCAGAATACTGGATGATAGTTTATGATAAATTAGGAGTGACTACAACGAATGGACAGAAGGGACTAGGACAGGAATAGCAAGCAAACCATGGAATGCTCTTTTGCTAATGAAGCCCTTGGCGTTACAGTAATTAGCTCGGTTACTTTGCTGAAAATGCATGTCCCTTTTCCCTGGCCATCAGCTCTTGTTATCTTCCCTCAAATCCTTAGTAATACCTCCTGCGTGTGGCGATTCAGGTTTTTTTATTTTGAAATGTGGTCAAAATAGAGGATGTTGATGAAAAAAAAAGCAGACTGTAGCCTCAACACTTAATTGCAGCCCAAACACCCCATTTGGATGCCAGCTATCACTACGCGTACTCTGTGACGCGTTTCAAACTACTGCCGAGAGCCCACATCTCTTCTCCTAACTTTTAAATATCAAACGCGCTCACCCTGGGGAGATCAAATGAATAGCCACCAGCTCCACCCAACACGCGTATTTACTGGATATCGGCAACCCAAGGACGTTGCTGACTCTTCCTGGATTGTAATGGTTGTTAAGAACTTTCAAAGCAAACAGGACTCCTGCAAACAAAAAAAGAAATCACTTAAGAGAGAAATACTTGTGCCCAAATAATAAAGAAATGCAAACCACGTAACTACTGAAAAGGAAGTACCATGCAGTTTCGCAGCGCCATGAAGCACACTGTTGCATGCCAGAACACCAGTTCCGTTTTTTCAGCGAGACTTTTCAGTGACTTAAAGTAAAAAGGGTTAAAAATTATATATTTGTGTAACATCAACTCTAAGTTGCTTTTTAGTATGCCTACTCATTGTGGCTATTCAGGTATTCAAAACAATACAATTTTAAAATGGGAGCTCTAGTTGAAATAAGTGACAAAATTATTGAACTCAAGAAAATGTTCCATGAGTTGAGAAAAGCCATTACTGAAAATAAGCCAAACAAATGCACGTGAAGCTCAACAGTAGGCTCAAATTCTGAATTAATGGAAAATCTTACATATACTGCAGAATCACTTGCTTCTGAAAAAAAAAAAAAAAAAGGTAGATAATCACCTTTAATCACAATAAATAACCATTAATTTCTACTTGACTGCAACTGTTCTATCGTGCAAGCACTAGCCAATATGATAGCATGAATTCACATAATTTACCGGAACTTCCTAATTGTTTTTGAAAAAGTTCCTCTCAAGAGAAAGCTCACGTAGTTGTTTGAAAAATACCACTGAAAAATCAAGAAGTAAAACATTTGACATTGAAAAGATAGCAGAGTTGAACATCAATACAGATATACTAAATAAAAACATGAAAAAGATCTCACTCCCCTTCTAACACCACAGAAAACAAGAGAGAACAGATTCCTTAACCTAGCCAGTGATGTAAATATTTTTATTCTAGGATCAACTGTCAACAGGAATGTGTGTATGCACACACGTTCACATTATTTGCTGCTGATAAAACTGGACTTGTTCAGAAACTATAAATTTACTAAAGGGGAGAAATATTCCACAACAGTAGCATATTTCAGGAGTTATTTCCATCCAGTCCACCCTTGGCTCACCAGGATCCTGTCTGTACAGCTTTTTTTTTTTTTTTGAAGGTTTAAATATCCCTTTGGAAGTGCCTGACCTGGTGTACTGTCAGGTTTCACCCAGGGTGGGCAGCGGGCAGGCCAGGAAGGGTACCCACACAGGGAGGGAGGCGGGCGGCAGCCTCCCCAGGAAGGGCCCAGTCCTGAAAACCCTACACATCTAGAAGAGCAGTGCAACCTCTCCACTTGACTGCAGATTTATTTTTTTTTAAAGAGGAGGAGTTCACTGACTCCAAACTTTGATCCCCTAAATGAGAAGACAAAGCCATCACTGGAAGATAAGCAGTATCAAGTGGTTGGATGTTTCTAGCAGAATCAAATCTAGGGTAGCTTCTCTAAAGACAGACATTAATAATTTGTCATTTCAAGATAAAAATTTTGAAGTGACAGGCTTTTCTAGAACACACCTAATGAGCATTATTGACAGCAGAAAATGAAAAGCTTCAGAATTCAAATAGTCAGTGACATTAAACAGAAAACATAATTCTACTGGGATGAAAATATTTTTCATGTTCTCAGGTAAAGACACTGCTGGTCACAAGAACATGAACTGAACCACAGGATGTTCATACCCAGAATCCCTGCTTTAAATAAAAAAAAAAACAAAAAAACCCAGAATAACTTTACTGACATGACAACCACATACACGCATACGGACGCACACCTATCCATTTTCTGCATTCAAATACATGATTTATGGGTACTATATAACAAATTTTACATATGTACATTGGACCTTACCTGAAAATCCCACAGCACAACTCATCTCATACGAAGGATCATCCAGGACTGACGCGAGCGTGAATTCCAGCACCATATAAACAACTCCAATCAGCACTGAAAAAACTGCTATTACGTATGCAAACCATACGCTCTTAAGCTTTTTTTCCAGCATCATCCCCTTCCAAAGCATGGAAACCATGTTATAATATAAATGCCAGTCATCTGCGTGGTGGACAGGAGAAAACAGTAAACGCTGCCAGTTCCTTCGGTAGAAGCCTTCGTGTACGCTGATACACACCTCATGCAGCGGCCTCACGGGATTCAGAAAGAGAAAAATGTTCAGTGCAAGCACCCCGAGGGTAACAGCAGGAATGTTCTGCAGTCCCACTTGAGAAATCTGATAAAGCAGCAAAAGCAGCCCAGCACTGACTCTTCCCTGCCTTCGTTGCATTATTACTTCTTATTCAAAGAAATGTGAAGATTATTCCAATTCCTAGTCTTTCATCCCAATTCAAAACCATGCAAGTTTTGGAAATTCTGAAAGAAAAAAAGATAACTGCATTATTATACATATACGTGGGTTTTTTCAAGCTCATCACTGCTTTTTTATTTTTTAAACATAGCAAATTCTTCAAGCTAATTAACTGAGACCTTTTTAAAATCAGAACAAAAACTCAAATAAGGATTTTTTTTTTTTAATCACAATTTTTAAACTGGTATAAGACAAATAAAATAGATTTATACAGATAATCCAGGCAAAAATTGTGAGAAAAAGGAGCCTGCAACCTCTTGTTCATGCCCCTGGACAGGCTTTACTTAATTTATAAAATTCCTGAGTGTTCTAGACATGTTCTCATTAATATTGTGATTCACTCATAGTTATTAAAATTTCAGGAAGGAAACCAGAGATATTCAGAGATATTCAGAGAATCGCTGATAATTTAATCAGGTCGCACCTCACAAAGCAGGTGAACACATGGAAAAAACAGAAGTCACCTCTGAATGGTGTTATCCTGTAACAGCAAAAGGAAGTATGAAACCTGGACTGGTGTTATCCTGTAACAGCAAAAGGAAGTATGAAACCTGGACTGGACATCAAAGATCATCCAGGGGCCAGCCTACCTCCCCTACTTCGACATAATTGAGAGGAGCACATACTTCCACGCTAGTTCAGACACGTAGCTATAAGAAGTGACATACATTAATCACTTAATTTAAGTTGTTCTAGTCTCTGGATTTCCCTTTAAATGGCATTTATGCTTATTATGGCACTTTAAGACAAGAAAAAACCCCGCCAGCATCCTCAAAACAGCTGTAGCAGAGCAGAACGCAAGTAGATGTATTTGCCAGATTAAAAGGAAATTTGCTACCTACCTACACCAGCGCCTTTAAAAACCAGTTTCTAACCCTCACAATTTAACCACAGAGACCACAGCTGTCGTCCCTACAAAGTTCAAACGAGCCAAGACCTCTTAAAGTGCAAACTGGTTGGTGCAGACAATAATTGGCATCATCGGGCTTTTACTTTTTAATGTCAAAGTTACAAAACGTACTTAGATAATCAAAAGTTTAATCGATGTCGCTCTCTTTTTCCACACCACAATCCCTGACACCAGGTACACCAATATCCCCAAATCTCTGGCTTTTCTTGTCCCACTGACACAGCTACATTTTTTCCCACCACAAAACAGTCGACAGAAAACCTGTTAGCATTTAAAAGTCAACATCACTTAAACCCAACTTACGTGGAAACCCCAACAACTTGCCACACCACATTGTTCAAGTTGCCAAATACTACAGTTTTACTTTTTAACATTTTCCTCTGCTTTTGACGCTCTAATTCCCAATTTAAACATTCTTAACATACACACACCTAGGAAAAGCAACCCTCACACAGCACATACAGTACAATAATCACGTAACACGGCTGGGAACGGTTTACGCCACGATCACAGCAGTGCTATGTATTATTAATCATCCCCAGTACTGGGAGCAATCAGAAATGTCAGCCAAGACGCACTATGTGTTTAATTACAAAGGGAAAAGATGTAGGAAAGAAAACAGTAGTTATTTGAGAGCCTTCTGGAATGTAACTCTCTTAAAATCTATAGGGCTTTCAACTGGTTGAACATTCTTCCTCAGCCTCTACTCTGTTTATTAAAAGTCTAATGAGGCTTGAAACAATGAAACACTTATTCCTTTTTCTTTTTTGAAAACATGCCACCCACTTCAAAATGTACAAATTTCCAGAACAGACTTGAAATGGACATTTGTCTTGCATCTAAGCTGCCACGTGTCTGCATTTTTGTCACCTACTCAAGATAAATGTCTGAACTAAACATTCTCGGAATTTGTTTGTTTGTTTTGTACTAATCAAGTGCAAAGCATTTAAACTTTTATTTTTACTGTGACAACCCCCCTTGCTCACTTGGCAACCATAAAATATTATTACTTCATATTACTGAAAAATCATGTAATAAAGTAAATATTTTAGTAAATACCAGTTGAAATGAAATGTTATACTGTCTTTTCCCACAGCTGTGATTTGAAGTTAGAGGAAAAGAGTCTCTCTGTACCCTGGCTCCCCTCAAAATGGACAGAACTACCTGGAAATTTAGATTTGTTTATGTGGAGCAAAATCCAGTTCATTGCCCTTCTTCTAAAAAAAATTAAAAAATAAAAATCACAGTGTGCTATAAGCCTAAATTTCTATGAACGATGGAGATGTGCAACATCTCATTCCCACCGAGGGTGAATGCAGCCACGACCAACAGATTTTGCCATTATCTGCATGGCACATCCTGATCTTCAGATGTGTCACCTTTCTAGAACTGCTGTGTTCTTCTCATTGCTTTGCCAAAAATTATTTTTATTGGTGGTACCTCATATAACTCTCCACTGACTGAAAAAAATCCTAGAGTTACTCCTTCAATTCAGATGAGGAGTATGATTTTGACGTTAATTTCTCCACTGCCCCCACTGACTTCACCGCGGTTCGCATCGTGAAGCAGCCCCAGCGTGCTGAACCAGTCTCTTTTCAGATGAAACTAAACCAGGAAAGAACGCAGCGCACACCAGGAAAAAGAGGGCATTCAGCTTACCTGTCCAGATTAGAGCTAGACCAATGGAAAATAAAACTGAAACGTGTAAAGGGTGGGTATCAGATCCTGAGCGTAAAGCGTTCCACGCTACAGATAAGCCTCAAGATGCCTGCACTACTTGTCTACGAAGACACAGTCTCAGGGTACAAAGTTATCCAAGTTAAGATTCAAACAGAAATAGTGGTTTGGGGGCAAAAAAAAAAAAAAAAAAGTGTCCTACAAAGGAAGCAGAAGCAAACCATAAACCCCTTTAGTATTGCTCTCAAAAAGGGTGGGTGGAAGGAAGGCGTAACAGAAAAAAAACCCCACACGAACAATTCAAAAACGTGAGACAAAACGAATCATCCTGTTTATATTCAATATGTGTGCAAGGAGAAGGTCACCCACAAGCTGTCAGCTACAATACGTTTTGACATGTACAGTCAATTACATAGCTCGTAACAAAAGACAAGGTTCTGACACAATTATGAAATAATTACTTTAAAAAGAATGACTTCTGGATTAATCAAATGTGCCCTGAAAGGGCATAATATGATTTCATTCACAAAGGAATACTGAATTTAAACTGAAAAAAAACCCACAACGCTTCAGGATTTTCTGTGAGAAGTCATGTATCTGCAATACAAATGAATTTAAGTCACTAACTACCTTGCTGAAAGGAAACAATACCAAGTTAAATATCAACATTAAATGACTGCATAAAAGGCTATGTCACAGTCTTGGTTTTTTTTCTTTAATATGCCGCTTCTTATTTTAAATGTCCTGAAAGTTTCCTATGAGAATAAGGAAGTTCCTCAGTCCCTTATGTCTGCTTACACATGAAAACTGAAAATGTTTTATAGTTCTTTAATCCTCTGAAGAACTACTAATAAGATTTTAAGCTAACAACTTCAACTTAAAACTGAAAAATGTGTTCTGAAGGGTGTGACAAGTGCTATTCACAATAAAATAGATACATGTGAAACAATACACGTCAAGAATACTCTTGGACATCTTATCCTAAAATAAATGGGACAGTTTTCAGAAGAAAGAATGGAAGAGACCGGGTCAAATCTCATACTCTGCCTCACCTCTTAAGTATGAACATCTGAGAGGCTAAGCATCGTTTAGGCTGTTAATCGCCCCACTAGTTTGACTACTGCTGTTCGATCCAAAAGGAAGAATACTTCAAGGCTGCAACCTGTGCATCCTTCAATTAAAGCACAGAAGTTATTCCAATGGTTTCATTACAATTATTAATTTGCAATATCACTGGAAGCCCTGCCAATTTTGGACGCATGTTTTCATTAACAAAAGAGAAAAAACAATTTACTTTATATATTTATATTATATTCAAATTTCATTATAATCAATACACAAACCTGAACATCAGAATATGAGCATTCACTGGAATTTTCTTTAAGGCCTATCATTGTAAAGACCAGGTATATTCCCTGTCATCATCTGAGACTACTAACATTATCTCTAAAATGCACTTAAGATGACTGGAAATCACACTCTGCATTTCAGACACCACTGAAACACCATACAACTCACTGCAGATAATGTTGGACATGTGAATTCACATGCTGGACATTATACAGCAGTGACTTAATCAAAAAAAAAAAAAAACAGTAAGCCCGAGTTCCAAGAAAAATAAATGACAGAAGTTAAAAAAAGGCCAAAAAATTCTTGTAGTAGCAATACAAGAAACTCTGCTCTGGTGAGACCCCCCTGCAGCACTGCGTCCACTCTGGAGCCCCCAACATCAGAAGGACATGGACGAGTTGGAGAGGGTGCAGAGGAGGCCACGCAGATGCTGAGAGGGCTGGAGCAGCTCTGCTGTGAGGCCAGGCTGGGAGAGCTGGGGCTGTTCAGCCTGGAGAAGAGGAGGCTCCGGGGAGAGCTGAGAGCGGCTCCCAGTGCCCAAAGGGGGCTGCAGGGAAGGTGGGGAGAGACTCTTCAGCAGGGCCTGGGGTGACAGGACGAGGGGTGATGGTTTCAAAATAGAGGGAGGCAGATTTAGATTAGATATTAGGAAAAAATTTTTTCCACTAAGGGTTGTAGAGCACTGTCCCAGGTTGCCCAGGGAGGCGGTGGATGCCCCATCCCTGGAAACATTCCAGGCCAGGTTGGCCGGGGCTCTGAGAAACCTGATCTGGCTGGAGATGTCCCTGCTCCTGGCAGGGGGGTTGGACTGGGTGGCCTTGGAAGGTCCCTTCCAACCCAAACCATTCTGTGATTCTATGATAGAGTCTTCAAAACCTCTTCAGTTTGTGAAACACCAGAACAATTACTGAAAACTTCTGTACATTGTGATCTAGGAAATTACTGACAACATATTCATTATGTGACTAACCTACCACTAAACTCACTCCCTTCCTGAGCTTTCCACTTCTCCATTACCTTTGGTAGGCAACCGCCGTGGAAGTGTTCCCTTCACGCGCCCCAAAACCGAGGCCTCATCTCTGGCGAGGAGGATTTCCTTGTAGCACGTACACTAGTGACACTCCCTATGTCCTCCTCTGGAGACAAAGATCACACCAGTCTTTTCATAGCGCAGTACAAATCAGCTCCTGAAATGGAACCAGCTGATAAAAATCCTTTTCATGGCCATTGCTTAGTCTAGTCAAGAAGCTAGTTATACATACAGTGTCAAAAGGAATCGGTTTTGGTTATATATTATTATATATAATAGAAATTCCACTGCAACTGCCAAATCATAAATCATTTTAGTGTAACACAGGGAGAAAAAGCAGGAATCTTTATAATTTACACTTATGAAAATCTACGCTTTAGCAACTCTTCTTAGAAACTACTATGTTTCCTTCATTGAAAAAATAAAATAAAATAAAAATAAAATCTGTTCAGGACCTGTACAGGAGCCATGACAGGAATGTGTTACCATTGCCTTTTTTGGTTAGAAAACTTAAAACAACACAGAGATAGTTTTCTCTACCTCTAAAATTATGTGCCACATATAAATAACAGATAAAGCATTTCTGACCAAGCTAGAAAAAGAATATGCAAACAGATAATTTCTTTCTTTGGAGCATCAGCTGTTGCTGAACCCCGCAGTTGGTTAGTCAGAATTACTTAATCGTAATATTTTGAGGGCAGATAATGGGCGTGTTAAGTCCCTTGCCAGTTCTGAGGAAGAAAAAGGACACAGAAGAGTTTGGTAAATATTCTTACTATCCTCATCTCATAATAGACGGTAATTAGTAACTACCTCTCAAAATGCTAGGATGCATCTACACATAATTCAAGTTAGAGAAATAAAATAATCATAATTATTTATAATTATCATAATTATCCCCTCCCCTGGTGCAGCTGAGGGGATATCACAGTTTAAAACATAAAAATATATCAAAACAACAGCAGATTTCAGATTAGGCCACAGTTAAATTTAACTTCACAGATGTTTAACTACTTTAATTAGGGTCAGGGGTTGGGTTTTTGGGGTTTTTTTTTACTTGACTATAATACTTACACTTGTATAATCCTTCAATTGGGTAACTATACCCGAAAAGTTTCCTCTTTTCTTTATCTCAAGAATTTTGTAATATAATGAAAATGAAACAACCCACGCTTCCCTGCCTCCAGAAGTGTGAAGCACAGGGGCTCTTACAAATTCAGCTTTCCTTAGTTTGTGTTGCTTCGAGGGAAAAATTGTCTGCAGTTTGTAGGAGAAAGGAAGGACATGAAGGTTACTTTCTAATGAAATTAATTTTAAATAATACTGGTTAAAACAATTCAGAAATGTACACTTTCTAGTATTAATGTTAACTCTTGTCAAGGCCTCACATCTCTTTGAATGAACAAAATATAGCTCCAGAACATCACTGCTGTATCTCGGGAAATTAAACAAACTCAGGTGTCACTAAATACATTTTAAAAACCCCTGAATTACTCAAACTCAGTATTTACACAAACATAAATAAGTTTACCACATATAGTTGAGGTACGTTTGTCACTGCTTCTCCTCTGACAGAGGTGCAAGTTATTTAAAGTTTGGGCTGTTTTGAGGTTTTTACCATCTTAACAGGGAAAGAAAAGGATATAGTTCTAGCCAGATTTTTGTTTTTTATTTAATTGATTATTTATAGGATCTGTAAAAAAATACTGTTCTAAGGGAAGAGAGTAAATAGAAAAAGCCCATTGAGGCCACCCAGCTGTAAGGAGAAGCAGCACATATTAAGGTGTCACTGCATTTAAAACTCATTTGCTGCAGTTTGCTGATAAGACAGGCGTATCCGGGGTTTGGGCCCGGGGAACCAGCACTGTCACATCCCCACCGTTTTTCTCGGGACACCCTTTCCCCTTTCGGGCACCGCTTCCTTCCACCGCCTCAAAAGCATTTCGAGGCGTAAAGTCCCACAGAAACCAGCGGGGAGAGAAACGCTAAGAGCTGTTTAAGTGTGAAATAGCCGCTATTTTCGCTAGTTCGCTTCCATAAACTTCGCCCCGCCGCTCCCAGCGGAAGGAAGCCGCCGGGAAAGCCTTCCCCGCCCCAGCCGCCTCCGAGGCGCCTTCGCTCCGCTGCACCGGGAACGCTCAAGCACAGCAGGGAGCGGGGTCGGAGCCTCCCCCGGACACGGCACCGGGGCTGCGCCCCTCACTCCCGCCCTCCACCGGGCT
>WHYT01017913.1:234227-271635 GCA_009806455.1 Tetrax tetrax | reverse complement strand
TTTTTTTTTTTTTTTTTTTTTTTTTTTTTTTTTTTAATTGTTATTGCATGACTTTTATTTTAGGTGGTTGTCTTTTCCGGCTGGCTTGGCTGTTTTGGGGTCTTGCGAACTGCTAGTAACAGCTCCACCACCTCTCGCCATGGCCAGCCCCACAGATAATAACGAGGGCTTCTTCTCAGATGTCAGAAAGGTGGGTTACTTGCGCAAACCCAAGAGCATGCATAAACGCTTTTTCGTGCTGAGGGCAGCCAGCGAGTCTGGACCCGCCCGGCTGGAGTATTACGAGAATGAGAAGAAATGGAGACACAAGTCAGGGGCCCCCAAGCGCTCCATCCCGCTGGAAAGCTGCTTCAACATCAACAAACGGGCTGACTCCAAGAACAAGCACCTGGTGGCCCTCTACACCAAGGACGAGCACTTTGCCATCGCAGCCGACAGCGAACCCGAACAGGAGAGCTGGTACCAAGCCCTGCTGCAGTTGCACAACAGGGCCAAGGGCCACCACCACCTCCATCACCACCACCACCACCACCACAGCGATGTCACCTTTGGGGGCAGCAGCGCGGGACTGGGGGAGGCAGGTGAGGACAGCTATGGGGAGGTAGCCCCTGGCCCGGCTTTTAAGGAGGTTTGGCAAGTAATTCTGAAGCCTAAGGGCCTAGGCCAGACAAAGAACCTGATTGGCATCTACCGCCTGTGCCTGACTAACAAGACCATCAGCTTTGTGAAGCTGAATTCGGACGCGGCTGCGGTGGTGCTGCAGCTGCTCAACATCCGCCGCTGCGGTCACTCTGAGAACTTCTTCTTCATTGAGGTGGGGCGCTCGGCCGTCACGGGGCCTGGCGAGTTTTGGATGCAGGTGGATGACTCGGTGGTGGCGCAGAACATGCACGAAACCATCCTGGAGGCCATGCGAGCCATGAGCGAGGAATTCCGGCCCCGCAGCAAGAGCCAGTCCTCCTCAAACTGTTCCAACCCCATCTCTGTGCCCCTCCGCAGCAGGCACCACGTCAACAACCCTCCGCCCAGCCAAGTGGGGCTCAGCCGCCGGTCCAGGACCGAGAGCGTCACGGCCACCTCTCCCGCTGGTGGTGGGGGCGGAGGTACGGGTGGCAAACCCAGCTCTTTCCGCGTTCGAGCATCGAGCGACGGGGAGGGCACCATGTCGAGGCCTGCCTCTGTGGATGGGAGCCCAGTTAGTCCCAGTGCCAACCGGACCCATTCGCACAGGCACCGTGGCAGCTCCAGGCTCCATCCTCCGCTCAACCACAGCCGCTCCATCCCGATGCCTTCCTCGCGCTGCTCTCCTTCGGCCACCAGTCCGGTCAGCCTGTCGTCCAGCAGCACCAGCGGCCACGGCTCCACCTCGGACTGCCTGTTTCCACGAAGGTCTAGCGCTTCGGTTTCCGGCTCCCCTAGCGATGGCGGATTTATTTCGTCTGACGAGTATGGTTCCAGCCCGTGTGACTTCCGTAGCTCTTTTCGCAGCGTGACCCCGGATTCGTTGGGGCACACTCCACCGGCTCGGGGCGATGAAGAGCTCAACTACATCTGCATGGGGGGGAAGGCCACCTCCTCTTGCTGCAGCCTGGCAGCCCCCAACGGCCACTTCGCCCCACGCGCCTGCCACCCGCAGCAGCAGCAGCAGCAGCCTCGCTACCCCGGCACGCCGTGCTGTCCTCGGGGTGGTAGCGAGGAGGTTGCCGACCTGGAGAAGGCGTTCAGGAAGCGGACTCACTCGGCAGGCACTTCGCCCACCATCTCCCACCAGAAGACGCCCTCCCAGTCTTCGGTGGCCTCCATCGAGGAGTACACGGAGATGCTGCCCTCCTACCCCTGTGGCGGCAGCCGGCTGCCCTCCTACCGCCACTCGGCCTTTGTGCCCACTCACTCCTACCCAGAGGAGTGTCTGGAGATGCACCCCCTGGACGGCGGCCATCATCGGACCAACTCCGCCCCGCACACGGACGACGGCTACATGCCCATGTCGCCCGGTGTAGCCCCGGTGCCTGGCGGCGGGGGGCCCCCCAAGGGTGGTGACTACATGCCCATGAGTCCCAAGAGCGTGTCCGCCCCGCAGCAGATCATCAACCCTGGCCGGGGGGGCCGCCACCCTCCAGCCACGGTGGACTCCAACGGCTACATGATGATGTCCCCCAGCGGCAGCTACTCCCCCGACAGCGGCTCTGCGGGCTACGGCAAGATCTGGACAAACGGCGCCGGCCACCACCCGAAACTGTCGGTGGAGAGCAACGAAGGGAAGCTGCCCTGCGGCGGCGGCGACTACATCAACATGTCCCCGGCCAGCGGCTCCACCACCAGCACCCCGCCTGACTGCTACTTCGGGGGCGCGGGGCAGCCGGGCGTCGAGGAGGCTGCCGCCGTGGCCCACCACAAACCCATCTACTCCTACTTCTCGCTGCCGCGCTCCTTCAAGCACGTTCACCGGCGGGGTGGTGGTGGGCCGGCGGTGGCGGGCGAAGAGGGCAGCCCCCAGCCCCGCGCCGCCCTTGGCTCCGGCCGCCTGCTCTACGCCGCCGAGGACTCGTCCTCCTCCACCAGCAGCGACAGCTTGGGTGGCGGTGGCGGCCCCCCGCCTCAAGCGCAGCCCCCGCGCAAGGTGGACACGGCCGTGCAGACCAAGGGCCGCCTGGCGCGACCCACGCGCCTGTCCCTGGGCGGCCCCAAGGCCAGCACCCTGCCGCGCGCCCGGGAGCAGCCGCCGCTCCTCCTGCCCCCGGAGCCCAAGAGCCCTGGTGAGTACGTCAACATCGAGTTTGTTGCCGGCGAGAAGCCGATCTTTTTCCCCTCGGCCGCCCTGGGGCTGGGCCTGCCGCCGGCGGGCAGGGACGGTGCCGAGGAGTACGTGAACATGGAGCTGGGGCCACCGCGGGCTCCCTGCTCCCGGCCCGGCCGAGACTATGTGACGATGCGGCGGCTGGGGGGCTCCTGCTCGGACTGCGCCGACAGCCCTTCCCCCTGCTCACCCGCTCTCTTGCTCGGCTACCCCGACGTTCGGGTGGGTCGCTCCGCTGCCGAGAAACCCCCGCCGACGGTTTCTCCAGAGCCACCGCGTTCCTCCTCCTCCTCCCTGCTGGGGGGTCCCGGGGCTGGCAGCGCCTTCACCCGCGTCAGCCTCAGCCCCGGCCGCAACCAGAGCGCCAAGGTGATCCGGGCCGACCCGCAGGGCGGCCGCCGGCGGCACAGCTCCGAGACTTTCTCCTCCACGCCGAGCGCTGCCCGTGGAATGGCGGCCGCGGGGGCTCCTTTCCCCGGGGGAGGCGAGGAGGTGAAGCGGCACAGCTCGGCTTCTTTCGAGAACGTCTGGTTGCGACCTGCCGCGGGGGAAGCGGCCCCCCGCCGGGAAACAGGGGTGGCTCCCGCCACGGAAAACGGCCTCAACTACATCGACCTGGACTTGGTGAGGGATTTGGGTCACCGCCGCCGCCACCCCAACCCTGCCGCCGAGGGCGCCGCTCTGCCGCCGGGGAAGCAGCCCCTACCGAAAAGCCCCGGCCATTCCGGCGACGACTCCAACGCCTACGCCAGCATCAGCTTTCAGAAACGGGAGGAGATGTAAGGAGCCGGGGAGCCCGCCGGGAAAGGTGAGCGGGAACCGGGGCTGAAAGGCCCCAGGTGCCTCTGTGAGCGGGGAGGGTAGAGCCCGCGGCCCATGAGATCGGTTCTGTGGAGTGATTTGACCTTGATATCTGCACCGTGTGATTAAAAACATCCGGGAGCACAGCGGCCCTGGGGGTGTCCCAGCTGCTGGCCCCCACCCGCCTGGGGCCAGGGTTTGCACGCTAGACGCTCTGGTTGAGGCGAGGATGCGATGCCTTGCGTACTGTGTGGCCTTGTTTCTTTACTTTTCAGAATTAAATGTGTGTAGGCAGGGGAAAAAGAGCAAAACACAAGTGAATTAGCTATAGCATAGGGCTGGAAACAGGAAGCTCCCGTTGTCATCCTGGCTTGGTCAGTAATCACTGACCAGAGGGTAAAGCAGCCGACCGCGCCGGCTCTGGCTTCCCCACGTGCAGATGGCGGCATCTGCTTCCCAGGGCTGCCATGGGCGTCCATTCGGTTTGGTTTGGGAGGTGCCTCGAATTTGAAAACGGGCTTCAGAGCCTTCCGCCTGCCACTTTGGCTGGTGCTGCGCCTGGCTGTCCGTGCTCACAGTGGTAAGAGTTGGGCTGTGTGAACCTTGTCGTTGGCATTGACTGACGCGTTCCATTTTTCCTTGGAGCTTTTCGTTTTTAACGCGGGGAAAACTTCTGCTGGGCTTGTTGTGCGTTGAGATGAGCAGGAGCGTTGTTGCGGGCAGCGTGATGTGTCGGCGCGCACCAAATGCGCCTTGTTCAGAGCTGACGAAGCGCGGCGCACCTGTGGGAGCCCTTTCACGAAAGGCGAAGGGCGTTTTGGTGCAGGCAGGCACTGGTGGGTAGCTACCCAGTTGGTCTTGTTGCGACACTGGATTTTAGCAGGCTCCTACGTACTTGAGCAGCGGCCGTCGCAGCGGTTTAAGCAGTTGTTACAAAAATGCACCATGACATTAAGGGGCTGAATCTCACACCGCTGTTTACATCCTCAGTGTAATAAGCTTGCTGTTTGCGTTGCTTGTTCCTGGGCTCGGGGGAATGCTGAGGGCTGGTCTTGGTATGATGCTTGGGATCGTGCGTTCACCATTTTTACGTGTTTTTTCCTCCTTTTAGCCTGAACAGGAGCAAAACAATCTCTTGGCCTTTGCTGCTTAGCACTTGCAGCGCAATGTTAGGCGTGGGTCTGACGTGACCTATGAATACCAGCTTGATTTCAAAGTTCAGGGTAAGGTCTAAGATCAGCGCAGATATTACTGCTCTGGTTCAAACGGTAACGCGTAGGAAGTGATTATTTTTGTGGCTATCCGACAGGAGCTGTCACAATACCTTGCCCGTGACCAGACTTAGGCTGCCACACCCTTTCTCTCTGCTGGGATGCGCTTGCAAGAGCCTGTCTAGACTGTCTTCTGCCCGCCGATACCCTGGGAATCCGCGCCTGCCTAGGGCAGCCTTGGAGCATCGCTGCTTTTTTTTTTTTTCTTCTTTCCCCTGTTGTGTGCTCAGATTGGGGGAGCAAGCGTGAGAGGAAATTCTCTGTCAGCGTGGGGATAAACAGTAAACGTGTGCAAGAGGATGAGAATGCAGGTCTAGGGGGGAGCAGCTTCATGCCTGTTTACTTACACTGGGGTTTTTTTCCAAATGCACTTTTTTCTTTTGCTGTAGACAATTTATTTAGTTGCTCCTGTGTGTCACCTTTAGCAGAAAAGCCGTGGCAGCGTTGTCCATCGTGGGGGTAGGTGGGTGCTGTGCTGGTGCTGCCCAGTGGAGGATCAGGACAGGGAAGAGCGTGCTGGAAAACACTGCGCAGATGGTTTTCAGAGCAGCGCTGTGAAAGGTGGCGTCTAACAGAGTAGTTGCTGTTTGAAGTCAGTTCTTGTTTCCCAAAATTAGGATTGGACTGAGCAAGCACGGCTTCTGCTGGGAGGCTGGGGAAGAGTCAGGCTATAATTATCCGGGGAGGCTGTAGCCCTGGCTGTTCCCTTTCCCTTCCCACCATAAGGCTGTGCTGGTTGCTTGTAGCTTTCTCAGATATTAACCCCTTGGACTCGTGTTTCCCAGGCCAGACTTCTCGCCACCAGCTGAAACTTCCTCGCAGGATTCAGCCCCGCTGGCTCACCTGCTGTTTGAGTGTGTTAAGGAAAGGAGACCCAACCGCGTTTTGTCCGTGCTAAACCATTTTCACAGCTGGTTTTTGACACGTCCTTGTACCTTTGCTGCTTTGGAGGTGGAACCATGGAGGTTATACCTTGTGCTGTTCTTGAGAAAACCTGCCTGGAGGTGAGCGATTTGCAGGCCTGCGAACAGTCTGTTTGTACATGCCTGAAAAAGCTGTTGAGCCCCTTCAGCTAAAGCGTTCTCCTCAAAATTCCATGTGCAGTGGGGATGCTCCGCTTCCCCGGAGCTTTGCATGTCCTTTCCAACGAGCGGGCTGTGCTGCCTCTGCCAGCTTCCTCCATGCTCATCCTGGCTGGTGAGACAGCAGCCGCCTTCAAATCGCTCAGGAATTACCTTTTGAAGTATTTTTAACCTCTTTGAAGTGTACTTCCTTCTCCTGACATTAAAGATACTGGCTGAAACAATCACGTTATTTTCCAGATTTAATTAAAAAACATTTCTCTTGCAGTCCTGCACGCTCTCCTTCTGAGGAGTGGACTTCTGTGCTGTAGCTGGAAGGCTGCGTTGCTGCAGCGGCCAAATCCTGCTGGGAAACGCCAGGCCACGATGCGGAGAGAGCAAGGGGGGGAGCTGGGGATGGGGGAGAGCGGTGTTGCCGTAAGGCATTTCCATCCTGGTTGGAGTTTTGCATGCACAGGTGAGCAGGCGGTGTGGATACGCCGCGGATCCTGCTTTCGGGATTGCTGTGAGAAGAGAAGGCTCCCAGAACGAGCAGGGGTTTTGAAGATGAACCACTGATAGTTTGTGTTCTGAGCACATAGTCAAAAAATATTCCAAAAAGGAAACCATTAGACGTTGGCTCCGGAGAAACAGGAAAGGCTGTAGTGGAATAGCAGCGTGAATCCAGGTACGAGGCTTTGATCTCCGGCGCTTCAAAGCGAAGCCACTATTCCCCTGCCTCATTTCCATTTTGTGGATGAGGCTGGGAACTCGTGAAAGCGGGCGCTAATAACACCGAACAGAATATGTGCAGCGTGAGCAAGCGGCAGCTTGGCTCGCTCGCAGCTGTAGTGACGCCTGTTTCACCCCGTGCATGGGCGGTTTGGGTTCTTCGGACGGCGTGAGGGAGCGGAACACTGGGAGCGCAGCGCGGTGGCACCTGTATGGCCCTTCCGCCTTTTGTCTGGTTCCAGTTCAAGCAAAGCGCTGCTGAGGGGAAGAGCTAAACGTTTGTTTGGGTCTTGTGAAAACACACGTGGTGGTAAACAGAAAATTACCCATGTCATTCTTGTATAACGCACCTGGATTTTATTTTTTTTTTAATTGGGACCTTGCTTGCTTTTTAATTTTATTTCTTCAATGGTTTTCAACAGTTGGTTTTGTTTCCTGAAGTTAAAAGCTTAAAGGTGAAACAACTGAAACGCAGCAAACGCCAAAACAAGATGTGTACAATTTGGGGAAAGTTGTTTTTTGGGGAAAGTTGTTTCCAGAATTGAAAGAACAGAAGTTTTTGCAGTTTTGGGTCAGCACCAAGGTAAATACCAGTAAGTCATGAAAGTTTTCCATGCTTTCTGGGTATTATTGTAGAAAAACCAGTGCGTTTCTTACTGTACGCACACACCACTTTTCCCCCACACCTAATTATTTGCTAGAATTGAGCCTGTGTCTCCACATACTTGCATATTTGCAGTTCTCCTGTTCAACAAGACCACAAGCTTACGATTAATGTGTTTGGGGTTTTTGAGGGGTTTTTTTGGGGAAGGGGGTTGGTTTGTTTGGTGTTTTGTTTTGTTTGGTGATTTAGACAGTAGATCAGTTCCTTTAATCTAGCTACATTGAACTGTAGTATTGATTATTGAGCGTTGATTATTTCCCCATCCGCACCTTGGCTTTAACAACAAGCGTCTTGGGACCTTTCCTTTTTGTTTTCCTGGCTTAAGAATCGGAACTGTATGATCTATAAACCACTTCAGATCGTTATGGGGTATTGTCTGGACTCCTTTAGCGCATGGGTTTTGTATGTAGTCAGCCTATAAACTGGTTTCTGAATGTGTTTTAAGTTTGAAAATGAAACGGGATGTTGCAGGGCAAGGATGACGCTCATTTGTAACTAGCAACTGTGGCGAGATCCTATGTTTCCTCAGATAACACTCGTAAAGCGAGAATTACAGCTTTTCAATCCAATGCAGCAGGCAGCTGATGCTGTTGGACCAGTCTCTTCAGTGTGTTGCGCTGTTTGACAGAGGTACGAAATGCAGTGCTCGCAAGGGACGGGGGAAACGCTGCTCATGGGATGTGTGCTCTGGCTGGAGGAGAGACTGCGGGGTGCTGAGGTACGATCGTGGGGAGTTTGGGGTGCAGGGGGGGTGGAAATGAGGGAGGCGTTACTGATGGGACGTGGAGAACCTGCGGTATGGTGACAGGGGTGGAGAGAGTCACGAGGTGTTGGTGACCCGAAGGGATCTGGGATGGTGGGACGTGAAGGTTTGAGGATGAGTATAGAGCACGTGTGTCCTTACTTGTGATTAGGTTTTTAAAATAGGTATTATTTGGATATTTTGCTGACCTCAACAGGGTGATGTGCATGGTAAGGTAACCAGAACTTGCCTCTAGTTCTTCTTTCTGGAGTGCTTGGTCTGGTAGCATCCCTGTCACAACCACAGCAGTAAACCACAGGTAGGAATCTGGGTTAAGTTCCAGATAAATGAGTGAATTTTATCGTTACACCCCTTGTTTTCATAAAATACATGTAATGAAAGGAGAACTATATTCGCACAGGTTTTTTTAACTACAGAATTTTATTCTTTACGCTACTTGGACAGTTACAAATCTGATTAAAAATGAAGTTAATCAGTTTTATAATTTGTCTTGTGCTTTAGTAAGTATAGATTCCTGTAAAAATTGTTTAGTTTGAAGAATATCTTGTAAAAGAGAACATCAAATGGTGAAGTTATTGTGGCTTTTTACAGCAGATCTTGTGTTTTTCGTTTTGTGGTCAGAGCTGGAACACAGATCTATTAACGAATTCCCAATTGTGAGAGTGCTAAAAGCTGTCTTTTGGGTGTCCGTACGTACTCGGAGACGTTAGAGTGCCGCTTCCTGAAAGTGAACAGCGTTACTCTGTTTTACATCCTTCGGGGGTTTTGATACATGGCGAGCGCGACGATTATAATTTTGAATACGTGAGATAAAGGAGGTAACGGAGAGGCGTGGGCAACTTTAAAAAGATTCTCAAGTTTAACAGCTTTCCCCTCCGCTTACAGAAATGGTGGGAAATAGAACAAAAGCCAAGGTGTGAACAGATAAAGGAGATTTAAATAAGCCTGGCACTCTTAACTAACTAGAAGATGTCTTGATATATATCTCTCTGATTGTGTTTGACACATCTAGGTCATGTTCTCTGAAGACTATTATTAGAGATTTAACCTTGGGTAATTGCAAAGTGTATCTTCTTCAGAGGCATTTTTGATCAGGTAGGTGAGACAGCGCAAGTTGGTGTGCGCTCAGCTGCTCGTAGTAATTTGGGAGTCTGGTGAAAGGGCCTGCCATCAGTGAGACGTACCGTTCCCGTGACGCAGCACACTCGCCTCCGTACGTTTTGTCTACTGTTGTAAAAGTCCTTTTTTTGGGAAGCTGGGGACGTGGAATACGTGACCTGTTCAATTCTCAAATAGGATACGCTTTGGGAGGAACGGAGTTCCGCTGTGTGCCTTGCAGCCTTGAGGTGTACTTGCACAGTTGAACTCTCTGGTGATGGCTGGTAGGAAGATGGTAGTCTGGGAGCATCTACAACTTTAGTTTACTACGTTTCTTCTTTCTCCCCCTTCCCCAGTCTGTGTAGATTGGATGTTTGTAACCCACTAGGGCACCTAAGCACTGGACAAGCTTTCCTGGAAATACAGAATCTGTGTGCATTTTAAAAAAAAAAAAAAAGTGAATTAGTTATCAGATTTGTCCAGTTTCAGTGGTCTGGCTTTCAGCGTGGTGCAGAAAGGTTTGTTAAGACACAACAATGGTGTGGGAACTCCATAATCTGGCTTTGCCAGTCAATAAAATGTGGAACTAGTCTGTCTGTGGGAGCTTTCCTTCAATGGAACAGTTCCTGAAGGGGGAAAAAGCTCAACCACATGGAGCGGAGGGAACTGAGCCAGGAATTATATGCATTCCTTCTGCCCTTACTTCGCTGAATTTGTAGACTTAAAAATAGAAAACACAAATCCAAACCCAACCCAAAGCTGTCCTCCGTTCTCCTCAGAAGATCCTGGACCTCTGTACCTCACTAGTAACGTCCATGTTTGAACGCTGTGCCCAGAGCTGTGGAGGAGACAGACGTCTTGGTGAAGAGAATCAAAGAACCTTGGAACTTGTAACTGGAGGTAGAAGATAGAGTTCGTTGCTTATCTTACGGCGTGTCTCAGTTGGGATCTCACAGTTTTTAAGTGACCATAGAGGAGTGGGAAGGAGGTGGGGAGCTTGAAATGCGGTGGCTGAAGCTGTGTAGGAGAGATGCGGAAAGACATCTAGAGCGACAGCCGATGGGGATCGGTGAGGGAATCTTTCCAATTAAAACACCGGATGGAAATTCATCTTCAGCATAGCTGGCCTTCGTTTTGAAGAGAGGATTGCTGTGCTGGAAAAGGAAGTGTTAAGCCCTAGAGAACAGGGAGCAAGGAACAGGGGAGACGTCTCGGATTCCGAGACAGACGGGGAGCTGCACCCCACAGGAGTGCTGGTGCCCAAGCATAGCGTTCGGTGATTTTGCTGAAATACCTTGAAATGTACTAGTGCATTCCTGATTCCTCTCCTGTAATTCCTGAGCACAAATTCTGAATTACTCGCTACTTCAAAATAGCAAACTGTAGCATTTGTGGAGCAGGAACGTCATGGACGAAAGAAGCTAACAAGTTGTTCAGTCAGTTGAGGCTAAGGCAATGTTCTCTTCCTTTTTTCTCTCCTTTGGAACACATCCATGAGGATTGTCCTGTTGCAGTGCAGTTATATTTCCTGGAGGTGACCAGCAGCAGGTAGCCCAGCCGCAAAGTCCTTGACAGAGGTAGGACAGCCCAGCTTGTCCAGAGGATTTGAAATGGCTGGTAGGTGTGGGTGAGGTAACGTACTGCTTGTTTTGGTGGGAACGAAGGTCTGGACGGTGACCGTGCAGAGGGAGAAGTGAGCAATACTCACCTTCTTGCAGCAACAGTAAATTCAAACAGAACCATTTTCTCCTGGTAAAAACAAAAGCGACTAATTGAAATCCTTAGGAGGACAAAAATATATTTTGGGCAGGTAGGAAACGCTTTGTTAAAAGTGAAGAAATGCCCTCTCTTTAACCTGCTGCACTTACCCTATTTCTCTTTTTGACTTCTTTGCTGGCGAAGCAGGGGCACAGTGTACCTTTCCTCCGTGCTTTGCTGCGTTAGGGTATTTTTAGCACTTGGTCCACTTTTGCTTTTCCGTGCTGTGCTGCAAAGCACAGCCAATTTTTTTTTTTTTTTTTTTTTTTTTTTTTTTTAAGTAGTGGCAACTAAAGTGCAGAATAATAAATACTTGGTCTCACCTCAGCCCCCTTTACTCTCATCTGCATGCTCGCGCTGTTTCTCTGCTCCGTACCAGTAAATGGCAGCTACAGTTAGGCTGACGTATTATTTAGTAACTGTTTATATTTCCTCATTTTGCACATAATGGCATTCAGATTTCAGAGAAATGACAAAATAAAACGTATAAAGAGGAGTTTAGTTTGTTTAGGAAGCTGCAGGCTGAAAACTGTAAATATTTTTCTCATTGAACGTTAATATTTGTTCTAGTGTCAGGATTTTGGAAATAATCTTGTATGTTGTTGACTTTATCGTCATCTGGTGAGCATGATGCAGAATGTTCTTGAATTCCTTGGATATCTGGCTA
This sequence comes from Tetrax tetrax, assembly GCA_009806455.1. NCBI lineage: Eukaryota > Metazoa > Chordata > Aves > Otidiformes > Otididae > Tetrax > Tetrax tetrax. Next base: position 260,023 of record WHYT01017913.1, on the reverse strand, counting down.
TGGGTGGATAGCCATGTGTGATTTACCAGTTTTAGAGGAAAACAGAGGCAGATGAAACTAAATAGAAGAGCCGCCATGGAAACCAAGCAGCTCCAAATCATCCATCTTCCTTTTACGACTGCTGTGCGCGCCCCTGTCTCCCATGGCAGAAGTTAAAGGACTGGTGTCTGCTCCCGTCGGGTGCGCGGTGTATCAACGCTGTCGTTCAATGTATTTGAGAGTTTTGTTTCATTGAGTTGTTTAAACTCTTCAAGATTCTCTTGCATATAAACTGGTCCGTTTAAGAATAGTCTTCCCGTTTACACATTTCAATTCTTTTCTGGATGAAACTTCTTTCCCTGGCGCGTTGGGATAGAAGGGAGAAGCCCTTCAGAAGGTGTGCAGGCATGTAGCGAGGGCATGTTTTTTCAAGCCTTTGAACTGGGTTAGGAATGCGTCTCAAGATGGAAGAATGAATGGTTACTTGGTGCTTTTAGCCTCCGGGCTTGAAACTCTGCAAGAGGAATGTTATTGTGTCTTCAAAGCCTGTTTCACACGAGCCTTTGTTGAGCAGGAACTCGGAGAGTCTTTGTGTTATCATGCGCAAAACAAACCCGGCCAGCCACCCAATTTGATCTAATTGGGCGGCGGTGGGGAGATGTTTCTTCAGCAGGAAGGCTCTGGAAAATGGGGTGTGTATTTTTAATTAGGAAATACCCCTGGGAGCGAAGGGATTGCCTACACGGACACTTACCAGCTTGATAAAACTCTCTGATTGTCCGGAGGCAATTCCCCATAGCACGTTCCCTCTTTTCCCCCCCTCTCTGTAGTAGTTTCCCAGGAAGAGAGCAAATATTTACATTTCTTTTAAATTCTGTTCTGACCCTGAGGTGGTGGTAGCTCATCCCTGGAGAAGGCACGCCGAGGTTGAGAGAGCAGGGTGGTTCAGGTTCAAGTAATTTTTGTACTGCTGTCTCAAAAATAAACCTGGATTCAGGATGAAATCTGCCATAATGTACTAATATTACCTAAATTAAAGCAGGCCTGTCAAGTGTTTAGAGGAAATAAAACCATTGCTCTAGTGACCATGACTGGTGAAGTAGCCAGAATCGGGGGCTGAAGTGCTAAAAACTCATTTTTGAGAACAGCAGCTGCTTCAGTAGGTATCCAGAAAAATATTATTTTTGTTGTAGTGTATGCCTAGCCTGATTACATGAGTAGGTCATTCAGAGCTGGTTGATATTAGCCAAGACTGAAAAGACAGGAAAATGGATTTCCTTTCTAAAGGTTTTTACTTAAAAAACCCATGAACTCCACTAAACCTGGCATGTTGAAATCCGTAGCAGCCAAGCCCACTCAGTTTCACCTACTAAGTACAGAGGAGGCTTTATAAAAAACCAAATTATCTTTAAATGGAAATTATCTTTAAAAAAACAAATTATCTTTAAATTTTGTTAAGCACCTTCCTTATGTCTTCAGGATATTTTGTTAGTTTTTAGTTGGTTGGTTTAGTTAGGGTTTTGTTTTTTTTTTAATACAGAGCACACTATTTTACAGTTTCATCCTGATTTTCATTCAAACCCAGCTTTAAAAAGTCCTAAATATAGAATTTAACCAGCTAGTAAATAATGACCTGTATTGGTCATTAATTTTGTGTCAAGAATCTGCACAGGTGCACATTAAAGGTATTGTCTGATTAGGGACGACACCAAATGCTAAATTAAAAGGTGATATTGCGGATCAGCGCGATTTAGTGGTTATCGCTGCTTGAGAATGACCGTTAGGAACGTAAAAAGATAAGTTTCCTCATTTGCTAATCTAAATTTGATTATTTTAATCACTTTAATTTGAACTAATCCACCGTGAAGCCAAGTGTCAGTATATACATGATAATTAAATGTATCTGAACCGATACGATCGTGCAGAAGTGGATGTGTAAATGGGCTGGCCGGCTAGCGGGGCTTCTGCGAGAGACGTCTCACAAGGCTTGAGGAGGCAAAGTTGTGTAGAAAAGGGTTCAGGGGCAGAAGGAGAAATGGGAATAATGCTGGGAAGCTCAGATTTCCGTTGATGTCATTGGGTTTTAATGGCTTGAATGATTCATAGTCTCGTCGCTTGATAGGCTGTTATAAAAATTTAAGCCTAGGTGTGAGTGAAATGACTTACGCTGATAACGTGTGGCGTTGCGGCAGCGGGCAGCACCGATGTGCCAAGAATTGCTAGAGGAAAAAATATGTGTGAGATGTTGGTAAGACTTCTGTAAACATCTTTTGGAGGAAGGTTTGGATAGTGATGCTTCTGCATGAGCGTGCCATGAAGTGTTCCTCATTTTCGCCGGGAATGGGAGGAATTTTCAGCTGATGTAAGTTGCTGTGCTGACCTGAAGCGGGTGGGACAAGGGCAACACGCCTCACTTCAGAATGTGTCCCTTTATCAGGTTTTTTCTTTTTTATCTGTAAGCTGTTACTGCACTTTTCTGTTTGAATTAATAGCAAGTCCCCACTAATTCTAATTAGCTGTAGTAATGAGTGAGTTCTGAAGTGCTACAAAATGATCTGTAATTCAATGGCTAATTTATCTCCTACCTTGGGTATTTCATCTTCTCCAAAAATGCTTCTCCTGAAGACTGGTGAGGTGTTTGATCTCTCTTGAATCGAGCTTGTTTACTCCTGCGTTTGTCAGAGCAGCTCGCCAGCTTGTACTCCTTTATCGCACGGCTCCTGTGGTGTTTGTGGATTTGGGTCACAGCTCAGCGTTTGCATTTGGGTTGAAGGAACAGGTAAAAGCGAAGGACTGTCAGCAGAAGTGCTGCACGCCTAGAATGAGCAGCACCGCAGAGCGCTTCGTGAGAGCCCGGGTGCGGTAGGAGTGCTGGTGTTTCGGGAGCTTTGCAGCCTGTTTGTGGTTTTAACCGATGCACTCCTAGAGTGCCTTTTTACCTGTCTTCCCTCTTCCTTTTTGAAGGTTTTTTTGTTTTCCTTTGTGAAATCAAGAGTGGTACCACTGGTATCTGGTTTATCGGCATGTCCTATAGTCATAGCTTCCACCCTTGTTGTGACTTTCTCTGTTCTGGGTCCCCAGGCTCGGTTCACGCAGGGACGTGCGACGGATTTAAGGAGGAAGAGCTGTGACAAGTATGGGTGATCATTGCACTTCAGAAGCAGAGTGCAGGGCGCAGCTTTGCCAGCAGCTTGAAGTAATTGAAGGCCACCCTTCTGTCTCCTTGACCAGGTTTCTCCTTGTGTTCTCCAGGTGTCTCCTTGTTGCTGTCTCCTTGACCAGATTTCCCTCTGAAGAGTTGGCTTGGCATCCCCTGTGCTTGTGATGGTGCAGGAGAGCACTTGTATTTAGGAGGGGATGTGGGACCATCTTTCTAGGCAGCAGCTTGCTCCTAGTTTGGTTGGAATCAGAGCGGTTTTATCGCAACAGCTTTGCTTCTTCGCTGGCCCTGGAGGTACTACTTTTAAGCCTGAGTGCAGTATAGGTGTATTTGGTTTTTGTTCAGGTGAAAAATAGCAAGTGGTGTCTGAGAAAATACGCCTTTTACTGGCAAACCTGCACCTGCTGCTTTAGTATTCGTGCTAGTTTAGCTGTCTGCGTTAGCCCTCTTCTCAAACACACCTTTACCCCCAAAACCCACACTGACCAATTAGCCTTTCTCGTTGAGAGAAGGTCATACGTAGGTGGAAAACCTTTTCAGGTGAAAAGGAAAAATACGCATCGTGGCTTCAGACAGCTGTTTCTCAGACCCCCTGGTACAGCTGCTCGAGACACCGTGTGAGAAACAGCGGGTCCCCACCTTCCTGCCCCCCGTTCTCATTTGGATTTAGTGATTCTAGGAGGGCTCGGTAAGTAACTGCCTGACAGGAGGAAACATCAGTTTCCCTGAAACATTTCTTACAGCAACTCAGAGGAGTCTGCGGAAGAAAATCTTTGTTCTTTTATTAAGAAGTTGTTTGTGTACTGTCCCCCGCGGTGTGATGCAAAACTGAATACATGTTGTCCGGCAGATGCGTGAGCGTAAAACAAAACTTGCTTTTAACTGCTTGTTGAACTTCTAACGTTACGCTTTGCATTGGGAAGGGACCTCTTAAAGATAGCTCTGCCTGTCTGCTGCTCCACGCAGCGTTTCCAGATGTGGTTGAGTACAGCTGGAGGATTAAAACGCTCCAAGAGCTACTACACTCATCTGCAGCTTGGCCTTTTTTTCTTCTCAGTTTTCTGTAGCTTTCTGGTTTAAGCCTTATTTATTAAGAAATGTTACTGTGTCCTGTTTGTTTTTTCAAACTACTGTGTCATTTATTTGGCAGGAGAGGGGGAAGGTTAAAGTTCCTCCTTACCTCCTCCCCCTCTCTCCAGTGAAATTTTTGATTGTTCTGTTTAATGAGTCATTTTCTCTACAGCTGAAGTTAATTTAGTGGCTCATCCAAACAATGAGTATTTTCTGAGCAAGGAAGTGAGGGAACTTTAGTTCTTTCCCCTCTTTTTTTTTAAATATAAAGGTGTGTCTAGGGTGTTTCCAAAAAAATGCGGAAGGGAACACGAGCACAGGTCTCCTACACCTTTGGAAAAAGAACCTTAAATTTTGTGTTGCATGCCCTTGACTTTTTGTGTTTGGGTTATGTTCCTCCTCTTCGTACACTCATGGAAGTCCACCCATCCAGAGGGATGAGTAGTTTTCTTCCACCTCTCCAAGGGCCATCCAGCCCGGCCATTTGGCATTTGAAGCAGCTTCACCTTCTTCTGCTGGAGACACAACTCCCCAGGGTTTCTTCAGACAGGGAACCGTGATCGTCCTATCCTTGCGAGGTTTCTGTTCATTTTTCAGCGTGCTGATTTCACTGGAGCAGGACGGTAACTGTGCCACGAGGCCTGGTACTGACGGTGTAAAGCAGAAGGGGCTCCCTCTTTTCCTGCGTTAGGATCGCAGAAGCTTTCTAAGTCTAAGGGCTGGAAGTGAGCTGTATGCACAAAGGTTCCTTTGTTTTGTTTTTGTATAAACCCGTTTGATGTTCAGCAGACAAATCTCATCCTTTATGGTTAGTCTGGTGGATTTTTTGGAAGCTCCCGGGCTTCCTGTTTAGCTTTCAGCCCCTGCTCCAGGAGGGTCTGCATCTCCTTACATGGTCCTGCGCGTACCTGCTGATGGCACCGGGCACCGCTGGCCAGGAACCTGAATTTCTGCTGCGGAGGGTGAATTGCTCTAGTGATCTTTCTGTCTTTCAGCTATGGAGAGTTCTGCGGAATTTTTTTGAGAAGAATTCCAGTTGTTAGTAGAAACCAGAGTGGCTGTGCTGAGTTACGCAGCGAGAGAAGGGGTTTGGTGGTGGTGGTTTGGTTTGTGTTCTCCTGAGTGGCTGTCCTGGAAGGATACCTGCCTTCATCGGAGACAGGCGATCTCTTGCTCGTTGGGAACTGTCTCCCTACACTCTCTAACGGTTAGCTAGTACAACAGGTAAAATATCTGAGGGTAATTCTGCAAGCCTGCCGTTACCAGCAGCAAGGAGTAGTTACAATCCTCGTAACAAGGATTAAATGATTAAAACTCAAGGCGTTCTTTCAGAGAAGGAGAAATAAAAGATGTTTCCTCATGTTTCAGGCCTAGAGAGGTAGAGGAGGGGAAAAATAATGAACTTGAAAGAGAATCCTTCTGGATCGTGTCAGGAAATGCCAAATAAAGAGCGGGTCCCAAAGACCAGAATTAGTTAATGCAATTTTTACTTAAAAAGGAGAAACCTGAAACTTGTCTATGGGATGGGTGACCTGTGCAGCGGGCTCAGTGGGCTGCGTTTGGACGCGATAACCGTGTGATCCAAGGGCTCTGGCCGTGAAGAGGTTAACAGAAGCCGTGCCGCTGTAAGTGATCGCTCTGAGCATTGTGACTCCTGGCCATCCAAGTTCAGAAACAGAAGATTTTTTAATTCCACCTTGTACTTCAGGGGATAGAAAGGTTTTGGGGGTTCTCCTCCCCTCTGTATTTCCTTTTAGTTTTTATTTTTATGTTTTTACCCACTGCCAGTAGAAGCTCCCCTCCGTTTCTTGCTGAGAGCTCCTCACTTGGCTTTATGAAAGCACGGACAGACAGTTGGGCTGTCTTTTTGGGCAAAACAGTCTCAGTCGGTTCACAGCTGGAGCCGTTTCCATAAGGTAGGGTAGAGCTTTGATTCTGTTTGTTTCGGAGTGGTTTTTCCCCTCCCGTAAGAAGCCATAAACCGTGAAGGGAAGTTGATACACTCGTATGGTATTTGCAAGTTAGATTGCAGAGAGTGTTTTGGAGCGCACGTGTTTGGCGGCCGGTGAAACCGCTGGCTGTGAGTCAGAAGGCGTCGAACGTTGTTTTCAGAAGTGTCCTTAAGGATGGGGTCACGTAAATGATAGAAAAAGATTTCTGAGAAGCAGCAGAAGGCTATTTTGTATCTTGTGAGCAGGTGACCCCCGGGGCTGGAGGGTACGTGTCAGCTTTCCTTGCCTGCACCGCTCTGATAAACCCTTTCAGAGGAGCTAACGGGGAACCGAAGCGTTACACTCGTGCCACCAATGGACACTTGGTTTTTTATGCAGCTTTCCTTTGCCTTTCACTTCAGCTGTGGTCTTGTTTCGTGCCTTTCTAAGTTAATTTAAAAATATTTCCAGCTCAACCTTTTAACTATATTTTAGTGGTTTAGAAATGATAAAATATTTTGTTGTGGGTGGTTTTAGATGCTTTTAAATGCCTCAAGTCGAGACCTGCAGGGTCCCAGACACCGTCGGAAGCGCAGGAAAGCTGTTAAATGAGGTTTATTTGCTGCCCAGCTTTGCTTTTCCTTCATGGATGTGTTTCATGACAGGGCTGAGGCGGCTCGCGGAGAGGCAGGACAAAAATCCTCCTTTTGGTGCTACCTACTCGGCTGCTTTGGATCCTCAGCTGGAAACGTGTGGCTTACAAGCCTTAAATGTGGAAAAAAATCCCTTGCTGCCCGCGAGCGCTGGGGCCGCGTGGTTCCCGTCCCTCGCCCGGAGCCGCGGGACGTGAGCGCAGTAAGTGGGGCAAAGTTCAGGCCCTCGCCTGCCGCCGCTCCCTCCCGCCAAATGGGATCCAGCTGCCGCCTCGGCGGAGCTGGGTCGCTGTTCCTGCTCCTCAGCCCCTTTGTTAAGGTGTGTGCCGTTCGTACCCTAAATTGTTATTATTTTTAAATAACTCAAGCTGGCTGCCAGGCTGAGTGACAGCTTTGTTTGGGCTGCTGCTGGAGAGGCCAGGAGTTTTGAGCAGGGAGGAGGAATCGGCTGCTGGAGGAAAACCTGCTCCGGGATGAACGGCGGATCGTGTTCTCCTGAGTCAGCACGGGCTGGTGAGCACGCTGCTCCTGAGCACTATGTTAACTTTTCCTTTTAAAAGTGCATGTGCAATATTTTTTTTTTAATTATCACTGGCAATACATATACATTTCTTTTCATGGAATCATAAAATCACAGGAGGGTTTGGGTGGGAAGGGACCTTCAAAGCCCACCCAGTCCAACCCCCTGCCAGGAGCAGGGACATCTCCAACCAGATCAGGTTGCTCACAGCCCCGGCCAACCTGGCCTGGAATGTTTCCAGGGATGGGGCATCCACCGCCTCTCTGGGCAACCTGGGACAGTGCTCCACCACCCTCAGTGGAAAAAAAATTTCCTAATATCCAATCTAAATCTGCCTCCCTCTATTTTGAGACCATCACCCCTTGTCCTGTCACAACAGGCCCTGCTGAATTGCAACTTAGCAATTTGTTTTACGCTGTAATTCTTTTTTTTTCTCCAGAGTTTTTAATTAGCACTCAAATTCCCATGCCGTGCTGCGAAACCCCGGTTCCTTAGACCATCACATCTTGTGTTTGTTTAGTGCAAGCCACATGGCTTATGTTTCACTGAGCAAGGGACAGGGTTATCTGTGGTAGGAAACTTAATTCCTGAGAGGAGCTGTGCCGCGGGCGGTCCCAGCTGGGTCTGCGTTGTGTCCGTTGGAGAAGCGCCTTTTCAGCAACCGGTGTTGGCACTTCTCTTATAATGCAGTCTCCAAAATGTTTTGTGGGTTTCCTGAGGCTGGATAACCAGGATGTACTGATCTACCAGCAAAACCCATTATCATTTACATGAGATCCTCTGAAAGGACTGACAGAACGGCGTAGTGTGATCCTGCTGAAGCTTCTTGGATGGAACCATTTTACGTTTACTCCTCTATACCCTGCCCGTTACGTTGTAGTCAAGCACAACCAGTTCATAAAAGGTGTAGGGTGACAGATAATGATCTGAGATGTGCTGTCATCATCGCGTGCCTCCTCTCCCTTAATAATTTAATGCCTTAATGATGAAAGTCTTCATCTAGGGAACCTCAAATTAATTATTAACTTAAACGGAATAGAACAGATACGAGTGAAAAAGCCACGTAACCGCTGCTGGTCGACAGAGGGTAAATACAACTTCCATCCTGGCAGATTTGAGACTAGACTGACCGCTGGGAAGTGACCCCTGAAGGTGCGTGGGAGGGACTGTGTTCCGCTTAGACGTTCCGGGGCGGCCTTTCAGAGCCTTGGGAATGACTGGGAACGTTTGCCGCTGGGGACAGAGGTATCAAACAAGAAGTACCCAAGTTACAAACGCAGCTTTAGGGCAGCGTCTCAATTTCATTTGTCACCTCCTCATTTGCTCTTGTTAAGTACTGTTTGTTTTCAAGGGAGTTTAAATCTGATGGCTTTTACTGGCAAATGCAGATTAGAGAAACCAAGGTTTCAGAGTCAGACGTGTCTCCGAAGCTGTGTGTAAGGAAAAGGCAGCAGGCGTGAGGCGACGTTAGCGGTGGAGTTTGTGTTTTCTTCAGTTCACATGTAAGGCTTTCTGATGCGTTGGGTGATGGAAGCGCACCCAACAGCCAAAGTTGGGCGAGGCAGGAAGGAGTTTGGAGGATGAAAGGGGCAGCGTTTGAGAATGTCTTCATTTTAATGAACTAATTATTTGCACCTTTTGTAGAAAAATGGAAGCAGACTTATTCTGAGTGCAAGGCTCATTTAAATCGTACGGGGAGTGGAAGATAGAATTTTATATAGGTAGGAATGTTTGGTTTTTCCCCCAAGAGAACTGTATCCTTTAGTAATGTTTAAAATTGTTTTTACTCAAATGTTGAGGCAGCCGCCATTCCCTATTTAGAAGTGGAAAATAAAAGCACATTATGTGAAGAAACAGTGATGCAGCTGCACTGCTCTTGCCTGGTACTCGCCGGAGGAATTTGGAGCTGCTCGTTCTGTGGTCGGGATGGAGAGGCTGCACCACGTAGCACCATGCAGCGTACTGCTGTTCTGCCTTGAGCAGGCACTGCAACAGCATTGAAACCTACTTTGTGAAATTCCTTGTTATGCAAATCCTCCCTTTTTCTGTTTTCCTTCTTCCCCAAACTTGCTGATGCTTTCCATGTTGGATAGCCTTTGATTTGCTCCTGTTCTGAACTCGTCCTCCACCAGCGTTGGTGGCCAGAGGAGAGGAGCTGAACTGTAACTCCCACATCAGCTTTCAGGCAGGAGAGCACCAGAAAAAGATTTCTTGTTCTGTGGCAGTAGGTTACTAATAGCAAGGTCAATTAAATAACTTTTCTTTCCATTTAAGAGTGGAAAGTTTTTTGGCTTTGTTTCTTTCTCCTAGAGTGTTTTCTAACATCCAGCTCGTTAGTGCACGAAGAATACGCCAGTAGTTTATCCGGCAGATTTGCAGGTGCCTCGCTGAGCAGAGCTGGGAGGAAGAGTGATGTTGCTTTGCGTAGCTGTCGGCACGCTCACAGCTTCCGTACGCAGCACTGGAGAGTCGTGGGGGTGGAGGGAGGGCTCGCTGCCGTCACTGCTCAGCAGGCTCAAAAGCTCCTGTGTATTTAGCGTGACTTTGCCGTACCTGTGACGGGACAAAGAATCACAGGAGGGTTTGGGTGGGAAGGGACCTTCAAAGTCCCCCAGTCCAACCCCCCTGCCAGGAGCAGGGACATCTCCAACCAGATCAGGTGGCTCACATGTTTTATAACTTCTGACTGGCTGACTCGTAGGAAAACAAACCCAAAACCTTCTATTTAAGAGATAGTGCACGGAAGCTTACAAGGTTTTTCATTTAGGAACCAAAAGTAGGTTTTGTTCATTTATAGGTTTTCTCCTTTTATTATTCATTATCTCTTTACATTCGTCCTGGGAAAATAGAGTTACGATGGTGGAAACGAGTGGACAGATGGCAGACTGGACTTTGCCGCTCTCCAGGAATGTGCAGTGCTTCCAGGTGCGGGAGATAACACCCCGTTGGCTCCAGGTACGCCAGAACCACTTGTTCTGGGCTGCTGTTTCTTAGCATTCAGAATTTTGAGGAAAAAAAAGTCAGTACCTATCCGTCACCTGATCCCAAATGGAAGATTCTTAGGGAACAGGGGTTTCTGAAAACAGATCTGCTGAGCAGAGCATTCGGAAAATCCCAACACACACATTGAGGGAAAGACGGAGAAAGCAGATTTCAAACCTAAATCCAGTGGAATCAGAAATTCATTTGCACCCTGGAGACTGGAAGTTAGTGGGGCTCTTTGGTTTTGGTGGGAGTTAGGGCGTTTTCCAGTAAATATGGTATATGCTCATTGTTACGTGGAATGGATAAGCATCTTTGAAAATGAAAAATACAAAACGAACGTGATATTTATATTTGTTAGGAAGCAATCTGTCCCAGCAAACCTGAAGCTGACTCCCAGGACTGCTAGGTATGGCTGAAAAAATAGCTTTCTCGTGTAGCATCGCTGTGTAGGCAACAGAATCTGATGGAACTAACTTTAAAAATTGATAAGCTGTTCTATCCCTCTAATTTGAGTAAGGTTTTGTTTAATTTTTCTTGGTATTGTGGTGATTCAGCTTTGCCCAAGTACAGAATTCTTTAGCAGAAGAATCTTGCTTCAATCTTCAGTGTGATTTTTAATTAGAATATATTTTTTTTTTTAATCCATGAGCAGCCTACAGTTCTATGAACCAAGGTTTGTACTATTCTCTGTCGTCAGTCATGGAGCTGTGAAGTATGGTTTGTTTTTTTTTTGTTTTGGTTAAATTTTACACCCAATTTCTGTCTTGTTTAATAAATCTCCTGTCTCTGGGAATTTCCCCACGATGATAAAACTGCCTCAACTGCTCCTGATTGATCTCACTTGCCTTACCTGTGGCTCCAAGACATCACTCAGACCAACAGCTTGGCTTGTGAACTCGCACCAGCCTCAAAATAGTTGCAGTTCTGATGAAAACTGGTATGATTGTTAATTTTGGGTTGTCAGATGCTGTGTCAGTGCTGAGGAATTCCAGAAAGCCATCACGTAACTAAGTGGGCAAGAGCATGGTGGATAAATATCAGCATAGGTAAACGTCAGTTTTTAAACACACGTTTTTTCTGGTAAGGAAAACGTGATACTGAACCGTGCTTGTGTGATGCTGAGCTCAGAGCTGAGGGTTGCGACTTGGGAAAGTGGCCCTGTGGTTGTCGTGGACAGTTCTCCAGCGTGGAACAGCAGCAGCCCAAAAAAAAAAAAGCCGTGCGGCCACGAGTGGTGCCTTCTGGCATCATCAGAAAAAGGAAAGGAAAAGGTCTGGTTGTGTCGGTGTTGGACACAGCGGTGTGCCCGTGGCGTTCTGAGCGCCTGGCGCCAGTTTTGTGTCCGTATCGTAAGGAGTTAGCGCTCTTCGTTTAGGGAAGGTACGGAGAAGGGCAGCCCTCGCCCCTCGGGGACAGTATTGCTGCTTGTGTGGAGTTGTGTCACTTAAAGGGCTTGGTTTAGGGGATGAGAGGCTGAGAGGCGCCGTGTGATGGAGGTTTACAGAATCCCCACGTCGGTGGGTGAGGCGAGCGCAGAACTCTTGCTGACAGAAACCCTGCAGTACCAGAATTACAGGACGCTTGGTGAATCCGGTTGGGAATCGGTTTAGGACGGATGAAAGAAGGTATTTGTTTACATAGCAGGTAGGGAATTCAGCAACCTGCAGCCAGAAGCTGTTTTGGAAACAGGCGCTGTAGGCAGGTCCAAAGCAGGGCCCGGAGAGTTCACAGTCAGCAAGCGGAGTGCGAGGGGAGCGGGCCACGGAGCGTGGTTCGTGGGTTCTCTCTGAACATCACCTTTTCTGCCCTCTTGGAGACGCTTTCTGGACCAAACGAACCATGGGTCTGACCCAGCCTGAGCTCTCAAGATCCGCTTGCTTAAATTCATCGGTACTGCAAGCTGAGAGGGCTATTGCTTCATAGTAAGCTGGAAAAAATTTCCTTCTTCCTAGCCAGGAAAAAAATACTGGGAAATTCATCTGGGAATGTGATTCATCTGGGTCACACTCATCATTTTCCTTTCAGATCACCAGGAGAGGTTTGAGATGGAGCTCAGCTCCCAGTGATAAGACCTGATTTGGATGTCGCCGTCCTCAGGTCGTTTGTGGTGGGGAGCAGGTACACTGCTGTTCACGCAACAAGACACCAAACACACTTTTTATGGCCTCATCGGTGCGATGCAGCCCTCGCTGTTCGGTTCTGTCCCGCTGCGTGCTCCGCATCTCCGCGTTACCAACGCCACAGACTGGGGCAAGTGGGTGGGCCTTGCTCCCGAGAGAGAGGAAAGGCGTTGATTTACAATCTGAAGAATGCAAGTAGCTCTTTTGTTAGAGGCTAGGATAGTACATTACGCTGTTTTCAAGTAAATGTGGTGTTTTTTTTAAAAATCCTCACAAAGTTCACTTCAGTATAGCAGTGGCTTGCGGGGCGGTAACCAGTGGTAACTGGAAGACAGCGCTGTTAGTGGTTTTCTTTGTGATATTTTTAGAATTAATTTGGGTGGAAATCATCTAAAAGACAAATTAATAAAGAGAACTTGGAGGTTTTGCATCATTTTAAGACCGGAGAGACTGCAAGGCTGAAAAATAGCAATTTGAACAAATGCTAGAAGTGGCAGAATGAGGAAAATAGAAAAAACGAGGAGAGCATTCCTTTCAAAAGTGGTGGGGTTCTGTTTTATTTTTAACTTCAGTTTCTTACAACAGAGAAATAAATGTCCCATTTTGAATGTCATGTTCTACGATGAATTTTATCCGGCAGGAAAACTTCATTAATGGAACGAGCTGGATTATATCTAAATCTGGACACAGTAGAGCTTCATCTTAGTCTAGCGCCAAGCTGCTCTAGAATCCATCACGACGGGGCTACGCTAGCAGTAGGTGTCATTCGTCTGGATGTATCCGTCGGGATTTGTCTTGCTGGGGCATAGTTGTCTTGGAAGAACACCAAATATGAGCCCCGTGAGAGCTTGTCCTGCTTCCTTTCTGCCTTCCCCATCTCCTTTTTTTCTTCCCATAACTCTGCAGTAAAATCTCATCACCCAAAGTGTGAATTAATCTGAAGTTATATGAAAGTCTCACCTTGAGAGAGACCGTAAATCTCAGCAATACGCTTCTTAGAATACAGGAAAAGAGCCTCTGTTTGGGGAAGGAGGAGGAGATTGAGTTGACTTCTTTTTTTTCCTTTTTTTTTTTTCTTTAATACTGAATAGAAGTGTATAAAGTAAATCTTGCTCAATAACTTCAGAACCAACCAACCAAAAAAGAAAAAAAACCCCACCAACTTTTCTTCCTTGGCCGAGAGAATGCTTTCTTATGAAATTATGAAATACTTAGATGAAAAATGTCAACATTTACTAATCTGTCAGCAGTCTTTAATACTTACTGCTTGAGCCAGCTGTGTATCTTTTTTTGGTTCATTTTTGAGAGTCTAGTGTTTTCACTCAGTGCAGTGACAATACTGACACGCCTGATCCCGCGTGTTGTGTACACGCACTCAGGGAGAGGTGTCAACATCTTTGGATCAAGGGCAGCTGGAAGTACGTGTCTGCGGATGCCGAGAGAGCATCTAACAAACGCAGCGTAAGGGGAGGTGCGGGATGCTGAGGTGAAGCTGTAAACTGCGCGCCAGCAGCGGTGAATTCGGGGTGCTCAGTGCCCGTTCAGCAGCCGTGCTGCCGAAGTGTAGGCGTTCCTCTTCTGCGGGTGGGTGCGTACAGATACCCCTACGGCCTCATCAGCACTGAAGGAGAGAGCTGGAGCTCACAGCCTGGAAAAGCCAAGCAACTTTGTTCTGTTTCTGTGTTTCTAGGGAAGCTGGGGTCTTTTCCAAGGATATTTGTTGAGCAGAAACTGAAATCCAGTCCATATTCCTATGGGAAGCTAGATTTGAAGCTTTGCTTGGTTATTCAGCTTTGAGAGGTTGGCAGAAGCTGTCCGAATAACTCTTCTCTAATAACGAGGCGAGCGACCGTCGCGTAGCGTGTTGGGAAGGCTTCTTGGGCGGCCGCAGCCTACGGGCAGCTGGAGGCACAGGAGAGGCCCCGTCACGCGCAGAGATTCCTGAAGCTACTCGCTGAAGTCTTGCCGTTGATACTTTGCGCAGTCACGTTCTCGCCCCTGAAGTTCTGCGTGAGCAGAAAATTCCTCTTGTTACTCTTGGAGAAATATGTGAGGTATCCGCATAATCCCCTCAGCCTCTCCGTTCCCACAGATCACGGGGTGCTTGGACGGGCAGGCCGTGAGGTACGCTTGGTAACTGGGAGTTTCAGTTAGGAGAGAATCACAGACACAAAGGAAAATTTGAAAGGTTATTTCTAAGAGTCCTCAGAACTGGAAATCATAAATTGTCCATTTTATATATTTCATGGGCATCATGTAGCTGCAGTGGCCTGTTCAACATTCAAAGCTGTGCATTTTAAAATCTTACAAGTTGGAATATATCATTGCTTTTTGTTGTCACAAGATTGCTCTGACTGAAAGAACAGCGCAGAAAAATTTGGTTCCTTACCTGTCTCTTGGAAGTTTAAGCTGAGAAATAATACAGCAGTATCCAGGAGGCAGCTGAGCACAGGAAGGGAAATAAGAGCACGAAAGCGTGCATGGACATTTTCCATCTGGAAGACACTCCACAATTAAAAATAGGAGCAAAAGAGGAGGGTTTCTTCTCTGGGAAGCTTTATCTAAAAGAATCTAACCATCCTGAGTGAGGTGAGCACACAATTCCTTTTCCATCCCCTCCAGCCAACACTTGGGACAGCTCTGACATTTTCCCAGTTTTGAAGCGACCTTGGAGTTCGGCGGGAAGCGATCGCCACGTCTCAGGTGCTGTATGTGTTTGAAAGCCGTGCTTTGCCACGTCGATACTGGGAATCGCTGAAAAATGCCTGGAAAAGTTGCATTTAATAAATTGTATCTGACAACATGGAAATTGGGGGGGGGGCATGTGTTTGGTTCTGGTTTTTGACTGGGGCAGGGAGCTGTCCTGGTTTGGGAGTTTTTGGGGTTTTTTTTTTCAGTAATACGATTGAACTTTTTTTTTTTTTCCTTCATGCTGCTGTAGCCTGCTGCAGCTCCTTTTTGTACATACACCTACTTAGGCAGCGGCGGTACGCTCTTCCGTTTTGTGAGAAGCAGAAAGCTCGTGTCGCAGAAGAGCGTGATAAGCAATATACCTGCTGATAAATTCTGAACGGCAAGATAGCTGTGTTTTCAACAGGACAACGTGGTTGCAGAGTTGTTTTCTTTTGTTCTGTATGTGATTTTAAAATGATGAAACGTACTTTCAAAAAAAAACTTCTAATAATACAAAAAGATCTGCTGTTGCTGGAAAACAGATGGGAAAAATAACATAGACTGAGATCTCTTTGGTTGTCATGTTGTATATGGTTGTGTTTTGGTTTCTTTTTTCCCAAAAGGCTGTGAAAATGGAAGTTTTGTAACAAAAATGCTAGCTTTAACTTACAGCATTCGTTTTAGAGAGCTGGACCTAAAATGAGAGTCAGAACTCGTGGCTCTGGCATGAAGGCGGAGATGGAAGGTAGAAGGCAAGATCCATTCTGCTGTTCTTCCTGTGTTCCAGATTCCAAACATACACAAGGACCTAAAAACCCTTGGATAAGGGGAGGGATACAGGGGGAATTTCATGTAGGTAGCTGAAAGCTGTTGAAAGCAGAGAAGATTTTGGAAGTGGCTGTGCTGTAAAACATCCTGACTGCGGAGCGTTGGCCGTGGAAGTCAGTTCCTGCTAGGTGTCAACTGTGGTTCTCGTTACCTTTACAGCAAGATCAGAGCGACGAGAACCTTGAAAATTGCACTGCTGCTTGTCACAACCACGGACTTTTTTTTAATTATTATTTTGTAAATTGTATTTTATCATTTCCCTCTGCCTTTCAGGCTGCCTTCTCCCACCTCAGGCGCATGTTCGATCTGCGCTTGCGCCTTCAAGTGTAACACAGGCTTCTGGCTTTCAGCTCTATCCGTAAGGCTGATCGGCACGTTGCCCTCCTTGTTTGACCTCCCGCACGTGATACACAATCCGTTAAATCTCATGTAATATTTAAGAATGCAATACGTTCTTTGCATAACATAACGCTAATAGTTCTGACAAAACACTGCTCGGAGCAAAAGCACTTGTACAAACAGATGCTCTGCCAGCGGTGGAGCTGACGAAGCCCCGTCTCCTATCGATTTCTCTTACGTTTATTAACCGGCCTGTGCCCTGCGCTGCCTTTCCTCCGCGCTGTGTGCCGGGCGGTGGTGGGGCTGCTGAGGAGGAGAAGATACTGATGTGCCCAGAACAGTTATTTTCAGGGTGTTTTACTGAATGGTTTTTCTGGAGGACCCTTACTTCTGTAATTGCCAACATTCATTCTTTTTCCTTGTCCTGCTTGCTTCTCCTTCTCGCACATTTTAGGTTTTAGAATCACAGAACAGTTTGGGTTGGATTGGAAGGGACCTTCAAAGCCCACCCAGCCCAACCCCCTGCCAGGAGCAGGGACATCTCCAACCAGATCAGGTTGCTCAGAGCCCCGGCCAACCTGGCCTGGAATGTTTCCAGGGATGGGGCAGAGACCCAGGGAAGAGACCTTGTTCTGTGTATGTGTATTTTGAATAACTGTTTGGATTAAGTTGATATCAAAGAATGATGGATATAATTTATTTGAGGAGAGGTTTGAATGTAGCGTCGATGGCTTTTGTAATCGCTGAGACCAGCAGCCGTCCATGCGAGTTAAAAATGCCTCTCTTCATTAGGAAGACCGAGTGGCCGATGGTGTGAGTTCTTCTCGTAGGTTATGGGAACGTGGAGAGCTTTACATTTCCTGAGATGATCTAGTGCGGTCGTACAATGTAATGAGGCTGAACTTGTATATGTTTTATCAAGGTCAGTGTTAGTGAATGTTTTCAATCATTGATTAACCAAGACGTGATTAACAAGATGTGATAACGTGGACAGATCCTTTTGTGTGCGTACCAAGCCTTTAATCTCTGTTACTATATGCTTTTAATTTTCGGTTGACTTATACTAGTAGCTCCTAAAGGGTTCTCCTGAATGCTGGATGTGACCACCAACGGAATACGTGTGTCTCAATAACACACGATCTGTAATCAGTGAGATTCTCACTGATACCGATCGTTATATGGGGAAATTTCCACTTGGCATGTTGGTATTTTTAAAAAAAGACTTGAAGTAAGAGCTATTGAATTAAAATGCCTGAATGCAAATTCTGAGATGAGAAAAACTTTTACCTACTTTGACTTTTCTGCCGTTACAAAGCCTCATAGTGCTCAACCGGTGTTAACATTGTGTCAGACAATTAACATGGGTGTTGATGAGTTTCCCGTTTGAAATGAGGGCAGCTGAGCAAGGGAAGATAGTCCATTTAAGCTGTTAGTAGCTTTAAAATATCATACCGGCAGTCACGCAGGCTTTTAGGAGCCCGCTGAATGAAAACTGGAAAGGAACAGCAGTGAAAGACTCGGTTGGTCTGAGTGGGCGTTGTAATTTGGATTTAATTCACAGCTGCTTCCAAACAGGGCTCTCCTGTCCCGGAGAGCCGGCCGGGTGCTGCTCCTGTGTCACCGTGTTCGGAGTGAGCATCACACCCCCTCCGTGCCCTTTCATCCCCTCTATTTCTGTTTTCCTGTTCCTGTGGTTGCTGGAAATCAGTTGGATGACAATTGTTTGGAAAACCTAATCTATCCCCAAACAAGTATTTGGTACGATGAGTAGGTCACACCGCAGAGCTCGTTCAAGTGCTCAGCGCCGGTTTTGAGGTTAATCCCCTTGCGGTCCAGGGGGTCTCGGTTGCTAGCTCCTTGGGGAGACCAGGACAAAGTGCCCCACGGCTCCACCTGGAGAAGTTCTGCAATTTATGGCACAGAGAGAAGGTCAAAAAGTCAGGTCAAAGGGGTGGGAGTGACTAGAAACCAGAGATAAATTGTGAATGTATGTGGGTGTGCATGGAAACACGTTCTTACGGAAACAAATTTATCTCCGATGTCGCAGGCCTGTGGGGTTTGTTACCTTCCTGCCCTGCAAAGGAGAAAGCAGTGGGTCGAGGCAGTTAATGTCATTTGTTTGATGGCAGGCTGCTGGGGGGATCTTGGTGGAAAGCTGAATCTGGGGTTAAATAATTGTCTTCTAGTCCAGCTTCAAGTAGTGACAAACTTTACTGTTGCTTTTTGCCTTTTTGGTACAATTCCCTCAACTTTATGACATTTTGGTTGCTCTTGTCCGCTCCTGTGTTTTCCTGCCGTGTTTTCCAAACCGTGTTTTCCAGCAGCTCCCTGTTATCCCTTTCCGCCGTTTAATGCGCTGTTGTTGGGAATTGAGGAAGCGTTTCATCCCCAATCGCTGCGGAGCTTCCTTCCCGTCCTGCTGCCAGAAGTGCCGCGGACGAGCTACTTCATTTGTGCTGGCGGGGCTTCAAAGGGGAGGTCAGCTGGCCAGGTTATCCCCCGCGGGGCTGCTGTGTGTCTTCCTGCTAAATGCCATTTTTCTTCTGCCTCTTCTGATTTTGCCTCTTGTCCACCGGGAGGAAGATGGCTCCAGCCAAGCCGAACTGGCGTGGACCCTTGCTTTAAGGGGGAACTCTCCCAGTTTAGCGTGTGTCATTAGTTTCAAGGTTGCTCAGGCTGCGTACGTAGGGGTTTTTAACATGTCAGAGAAAAGTAAACCTGGCAGCGAATGAGCGTTAAACCCAGGTCAGAAAAGCCCAGGAGAAGGCGGCGATGTTTGGTTGTGTGTTTGGTTAAACGCCCAGCGGTGTTTTCCCCTTTCAAGGACACGGCCGTACAAAGCGCGCTTCACCGTTGCTTTCCTGAGCTGGGAGTGGGTTACTGGATTGTCGGGGGAAGCACGAATGACCCACGTGCTGCAGGGTTAGGCTCTGAAAACTCACTGACGTGAACGGTGTGAACTCCAAAATAATGAATTACAAAAAAAAAAAAACAACCAAAAATCTGTGGGCAGATGTGACCTCCAGCCACGGCGCTGGCCTCCGCCGGGTCCCGGCCTTCCTGCCTGCCGCAGCGGCTGTTCCTGCTGACCCAGGGATGGGTTCGGTTTTGTCTTGAGTGAGTTGAAATCAGGTTGACACCCTGTGAAGTTAAAATCAAACATACAAATTCTTTGCTGGGCAGAAGCTCATCCGAAGAACACGTGTGGTTTGCTTAGTGTTTTCCCACAGGGTTCTTCAGTGTAAGAACTTGGTTCTGCTCGTCCTCTTATTTTAAAAGTTTCTTAGTTTTTGTTTTTTCGCCGTGTGGTGAGGATGTGGTTTTTTTCAGTGTTACGCATGAAGGGAGTGAATTTTGTCTGAACCCAGAGCAGAAAGGCTGTGCTGCTCCAGGTTCCTCCATTGGTGAGTGATTACCTACATGAAGAAGAAAAAAAGGGGTTGCAAACACCAAACCCGCTCACGCAGCCTGAGAGGAAAGGACTTGGTGAAGGCAAATCGCCGCTCGGGGACGTTCATTCAGGAGAAAGCTGCAAGAGGCGTTTTGGGGTACGATGAAGAAAAGCTTATCGAGGCTTATTAAATGTAGATTATAGCCTGTCAAGTCAAACAGCAATGCTGTAATTACCTTGTTTAGCTCTGTTTTGAATTCCTTTTGTTAGTTCCCAGGCTGCAATTAGCATACTAGAGCAAGCATTGGTGGTTCTTGCATTCCTTTACTCTTCCCACATCCATGCGAGATTGGGGAATCGGGACAGTGTATTTGCATCTCTTTGAAAAGGAGTTACTGGAGCTCGTTTCCATTTTGGTTGGTGCTTTTAATTTATCCGAATGGATTACTTCCCGTATCTGCGCACGGCGGTGATGCCAAGAAATACGTAAACAGACGCTGCTTACCATCATCAGTGTGGGGAAAGCAAAAGCATAAATAGTAAAAATTCAGGATAAATTCAGCTCTGAAGTAGATGTGCGGTGTTTGGTTGTCACTGGTGGTGGCTCGTGCAGACGTCACCCACACAGGAGCCGCGAGCGAGCTGTTTGGGGCTGCTGAGGGTGTTCACTTGGTGTCAGGTTACGAAAGCTGCGTGGGTATACCTGTCCAGACGGAGGGGCAGACCTCGGCTGGCGAAATTCTGCACCAGTCCGCTGCTGTATTTTCATGAGCTTTCTATTTTCAGCTTTTGTTCCTGAGCTTTTTGTTCTTCACTAGGTGGATGTATTTGTTGGGCAGTACATCGCCGTTTAATCTACCGGAATAGATCCGCTGGATGATCCTGAAGGAAACACCAAATGCACTTACTTTCAAAAGCTTGTATTTGTAACGAGTAATGTTGCCAGGGAGCCCTCAACCAGTTGTTCATAGACTCACAGAACAGTTTGAGTGGGAAGGGACCTTCCAAGGCCACCCAGCCCAACCCCCCTGCCAGGAGCAGGGACATCTCCAACCAGATCAGGTTGCTCAGAGCCCCGGCCAACCTGGCCTGGAATGTTTCCAGGGATGGGGCATCCACCGCCTCTCTGGGACACTGCTCCACCACCCTCAGCATAAAAAAAAAATTCCCTAATGTCCAATCTGAATCCACCCCTTTGGAAGGGTGTTTCTGTTGGTGGTTTTGGGACAAGACACATTGTTGGCCCTTAATAGCAAATGGAAGTTTGAATTGGTGACTGGAAAGTCTTTTACTGGAAGATTGTTTGAGTTTTCACTTTCATTTCTTTTGATATATTTGTTCCTCCTTGGTTGCTTTTCAAAGAGAATGGATTGTAAGGAAGGAGTGAGGATTACCCTTTAAGTGTATTTTAACAGCACATCTATTTTATGTATGAAAATCATGCTAACTTCAGGGAAGATATATTATTAAGTTGTCTAGACACTCTGCTCTTAGAGAGTTTAAATTTTAAGTACTCCTCTCCTTCTCCAGCTCCCCGATAATGGAAATAAAATGAAGCATCAACTTATTTTTAGTTACTGGATTTAAGAACGGGACGTCGGCCGTAATAGGAACTCCCGTTAGCCGTGTCGTATCCAGCCTGGACTAACAGATTTGAGAAGAGCGCGGTGCCAGCTGGATCGTGCGTGAGTGTTATCTGCATGTGTGTGCTGTTCCAGATGTTGAGCAGGGACTGCTTCTCAAAGGTACCTCGTAGGAGCTTTTGAAGCCGCCTGCTTGTTTTCGGTACATTTTTCTTGCATCACTAATTCTTTCCATAAAGCCAACCACAAAGTGCATTATTGGGGACTCCAGCCGAAGCCTGCGGTGAATAGGAAATAGATTAAACACAGGTTTTCCCTTTTCTCTGCTTGCCAACGGTGATGTCAGCAGCTTTAACGACCTTACCTCAGCGCGCCGCAGTCCTGCCGCTCCCTGTGAAAACACTTCTTGTGCAGCGTTTTGGTGTGTTGTTAAGGAAATGCTGGTGGCTGTTGATCAGAAACAATGACCAAAACGCCAAGTACGATCCTTCTGCCCTGAAACACGCTGTAACAGCTCACGGAGGGGAGAGGAGGTTCAGATTGCTCTCTCAGAAATTTAAGAAATGTTCTTTTAAGTCCAGCAAAGAGCGTTCGTACGCTCAAGTTGAGCATGGGCGGTTTTGGCTGTAAGTTCTGCACAAACGAGAATTCCCTGCATCCAAGGCCTTGGTTGGCTGTATTTCCAGCAACCGTGGAGGAGCAGGTTTGCTCCGAGCGGTGGGTTTCTCCGCATCTTTGTGCGTTCGGACAGGACAGCACAGGTGTCATTCCTGTAGCAGCGGCACAGGTGGTCATTCCCAGTCACACCGCTTTTCTCGGGTGGAAGGAGATTTGTCAGAGGAATTTGGAATGTGAAAACAAGTAATGGTGATCAGTAATTTCAGGTGGTGTGGAGCAAGGAGTCTCATCTGTTCTTCCTTCACTAAATTAGAGGAAAACAAAAGCTACGGATAAATTCTGATCGAAGAGCGACAGATAGAGGGTAGATGACCTGAATACTGGTGAAGAGGTGTAATACTGGGCCCCGGTACCGCAGATCATTATTTATGTACATAAAATCTCGTAGCAGGATGTTGAAGCGATGTTGAGGCGCCGTTACTGGCTTTCCTTCCGCTTGCCCTGTAGGTGCCGGGCCGTGGGGCCTTGCTGGTGGGCACCCAACTGGTCCGCTCCTTTGTCGCTCCTCTTTATTAATAAAGTACGGCGTTCCCGGCTAATTTTAGGTCCGACATAGCTGAGAGCTGCAAAGCTATGTGAAGCTGTATGTGGATACTTGGGCAGGAACATTCCAGTAGATCGCGATGTGAGTGCAGGAGAAAGCTGGAAGTAAAGAAGAGATCTGTGAGATCGTTCTCCGGGGAGCTTTCGCAGCATACCACACATCATTCGCAGGGATAGGCTTTCCTTTCACTTGAGGGGCCACACAAAGTAAATTCTGTTTCTTGGGCGATGAAAGAATATAGGACAGGAGGGCTTTTCAGCTTTTTTCCTTCAGCGTGTCTACGGGAAGCCTTTATTTGTGCTGAGGAAAAGGCGCTGTTTACCTCTCTTTTCAGGCGCGTGGTGAACATTGAATATAGAAATAGACACACTTTTATGTGAAATCGAAGCCTTGCTGCTTCAGATTTGAGGCGAAACTCCTGAAACGTAAACGGCGGTAATCCTCTGACCCCAGTTCAAACAGAAATGGTATTCATTTCGCCGGGGCGTCCTGCGGTCCCCGCTGGGTACGGCTGCCTGTGACCGTAGCGCCAAGAGAGGAGGACGGCGCTGTGGTCTGCGGTGGCAGGGCCCGGCGCGCAGCGAGGAGGCACCCCGCCACGTCCCAGCCTGCGACCTCAACCCCGCGCCCTCCTGCAGGGACGCCGCTCCCCACCGTGGGCCCGGGCCTCTGCTGCCAGAGTGCCGACGGGACGTGAGGGCTGATGGGCTTGTGATCGGAGCCCTCGCGCGATTTTTTCGGTAACTTGTGTGTCAACGGGCCGTGGTAACGCTTGGTCATCCTCACGTGAGCTAGGAAGCCCTGCCAGGAGGCCTGGTATCTAATAAATCTTTCTTGCGGTGGCTAAAAACGCCGAGAGCAGGCGAAGGCTTTGAGCTTTTCTTTCTCTCGTCACAGGAGCGTGTCAGAGTGAATCGCTGTGGACACTTACATTGTTTCTGCTGAGGTGAATCTCTTGCAGGTTTTGTCCGTGTTTCTGACTGCTCTGAATTTTATTGCCAACATCTGTTTTAAAGGCTTTTGGGATTCAGACGCTCGAGTACGGTTCAGCTGGGTATGCCGCAATTTTTCAAGGTGCTAACGTTTTCAGTTTGGGTGATCGCTCTGTTAAAGGGGAAGAAAATGGAGGGGGAGGGAAATAATTACAGAAAAGCTTTTAAAGTGCCCATGATGCTAATTTTCTGTCTCTCTTAATTTCAGAATGATGACCTATACAACCTCAGCAAATCCTTCTTGTAACTCATGGATATCAAGACTATAAACGTTTCATGCTATCACAACTAGGACCTCACCTCCTCCCCCTCCTCCTCCTCCTCTGTACGTGGGTACGATGCATCCAGTTCCGTTTGTTTACCTTACACAAACCTCAGGAGTTAGTTGACTGAGCTGCACATCCCGCGTTGTGCCAAGCAGAAGCACTGTGACACTCGGACAGCCAGTCTCTCCGACTTTCATCCGCCACCGGAAGGACCTAGCTGGCCACAGTGAACTGATGTGCCCACCGCCGCGTCACGGCGAGCGCGGGTGTTTTATTAGCACGTTGACACAACTTCATTTGCTGCTGAAAACCTGTACGACAAATCATCATTGTAAATTATTACATACAACCCTTCATGTTGGTTGAAGAGTATTAAATATTTAACATAGGTTTGGATTTATACATGTACTTTTTTTTAATTAAAATGTAACTTTTCCTACAGCACATCTTTTTTGATGTGGAACTGAGGTATACTATATTCTGTTGTAAACAGAGTGGGAAACCTGC
The DNA here is from genome assembly GCA_009806455.1 of Tetrax tetrax. Taxonomy (NCBI): domain Eukaryota; kingdom Metazoa; phylum Chordata; class Aves; order Otidiformes; family Otididae; genus Tetrax; species Tetrax tetrax. Next base: position 235,803 of record WHYT01017913.1, on the reverse strand, counting down.
TTAAAACAAGGCTTCTAAGAATAGAGTAGGGTACTATTCTTGTTTTAAGATTGTAATTCAGAAAATAATATAATACGAGTCATTGGTCCCCGGGCCTTGATTGTACAGTCATATTTACTGATGCTATCAGTTGTAAGATAACCCCGACGTTGAGTTGAGTTCTTTCCAAAAGAAGAATAATTTTCTACTCCTTGTAAAATAATAGTCTGTATTAACGACAACGAAGACAAGCATTACTGTACATGGTATTTGCAAGCGTCAACTTGAATTCGTCGATTGCACAGGAACTGACAAAAAAAAAAATCAGATAAAAGAAATCAAAGTCTTCCACTGTATATATTGTAAAGAAATAAAACCAACCAACAGAGAACCACAAAACAAAACTAAAACAAAAAAAAAGGGTGAACTTTTCAAATTGACTCTTTCCCTGGAATGACAATGTGGGTGTTTGTAAATTCTGGAAATCTCTTTCTATATGTAATAAACTAGATACTGTTTTATCTGCTGTGGTGTTTCTGGGGTTTTTTCTTTTCTTGGTGAGCTGTCTCTGATATCTCAGATTGTCCCACCACGCTGTTTTGATGTTCGGTTGTGTGTAACTGAGCTGTGCATCACCGTAGCCTAAGAATAAAGCCGAGCTTAATGAGGTGTCGTAGGGAGTGTGCTTCCTTGAGTTATTTCCCTAAAGGTCGTGTTTTGGTTTTCCGGAGAATCTCAGGACACAGCTCCCCTTCCGCTCAAGTCGGTGGAAGAGTTCACAGCGAGTGAAATCACTGGAATCCATCGCGAGACTTCAGCATAAAATTCAGGAAGAATGGCCCAGATGACTGGAAATCAGTGCAAGAGGAAGGATGAGGAAGAATTTTTCTGCAGCTCTCCTGTGCTCCACTCTGCTTCTGTGCAGACAGAAATTACTTTGTGCGGAGCATTTTCAGAGCCTTCGTTCTTTGGGGGTCTGGAAGAATGCCGAGATCGTGGATTGCCAAGTAGAACGTTGCCGACGTGATAATTGAACTTGAAGCCGGGTCTGGTCCCTGTTGGTCCCTCCTCCTGCTTCTGCGAAGCAGCTCCATCAGCGAGCGCAGGCTGGCCAGGATTCTAATTACCAGGACAAGGTGGGCACGCGGAGCACCAGCTCTCCCGGCGGGAATGCTGCCGGTCCCTCAAGAGGAGGTTTCTTTTCCCTGCGATGTGCGTGACAGCTGGGGTTAGGCCGTGGTTGTCCTCTCCTGACTGGGGTGCAGGCGAAGGGGCCGTCGCACAGCTATTTTTCACCTCTCCTTGTGCTGCAGGCTTGCCGCTCCCTTTGATCCTGGTATGATTGCGGATACGTAACCGCTTTGACCCTATCAAGTCAAAATGTCCACTGAAGAAAGGACTTGCAGCTTAAGAACATTGAAATCCTTCCAGAACGCCGGGAACGTTGCGTGAGTGGGGATGCTGGCAGATGTGAGGATGGGGAGGCTGCAGCCTGAGAAGGACCTGGGACTGCCCAGGGGCTGCTTTTGGAAATCTCGGCTTTTTTTTTTTTTTTTTTTTATTAACAGAGTTTAGTTGCAATGAAAACGTGAAAACT